>JAVIAB010000008.1:46661605-47261605 GCA_032433765.1 Megaustenia siamemsis
AATATAGTGTTAGTGATCATTAATTGTATAGAACTTAACTGCCTTCAATTGTTCAGAATATCAGGCAGTATAGTTCAGATCGAACTCACAAACATACTGCACAATCATACACACTCATAAACACGTATACGCCCCAAAATGAGCAGTGATCAGAACGATTTTATTGAGGCCTGAAACGTTTCTTTTAACAAAAAATAGGAAAACTAGAACAACTGAACAACTGAACAACTGAACAACTGAACAACTGAACAACTGAGAAAGAATGAGATCCCCAATTCGTCCCCCCCCCCCCCCCCCCCTTGTATGCCTCTTATAATTTTTTGTTGTCAAAAGAAACAAATTAATAAATAAATAGTTTACACATTCACACTTAATGAAGTTTCTATTCATTTAAACATGTATAACTTTTATTTTATTACACAGCAGACAATTATTTGTATATTTCTTTCCCTTTGACAATTTTGTAAATATATTTTTTTTTTAAATGTGTTGAAATAAACGAACTCATCAATTAGTCTAATTCAGTCACAGCATGAAACAACGGGAGGTAACTAGGTGCCTTGTTGGAAAAAAACATTTTTATCTGTCAGAGAAATACCTTCTACCTGTTGTGTAAATTGGAAATATGTTCTGGCACATACTTAACGCTTTACATTTTTTTTTTTACCCTATCAAACATTGTTGGAGCTTTTACAGAAGGTGGAAGTGGGGTCAGTGGTGTAGAGCGGTGGCATGATGAGAACGTAATCGTGGTTCAATTCCAGCATGATACAAGTAAAGCAAAATGAAGAATGGACACCTGCCTGGTTTATTTCGTATGGTACCAAATAGTAAGAACAATAGCCAACCTCCTTTCACTATCAAATTCTGTGTACATATCTCACTTTTAATTAAATAATATTGTAAATCCAGCGGATAATGAGATACAACGAAGACGATGGCGCTGGATACATTAAGGAAGCTAACTGAGAGTATTACACAACAGGCCCTTTCCTAAGTTTCCTAAGTCATATTATTCCTGTGTGTTACCGAGGGCCTCATTATGAGTAAAGAATAGTGACACTGTGTCCTTCCAAGCATGTCGTAAGAGGCGACTAAGGAGGTTGATCGATGGCTTGACAAGCTGTCATTGTAAAAAGTATTGTTATGGAAACAGAACCATAGATTTTAGAAGCAGTGATCTCTGCAATAAGGGCCATTTTGGCACGCAAGGTTTCTGTTTTTGAGATTGTGGTTCTGCCCTATGTGCCGTCTTCGGTTCGAAAGGACAATAGATAGATAAAGTCATATTATGTTGCGAGTGTGTCGAGACATTCTTGGAAACTCTAATCTCGCTGTCTGCTGTCATGTCTGTGCTTGCTGTTTCAAATTTATAGTAGTCTAACTTTTCCTACGTCTGCATTTGCTATCTCAAATGCATAGATTTCTATCTCGTTCTACGCTCGTGTCTGCTATCTCAACCTCATGAACGTCTAAATCTTGTAACGTCTGTATTTGCTATCTCGCCTAATGAGCCTCATGCAATGCCTGTATTAGCTTTCATTACTTCATAGATTTTGTCCCCTACTATATATGTGCTTGCTAAATCAATTTCATAGATTATCTCTCCCACTATATATGTGCTTGCTAAATCAACTTCATAGATTGTGTCTCCTACTATATATGTGCTTGCTAAATCAACTTCATAGATTGTGTCTCCTACTATATATGTGCTTGCTAAATCAACTTCATAGATTATCTCTCCTACTATGTATGTGATTGCTAAATCAACTTAATAGATTTTGTCCCCTACTATATACATGCTTGCTAAATCAACTTCATAGATTTTGTCCCATACTATATATGTGCTTGCTAAATCAACTGTATAGATATTGTCTTCTACTATATATGTGCTTGCGAGATCAACTTTATAGAATGTATCTCCGACCACATATGTGCTCGCTAAATCAACTTCATGAGCTTCAAATTTTTGTATTTTTTTTACCTGCTAACCATTTCTCATGGACGTCTAAATCGTGTAATATCTGTATTTGTTTTCTTAACTTTATAAACGTCTAAATCTTGTAATATCTGTATTTGTTTTCTTAACTTTATAAACGTCTAAATCTTGTAATATCTGTATTTGTTTTCTTAACTTTATAAACGTCTAAATCTTGTAATATCTGTATTTGTTTTCTTAACTTTATAAACGTCTAAATCTTGTAATGTCTGTATTTGTTTTCTTGACTTTATAAACGTCTAAATCTTATAATGTCTGTTGTTGGTTCCTTAACTCTATAAGCGTCTAAATCTTGTAATGTCTGTATTTGTTTTCTTAACTTTATAAACGTCTAAATCTTGTAATATCTGTATTTGTTTTCTTAACTTTATAAACGTCTAAATCTTGTAATGTCTGTATTTGTTTTCTTGACTTTATAAACGTCTAAATCTTGTAATATCTGTATTTGTTTTCTTAACTTTATAAACGTCTAAATCTTGTAATGTCTGTATTTGTTATCTTGACTTTATAAACGTCTAAATCTTGTAATATCTGTATTTGTTTTCTTAACTTTATAAACGTCTAAATCTTGTAATGTCTGTATTTGTTTTCTTGACTTTATAAACGTCTAAATCTTATAATGTCTGTTGTTGGTTCCTTAACTCTATAAGCGTCTAAATCTTGTAATGTCTGTATTTGTTTCCTTAACTTTATAAGCGTCTAAATCTTGTAATGTCTGTATTTGTTTCCTTTAACTTTATAAGCGTCTAAATCTTGTAATGTCTGTATTTGTTTCCTTAACTTTATAAGCGCCTAAATCTTGTAATGTCTGTATTTGTTTTCTTAACTTTATAAGCGTCTAAATCTTGTAATGTCTGTATTTGTTTCCTTAACTTTATAAGCGTCTAAATCTTGTAATGTCTGTATTTGTTTTCTTAACTTTATAAGCGCCTAAATCTTGTAATGCCTGTATTTGTTTCCTTAACTTTATAAGCGCCTAAATCTTGTAATGTCTGTATTTGTTTCCTTAACTTTATAAGCGTCTAAATCGTGTAATGTCTGTATTTGTTTCCTTAACTTTATAAGCGTCTAAATCTTGTAATGTCTGTATTTGTTTCCTTAACTTTATAAGCGTCTAAATCTTGTAATGTCTGTATTTGTTTCCTTAACTTTATAAGCGTCTAAATCATGTAATGGCTGTATTTGTTTTGTTTTGTTTTGTTTTGTTTTTTTAAACAAAGTTTATTTCAATCTGAATATGAATGTAAAATAAGTGAAGAATGAAAAGATTGCAGATAATCTGATGGGATGATTTTGGAAGGACTTTTGGGATAGGGCGGGAGAAATTGGGGAAATAAAGTATAATATAAATATTAGTTTAATTTAGTCGACAGATAACTCTCATACCATATAGTATTAGTCCATAAATTTTCAAAAAAAGACTTATCAACAACACAACACTGGCGTCGTTAGTCGCTTCACGTTGAGGGATATAACGATTAAACGAGATAATAGTGGAGTGTTTTTAAAATAAGACTTTAAACATGCCTGAAAGGTGTAGAGAAGAATAAGAAGAGCTAAGGATCGTTAATTGAAGAGAAAAACATAAGAAGATTTTCATTACAGAGATAAGACTACAGGCGTTTAAACGTGCCTTGAAATGTGAAGAGAAGAATACGAAGAAGTGTTTAGGAGCATGAAGTGAAGAGAAACAAATAATTAAGAAGGAAAATGAAAGTTGATTGTCTTCTTGATTTTGTTCTTGATTCTTCCAGTAGAGGGAGCCGCGATAGCTCAGTGGTTAGTGAACTGGACTACAAAGGACAAGAGGTAGGGTTCGATCCCACCCGACAGCTTCCGGTTTACCCAGCCTTTAATGTGTACGGATTTTTTCTGGGAAAGTAAAGCGGCATGGGCTTTACCGACCACATTACCCCAAAAATCATGTGCCGAAGGTCTGTAAAATATATGGTCACTAACGCCATATTCCCTATACGCCATTTGGCGTGACGGGGGTACTTTAATTACTTTTTTAAATCCCATTTGTCTTGTTTGAACTGTGTTTAGTAGTTATCTTTTCATTTTTAGTTGTATTATGACTTCATCATTTATTTTTTTCTTTCCATCCAATTCTTTCTATACTTCTATAAATCCACATTTCAATTACTCCAATTTCCTCTTCTGTTTTCTTGTTTAATGTCCATGTTTCTCTATCATACAGGAATGTTGAGAAGATATATAATTTTACTATTCTTAGTTTTATCACTGCTGTTATTTGTTTTGATGTTAGTATATTTTTCATAGCACTGAAATTGCATTTTGCTATTCCTATTTTTTTGTTTATTTCAGTTTTATAGTTTCCATCACTGGTTATAAAAGAGAATATGAAGGTGAAAATGAACGATACAAGGAAGGGCAAAGAAGGAGAAAATTAGCAAAGGTATTTTTAAAAATGTAAAGAAAATCATGTACTCACCTCTTCCTGCCTATCTTTGCTATCAAGTCTGCATCGTCCATCATAATTCACTTCTCACACGCGGGTCTGCTTTGTGTGTGTATGTTTATGTGAGTGTGTGTGTGTGTGACTCGCTTCTTCCCTTCTCTCCGCAACACACAAAAACAGTATGC
This sequence comes from Megaustenia siamemsis, assembly GCA_032433765.1. NCBI lineage: Eukaryota > Metazoa > Mollusca > Gastropoda > Stylommatophora > Ariophantidae > Megaustenia > Megaustenia siamemsis. The sequence continues at coordinate 46,666,212 of JAVIAB010000008.1, forward strand.
GTGACTCGGCTAATGAGTCACACAAAGATCTGTGAGAAGGCAACACATTCCAGCACATCTACAAACATTTCGGTATTTGAACTAACACAGATAATGTTTAAATATCGAAACACAAATATAATTCTGGTGAATTGTTAAACAATAGTTGCCATTAGCAACATCATCAGTATGTTTATTTGACTCTTACACTTCAGGCGTTTTCTATTTATTTTTTTTTCCCCCGGTTTTTAAAATATTTATTTATTTTTTACAATTTTTAAAATCAATGTTTTCTGAATTAGTTGAAATAACAGGCTACCACCTATTCTATTTTTTTTTAATTTGAGACGCGTAATTTTATCTGATGTTCCTTTGGAAGTTTGACTACCCTGCTCATTGTTGCCTCGATATCGAACTTGTTGATTTATTCCACAATCAACGTTCTGGTGTTACAAGTGGACTTTAGTGTGTGATTGATTATATTTCTTTCATCATTTTGTCCTTTTCATTTTAAAATGACTTGTTCATCTCGTTATAGCTCGTCTTCTATCCATGCTCCTTGGGGGGATGTTGAGACACTACTGACAGACTTCATCGACTTCATCCACTGATCTTTGCCTTCAGTCATTTTTTGCAATTCTGCGATGTCAGTGTTTGTCCATTCTTTGCAATTCTGCGATGTCAGTGTTTGTCCATTCTTTGCAATTCTGCGATGTCAGTGTTTGTCCATTCTTTGCAATTCTGCGATGTCAGTGTTTGTCCATTCTTTGCAATTCTGCGATGTCAGTGTTTGTCCATTCTTTGCAATTCTGCGATGTCAGTGTTTGTCCATTCTTTGCTTTTCTGCGATGTCAGTGTTTGTCCATTCTTTGACGCTAAACTTCAATATCTTTCTAAGGCTCCCTACCCGTCGTCCTCATTTTACAGTTCCGTGCAGAAAAGTCTTTACCAGGATAGTGGATTGAAATACGTGTTCATATCATTCATTCTGCGTTCATTATTATGTCTCTTATCTTCTTCTTCTTCTTCTTCTTCTTTCCTTCCGCATCTGCCTTTCAGCGTCAAGGGGAGATATAATTTGCGGTCTTTTGCTCTTCTATTCGCCTCTGCTGCTGTTATGTTTTCTAGTGCTTCTAATATTCCATCGACCCATCTTTTTCGTGCTCGACCCTTGGGTCTGGTATTCTCACAACTTTTGTTGAAGGTTCGTTGTGTTGTGTTTTGATCTTTCTGCCTTGTCACGTGGCCAAACCATTTTATCGACTGTTTCTTTATATATTCTATGGCATTAATATCTCTTTATATGTCGTGAATATGGTATTTATCATGGCTAAATTTATGTTTAATAGTGTCATTTATAAACTATCAACACAAAATATTCTGCTATATTATAACAGTGTATATCGCAGACACTCGTAAATATGCCCTTACAAGATTTCTGTATTATTGTATCTCTGTATGTGTCATGTATACAGTATCTCTGTATGTGTCATGTATACAGTATCTCTGTATGTGTCATGTATACAGTATCTCTTTATGTGTCATGTATACAGTATCTCTTTATGTGTCATGTATACAGTATCTCTTTATGTGTCATGTATACAGTATCTCTGTATGTGTCACGTATACAGTATCTCTGTATGTGTCATGTATACAGTATCTCTGTATGTGTCATGTGCACAGTATCTCTTTGTGTGTCATGTATACAGAAACTCTGTATGTATCATGTATACAGTATCTCTTTATGTGTCATGTATACATTATCTTTTTATGTGTCATGTATACAGTATCTCTGTAAGTGTCATGTATACAGTATCTCTGTATGTGTCATGTATACAGTATCTCTAAATGTGTCATGTATACAGTATCTCTTAATGTGTCATGTATACAGTATCTCTGTGTGTGTCATGTATACATTATCTCTTTATGTGTCATGTATACAGTATCTCTTTATGTGTCATGTATACAGTATCTCTTTATGTGTCATGTATACAGTATCTCTTTCTGTGTCATGTATACAGTATCTCTTAATGTGTCATGTATACAGTATCTCTGTATGTGTCATGTATACAGTATCTCTTTATGTGTCATGTATACAGTATCTCTGTATGTGTCATGTATACAGTATCTCTGTATGTGTCATGTATACAGTATCTCTTTATGTGCCATGTATACAGTATTTCTCTATGTGTCATGTATACGGTATCTCTGTATGTGTCATGTATATAGTATATCTGTATGTGTTATGTATACAGTATCTCTGTATGTGTTATGTATACAGTATCTCTGTATGTGTCATGTATACAGTATCTCTTTGTGTGTCATGTATACAGTATCTCTTTATGTGGCATGTATACAGTATATCTGTGTGTGTCATGTATACAGTATCTCTGTATGTGTCACGTATACAGTATCTCTGTATGTGTCATGTATACAGTATCTCTTTGTGTGTAATGTATACAGTATCTCTGTATGTGTCATGTATACAGTATCTCTGTATGTGTCACGTATGCAGTATCTCTATATGTGTCATGTATACAGTATCTCTGTATGTGTCATGTATACAGTATCTCTTTGTGTGTCATGTATACAGTATCTCTGTATGTGTCATGTATACAGTATCTCTGTATGTGTCATGTATACAGTATCTCTTTGTGTGTCATGTTTACAGTATCTCTGTATGTGTTATGTATACAGTATCTCTTTATGTGTCATGTATACAGTATCTCTTTATGTGTCATGTATACAGTATCTCTGTATGTGTTATGTATACAGTATCTCTTTATGTGTCATGTATACAGTATCTCTTTGTGTGTCATGTATACAGTATCTCTGTATGTGTTATGTATACAGTATCTCTGTATGTGTTATGTATACAGTATCTCTGTATGTGTCATGTATACAGTATCTCTGTATGTGTCATGTATACAGTATCTCTGTATGTGTGTTTTGTATACAGTATTTCTATATGTGTCAGGTATACGGTATCTCTTTATGTGTCATGTATACAGTATCTCTTCGTGTCTCATGTATACAGTATCTCTGTATGTGTCATGTATACAGTATCTCTGTATGTGTCATGTGCACAGTATCTCTTTGTGTGTCATGTATACAGAAACTCTGTATGTGTCATGTATACAGTATCTCTTTATGTGTCATGTATACATTATCTCTGTATGTGTCATGTATACAGTATCTCTTTGTGTGTCATGTATACAGTATCTCTGTATGTGTCATGTATACAGTATCTCTTAATGTGTCATGTATACAGTATCTCTGTATGTGTCATGTATACAGTATCTCTTTGTGTGTCATGTATACAGTATCTCTTTGTGTGTCATGTATACAGTATTTCTCTATGTGTCATGTATACAGTATCTCTGTATGTGTCATGTATACAGTATCTCTGTATGTGTCATGTATACAGTATCTCTTTATGTGTCATGTATACAGTATCTCTTTATGTGGCATGTATACAGTATCTATGTATGTGTCATGTATACAGTATCTCTTTATGTGCCATGTATACAGTATTTCTCTATGTGTCATGTATACGGTATCTTTGTATGTGTCATGTATAGAGTATCTCTGTATGTGTTATGTATACGGTATCTCTGTATGTGTTATGTATACAGTATCTCTGTATGTGTTATGTATACAGTATCTCTGTATGTGTTATGTATACAGTATCTCTTTGTGTGTAATGTATACAGTATCTCTGTATGTGTCATGTATACAGTATCTCTGTATGTGTCATGTATACAGAATCTCTGTATGTATCATGTATACAGTATCTCTGTATGTGTTATGTATACAGTATCTCGTTCTGTGTCATGTATACAGTATCTCTTAATGTGTCATGTATACAGTATCTCTGTATGTGTCATGTATACAGTATCTCTTTATGTGTCATGTATACAGTATCTCTTTATGTGTCATGTATACAGTGTCTTTTTCTGTGTCATGTATACAGTATCTCTTAATGTGTCATTTATACAGTATCTCTGTATGTGTCATGTATACAATATCTCTGTATGTGTCATATATACAGTATCTCTGTATGTGTCATGTATGCAGTATCCCTGTATGTGTTATATATACAGTATCTCGTTATGTGTCATGTATACAGTATCTCTTTGTGTGTAATGTATCCAGTATCTCTGTATGTGTTATATATACAGTATCTCTGTATGTGTCATGTATACATTATATCGAAATCGCCAATCAACCACTAATATCTTCAGTAATAAAGAAAAGACGATGGTCATACGTTGGACATGTGATGAGAAGAGATAATAATCGAATAGCAAAGCAAGCCCTCATATGGGAAACAACAGGTAAAAGAAAAAGAGGAAGACCCAGGGAGACACTGAGAAGAACATTGATGAGAGAGGCAAGAGCAGCAGGAATCGGCTCCCTCAATGAGATAGAACTGCTTGCACAGAACAGAGACAGATGGCGAGATTTGATAAAATATCTTTAAAAGAAAACTGCTAGAACAAAAATTCATATAGGAGAAGGTGTATCTTGGTCTACGCCCTATGGGCCGGTTACGGCTCGAAAGGTCAATAGATAGATAGATACATTATATCTCTATGTGTCATGTATATCGTATTTTATCTTGCTAGAAATGCGGTTTCGTATTCACGATTAATTGTAAAGATATATATTTTATAATTTATTGTTTTGATTAAAAGTTTCTGTTTGAGTTCTACTTTTTTAAAATCGTTATGGAAAATGTGAAACGGAAATAGTAATTGCGAAGTCTCATTAGTGCTAATGTTTTACTAAATGTACTAATCTTTTAATATCCAACTATGAAAGCCATACATGAAACAGGGTTTGTAAATGCCTTAAGCTAAATGATCTCAAACTGCCATTTATAATTAGTCTCTTATTACTCTATTACTAGAGTGATTTCTTCATCTTTCTACTACTAGAGTGATTTCCTCATCTTTATATTACTAGAATGATTTCCTCATCTTTATATTACTAAAGTGATTTCCACATATTTCTATTACTAGAATGATTTCCTCATCTTTCTATTACTAGAATGATTTCCTCATATTTCTATTACTAGAATGATTTCCTCATCTTTCTACTACTAGAATGATTTCCTCATCTTTATATTACTAGAATGATTTCCTCATATTTCTATTACTAGAGTGATTTCCTCATCTTTCTACTACTAGAATGATTTCCTCATCTTTATATTACTAAAGTGATTTCCACATATTTCTATTACTAGAATGATTTCCTCATCTTTCTATTATACTAGAATGATTTCCTCATATTTCTATTACTAAAGTGATTTCCACATATTTCTATTACTAGAATGATTTCCTCATATTTCTATTACTAGAATGATTTCCTCATCTTTCGATTACTAAAGTGATTTCCACATCTTTCTATTTCTAGAGTGATTTCCTCATCTTTCTATTACTAGAGTGATTTCCACATCTTTCTATTACTAGAGTGATTTCCACATCTTTCCATTACTAGAGTGATTTCCACATCTTTCTATTACTAGAGTGATTTCCTCATCTTTCTATTACTAGAGTGATTTCCACATCTTTCTATTAATAATGTGATTTCCTCATCTTTCTATTACTAGAGTGATTTCCTCATCTTTCTATTACTAGAGTGATTTCCACATATTTCTATTACTAGAGTGATTTCCACATATTTCTATTACTAGAGTGTTTTCTTCATCTTTCTATTACTAGAGTGATATTCTCATTTTTCTATTACTAGAGTGATATTCTCATCTTTCTATTACTAGAGTGATTTCTTCATCTTTCTATTACTAGAGTGATTTCCTCATCTTTCTATTACTAGAGTGATTTCCTCATATTTCTATTATACTAGAATGATTTCCTCATCTTTCTATTATTAAAGTGATTTCCACATCTTTCAATTACTATAGTGATTTCCTCATCTTTCTATTACTAGAGTGATTTCCTCATCTTTCTATTACTATAGTGATTTCCTCATCTTTCTATTACTATAGTGATTTCCTCATTTTTCTAATACTAGAGTGATTTCCTGTCTTTCTATTACTAGAGTGATTTCCTCATCTTTCTATTACTAGAGTGATTTCCACATCTTTCTATTACTAGAGTGATTTCCTCATCTTTCTATTACTAGAGTGATTTCCACATCTTTCTAATAATAATGTGATTTCCTCATCTTTCTATTACTAGAGTGATTTCCTCATCTTTCTATTACTAGAGTGATTTCCACATATTTCTATTACTAGAGTGATTTCCACATATTTCTATTACTAGAGTGTTTTCTTCATCTTTCTATTACTAGAGTGATATTCTCATCTTTCTATTACTAGAGTGATATTCTCATCTTTCTATTACTAGAGTGATTTCTTCATCTTTCTATTACTAGAGTGATTTCCTCATCTTTCTATTACTAGAGTGATTTCCTCATCTTTCTATTACTAGAATGATTTCCTCATCTTTCTATTATTAAAGTGATTTCCACATCTTTCAATTACTATAGTGATTTCCTCATCTTTCTATTACTAGAGTGATTTCCTCATCTTTCTATTACTAGAGTGATTTCCTCATCTTTCTATTACTATAGTGATTTCCTCATTTTTCTATTACTAGAGTGATTTCCTGTCTTTCTATACTAGAGTGATTTCCACATCTTTCTATTAATAATGTGATTTCCACATATTTCTATTACTAGAGTGTTTTCTTCATCTTTCTATTACTAGAGTGATATTCTCATCTTTCTATTACTAGAGTGATATTCTCATCTTTCTATTACTAGAGTGATTTCTTCATCTTTCTATTACTAGAGTGATTTCCTCATCTTTCTATTACTAGAGTGATTTCCTCATCTTTCTATTACTAGAATGATTTCCTCATCTTTCTATTATTAAAGTGATTTCCACATCTTTCAATTACTATAGTGATTTCCTCATCTTTCTATTACTAGAGTGATTTCCTCATCTTTCTATTACTAGAGTGATTTCCTCATCTTTCTATTACTATAGTGATTTTCTCATTTTTCTATTACTAGAGTGATTTCCTGTCTTTCTATTACTAGAGTGATTTCCACATCTTTCTATTAATAATGTGATTTCCTCATCTTTCTATTACTAGAGTGATTTCCTCATCTTTCTATTACTAGAGTGATTTCCACATCTTTCTATTAATAATGTGATTTCCTCATCTTTCTATTACTAGAGTGATTTCCTCATCTTTCTATTACTAGAGTGATTTCCACATATTTCTATTACTAGAGTGATTTCCACATATTTCTATTACTAGAATGTTTTCTTCATATTTCTATTACTAGAGTATATTCTCATCTTTCTATTACTAGAGTGATTTCTTCATCTTTCTATTACTAGAGTGATTTCCTCATCTTTCTATTACTAGAGTGATTTCCTCATCTTTCTATTACTAGAATGATTTCCTCATCTTTCTATTATTAAAGTGATTTCCACATCGTTCAATTACTAGAATGATTTCCTCATCTTTCTATTACTAGAGTGATTTCCTCATCTTTCTATTACTATAGTTATTTCCTCATCTTTCTATTACTATAGTGATTTCCTCATTTTCTAATACTAGAGTGATTTCTTCATCTTTTTATTACTAGAGTGATTTCCAGTCTTTCTATTATTAAAGTGAATTCCTCATCTTTCTATTCATCATCATCATGTGCCGTACCGGTTGACGTTGGCGATTATGTCCTTCCACAATCTTCTATCCACAGTGCATCGTATGATTGCTGTTGTTGACTGTTTTCCATGCCATGACACCAAGCTATCCAGTACTTTCTCTCTTTGTCGTCCGCGATCTATCTTTTCTTTTATTTTGCCAGTTGTAACCAAGTATTCCAACTTTCCTCTTCTCATGATGTGCCCAAAAAATGTTGATTGATTCTTTCTTATGTTTTTAAGAGCTCCCTTTTGTGTTGGCCTCTTTTAGCACTTTCTCATTGGTCTATTTAGCTGTCCATGGAACTTTCAACGTTCTTCTGAGAAATCCCATCTCTTTGGCCTCTAATCGTCTTTACATTTGTTTGTATATTGTCCATGATTCGCTTCCATAGGTCAGAATTGCTTATATATAGCATCGATGAACTCTTTTTCTCATTTCTATTGACATAGATTCGTTGCATAAGATATTTTTCATTTTCTGAAATGCTGTTTTGGCCTGAGCTTTCTGCTTTTTATTTCTGTGTTGATCTTTCAATTACTAGAGTGATTTCCTCATCTTTCTATTACTAGAGTGATTTCCTCATCTTCCTATCACTAGAGTGATTTCCTCATCTTTCTATTACTAGAGTGATTTCCTCATCTTTCTATTACTAGAGTGATTTCTTCATTTTTCTATTACTAGAGTGATTTCCTCATCTTTCTATTACTAGAGTGATTTCCTCATCTTTCTATTACTAGAGTGATTTCCTCATCTTTCTATTGCCAGAGTGATTTCTTCATTTTTCTATTACTAAAGTGATTTCCACATCTTTCAATTACTATAGTGTTTTCCTCATCTTTCTATTACTAGAGTGATTTCCTCATCTTTCTATTACTAGAGTGATTTCCTCATCTTTCTATTACTAGAGTGATTTCCTCATCTTTCTATTACTAGAGTGATTTCCTCATCTTTCTATTACCAGAGTGATTTCCTCATCTTTCTATTACTAGAGTGATTTCCTCATCTTTCTATTACTAGATTGATTTCCTCATCTTTCTATTACTAGATTGATTTCCTCATCTTTCTATTACTAGTACTAGGATGATTTCCTCATCTTTCAATTACTAGAGTGATTTCCTCATCTTTCTATTACTAGAGTGATTTCCTCATCTTTCTATTACTATAGTGATTTCCACATCTTTCTATAACTAGAGTGATTTCTTCATTTTTCTATTACTAGAGTGATTTCCACATCTTTATATTACTAGTACTAGGATGATTTCCTCATCTTTCAATTACTAGAGTGATTTCCTCATCTTTCAATTACTAGAGTGATTTCCACATCTTTCAATTACTAGAGTGTTTTCCTCATCTTTCTATTACTAGAGTGATTTCCTCATCTTTCTATTACTAGAGTGATTTCCTCTTTTTTCTATTACTAGAGTGATTTCCTCATTTTTCTATTACTAGAGTGATTTCCTCATCTTTCTATTACTAGAATAATTTCCACATCTTTCTATTACTAGAGTGATTTCCTCATCTTTCTATTACCAGAGTGATTTCTTGATTTTTCTATTACTAAAGTCATTTCCACATCTTTCAATTACTAGAGTGATTTCCTCATCTTTCTATTACTAGAGTGATTTCTTGATTTTTCTATTACTAAAGTCATTTCCACATCTTTCAATTACTAGAGTGATTTCCTCATCTTTCTATTACCAGAGTGATTTCTTTATTTTTCTATTACTAAGGTCATTTCCACATCTTTCAATTACTAGAGTGATTTCCTCATCTTTCTATTACTAGAGTGATTTCCTCATCTTTCTATTTCTAGTACTAGGATGATTTCCTCATCTTTCTATTACTAGAGTGATTTCCACATCCTTCTATTACTAGCACTAGGATGATTTCCTCATCTTTCAATTACTAGAGTGATTTCCTCATCTTTCTATTGCTAGAGTGATTTCCTCATCTTTCTATTACTTGCACTAGGATGATTTCCTCATCTTTCAATTACTAGAGTGATTTCCTCATCTTTCTAATACTAGAGTGATTTCCTCATCTTTCTATTACTAGTACTAGGATGATTTCCTCATCTTTCAATTACTAGAGTGATTTCCTCATCTTTCTATTACCAGAGTGATTTCTTGATTTTTTCTATTACTAAAGTCATTTCCACATCTTTCAATTACTAGAGTGATTTCCTCATCTTTCTATTACTAGAGTGATTTCCTCATCTTTCTATTTCTAGTACTAGGATGATTTCCTCATCTTTCTATTACTAGAGTGATTTCCACATCTTTCTATTACTAGCACTAGGATGATTTCCTCATCTTTCTATTACTAGAGTGATTTCTTCATTTTTCTATTACTAGAGCGATTTCCACATCTTTCTATGACTAGTACTAGGATGATTTCCTCATCTTTCAATTACTAGAGTGATTTCCTCATCTTTCAATTACTAGAGTGATTTCCTCATCTTTCAATTACTAGAGTGATTTCCTCATCTTTCAATTACTAGAGTGATTTCCTCATCTTTCTATTACTAGAGTGATTTCCTCATCTTTCTATTACTAGAGTGATTTCCTCATCTTTCTATTACTAGAGTGATTTCCTCATCTTTCTATTACTAGAGTGATTTCCTCATCTTTCAATTACTAGAGTGATTTCCTCATCTTTCAATTACTAGAGTGATTTCCTCATCTTTCTATTACTAGAGTGATTTCCTCATCTTTCAATTACTAGAGTGATTTCCACATCTTTCTATTACCAGAGTGATTTCTTCATTTTTCTATTACTAGAGTGATTTCCACATCTTTCTATTACTAGAGTGATTTCCTCATCTTTCTATTACTAGAGTGATTTCTTCATCTTTCAATTACTAGAGTGATTTCCACATCTTTCTATTACTAGAGTGATTTCCTCATCTTTCTATTACTAGAGTGATTTCCTCATCTTTCTATTACTAGTACTAGGATGATTTCCTCATCTTTCAATTTCTAGTACTAGGATGATTTCCTCATCTTTCAATTACTAGAGTGATTTCCTCATCTTTCTATTACTAGTACTAGGATGATTTCCTCATCTTTCAATTACTAGTACTAGGATGATTTCCTCATCTTTCTATTACTAGATTGATTTCCACATCTTTCTATTACTAGTACTAGGATGATTTCCTCATCTTTCAATTACTAGAGTGATTTCCTCATCTTTCTATTACTAGAGTGATTTCCTCATCTTTCTATTACTATAGTGATTTCCAAATCTTTCAAGTGCTAAAGTGATTTCCTCATCTTTCTATTACTGTTACAAGCCAGTCTTGACATATGAAAGTAAATCCTATCTAATGGAACCGCAAGGCCACAGAAATGTGGTTTTCCAGAAGAATGGCGAGAATACCACTGTGGCTAAACAAATTAACAAAAATGTCCTAAAAGAGGCCAAAGCAAAATGTATACTTATTTCCACTATCAGGACGAAATAATTATCATTTTAGTTAATGCCGTGAGAGCTGAATAGCACGAGTATGTTGTGATAAATGAAAACATTAAAGAGGAAGAAATCAGGGAAACAGAGTTTATGAGAATGGTTTTGTCAGATGTCAACAATAGAAATGGTGAACAGCTGATCACCAATGCCAGCAGTCACGACATCAAATCTCAAACATGATTTCTTATGACTTTCAAATATCACAACAGATACAAACTAGCTTGCTCGTAGCTCCTATATAACATGTATTAAAAGTTTGCAAACTAATTTGCTCGTGACTTCTATACAATATATACCACAAGTTTCAGACTAATTTGCTCGTGACTTCTATACAACATATACCACAAGTTTCAAACTAATTTGCTCGTGACTTCTATACAATATATACCACAAGTTTCAAACTAATTTGCTCGTGACTTCTATACAATATATACCACAAGTTTCAGACTAATTTGCTCGTGACTTCTATACAATATATACCAAAGTTTCAAAGAAATTTGCTCGTGACTTCTATACAATATATACCACAAGTTTCAAAGAAATTTGCTCGTGACTTCTATACAATATATACCAAAGTTTCAAACTAATTTGCTCGTGATTTCTATACAATATATACCACAAGTTTCAGACTAATTTGCTCGTGATTTCTATACAATATATACCACAAGTTTCAGACTAATTTGCTCGTGATTTCTATACAATATATACCACAAGTTTCAAACTAATTTGCTCGTGATTTCTATACAATATATACCACAAGTTTCAAACTAATTTGCTCGTGATTTCTATACAATATATTCCACAAGTTTCAGACTAATTTGCTCGTGATTTCTATACAATATATACCACAAGTTTCAAACTAATTTGCTCGTGATTTCTATACAATATATACCACAAGTTTCAGACTAATTTGCTCGTGACTTCTATACAATATATACCACAGGTTTCAAACAAATTTGCTCGTGACTTCTATACAATATATACCACAGGTTTCAAACTAATTTACACGTGACTTCTATACAATATATACCACAGGTTTCAAACTAATTTGCTCGTGACGTCTATGCAATATATACCACAGGTTTCAAACTAATTTACTCGTGATTTCTATACAATATATACCACAGGTTTCAAACTAATTTGCTCGTGACTTCTTTATAACGTATACTGCAAGTTGTAAACTAACTTTGATAATTCAAAGGACTTCTATATAACATATCCTACAAGGTTAAAACTAGTTTTCAGAATTCTTACGACTAATGTATAACATATACATACTTGACTATACGATTCAAATTAGCCTTCTTATATATTCGGTATAACAGATAACATATAGTGCAATTCTCGTTCATACTACCATATTAATACTAGACTACGCACAAGCAGGAAGTTCAGCACTCACTTTTCTCTCCCAAAACCGACTAAAGACTTATCTAAAACACATACCGTTAGATCCCATATTAGTTATATTGAATCTTTCTATAACTCGATACACACTGATAGCCTAACCCAGCTAGGAAGATTCATCAAAACATTTAATATAATCTTTACAAAATCGCAAATTTTGATCAGAAAACCCAACAGGCATTAAGCAATAATAATCTACTACAACAAACGTAAACTGACCAAGCTAAAAATAACTTACTGTTTCAAAAGGTAATGACTATAAAGCTTCAAATTAAATAGAAACGAAGAAGCAAAAAATGAATAAGTGAAGAAGCGCGAGCACAAAGGAACTCCTTCCGGTTGTACGGGAATGTGTGAGTCAATGAGTAAGCCTAGGTCGCGTGGGAAGAACGCCAGTAGAGAAAGAACGAGGAGAGGCCGATAACTGTTGAGGGTAAGAAGAGAGAGAACCGAGGGATTTCTCGCCTAGACGCGTCTGTTATCTACCGCAACGCACAGTTCCCCCAACACAAGATCTTGACTTGAATTTGGCGGGTGATTAATATATTATAACTGTGGAAATTATCCGGAGACAAAGGGTAATTTGTAAGGCGTTCTGGAAACAACTTTAGTATGCAAGAGCTCATAACTTTACCAAACAGTACCTACACTCATATGAATTTTCATATAAAATTATCATTTTAAAATTATCATAACTTGTTAACAGAGCTTTGGAAATTTCTCATACAAGTTGTGATTATGCACATTCTCATTCTAGTGTCCTTGTATCTTCTTATTCATTCCTTCCTTGTCTGCCTTGTCCAGAAAATTTCAGAAGATCGACCGAGAACATATCAGGTCCAGATGCCTCCAAAGTCGTCAGCCAAGTGGGAACTCCCAACCAATGATATCGACATAGACGAGAGGCATATTGATGGCTAATATCAGCGGCTCAGACGCCTCCAAAATCACCGCTTCCAAGATGACGAGCATCCTCATTTGGAGCCACCGGAGTTATGCCCAACGGAATAAACACCTTGTACCGTTTCAGTGATACAAGGAAGTGGTTCTTTACGCTAAAACCTGACGCACATGAACAGAAATACCAGGAGTTCGGAGACAAAACGATCAAGCTAACAGAACCAAACGTCACAATAGTGATAAGCCATCACGAGAAAAAGCAGTCAAGAGGATGCATCCACTGGATGCCGCCAACGTTGGAAAACGAACAAGTCCAAGAGATTGTATCCGAAATGACCGGGGATAAGGAGGCCCAGGTGAAACAAGACACTTGCGCAGCAGATAAGTTGACTTTCTGGTACAAACCAGTTACAGATGTGCAGATACCATATTATATAAGAGTAAGACTAACGGGGAAACTTGTCGAAACGTTCAACACGAAGAATACATGGAAAACACGATGTTCTCACTGTGGACTCGACACACACTAGGAAAACGCGATGTTCTCACTGTGGACTCGACACACACTAGGAAAACACGATGTTCTCACTGTGGACTCGACACACACTAGGAAAACACGATGTTCTCACTGTGGACTCGACACACACTAGGAAAACGCGATGTTCTCACTGTGGACTCGACACACACAAGGAAAACACGATGTTCTCACTGTGGACTCGACACACACTAGGAAAACGCGATGTTCTCACTGTGGACTCGACACACACTAGGAAAACCGATGCCCCAAGAAGCCAGGCCTGAGATGACAGACGACAGTCGAGGAGCCAGCCATTATAGACACACCGCGCACACCAGTACAGACCAATGATCTAAAGACCATCACCGGATAAGCATCAGTCAGCGCCACATTTCTACCACCTACAAAGAAGAAACGCAGCTCAAAACAAAAGAAGATAGAACAAAAAACGAACGAACCCACGCAGCAACAGAGACCCAGAACAAAAGCCAAGACGCCCACATCAACCGATTCAGAAGATGAACCCAGAAGCAAAAACTCACAGAAACAAAGAATGACAACCCAAAACGCACCACACACAACCCTACACTGAACGAAGAACAACGATGGACCGACACAACCAACCATGCGGGGTGGGACGGCTGGGATTTCGACGAAACCGGACACAACCAGCCACCCTGCTTCAGCGACTCTCCGAGTACGAGAACGACCAAGAATTTCAATGACACCCGGCATGCCCTTTCCAGGACTGGAAATCTGAAGGAAGATCATGCCCTTCTCAGGGCAAAACAAAGACAACAATTATTTTAAAATGTTTGTATTTATAATGGAAAAAAAATTGTCTGCTACTCAGCGTCCAGGGGAGATATAATTTGCGGTCTTTTGCTCCTTTGTTGGCTTCTCCATCTGTAATGTTTACTAGCGTTTCTAATATTCAATCAATCCACCGTTTTAGTGGTTAGCCCTTGGGTCTGTTATTTTCGCAACATTTAATGAATGCTCGTTATGTTGAGCATTGTTCTGTCTGTCCTATCACGTGGTTAAATAATTTTGCCTGTTGTTTTATTTCAGTTATATCTACATCACTGAATATATATATATATATTAGGGTTGCCAGATTTTTTTTTTTAAAGGAGTACTTTTACGCTGAATTTTTTTTTCTTCAATTGTAATTACAAATTTACGAACAAATGATTTTGTATATTGTTACCGGTAGTGACAATGAATTCGCCTTTATATTCAAACAAATTTATTAAAAATTATATACAGAAACTAGAAATAAAACAATGCTCATATTCTGCAAAGACAATTTTCTTATTTAAATTTTTAAAAAAAACTCTCACCTAGTGTTTCTAGAAGCATTTTAATTGTATTTGCTTGAGGATTTGCCAGCTTTCAATAATCTTGCATCAGTTTTGACAAATTAAAAAAATCAGCACATGAATTGTCAAAATTAACCATGACTCTGAGCTCTGCTTCAATCAGTTCTTGGCTACACCTATTTCTTGTGTCATTCCATTTGTTTTTCATTAAGGAGAATATCCTCTCAATAAAGGCATTTGATCCTGGTATGCTAAATAAAAATCCAACAATCTTTGAAAGGTTTAGCACTTTATGTTCTGGCACAACAGACAAAAAATGTAACCAGTTTGTGATATCACTGTTATCTTTGTTAATACTTTCATATAGAACACTCTGAAAGTCACAAAACTCTTCATACATGGCATCAACACATATGTGATCTTTCAATTTCAGAATACACACTGCAGTTTCCAAATCTTCAAAATGAATTTCTTTATCCAAAGCAAAAGCTGCCAATGATGAATATGGATTATTGGCAGTCACATCAAACCTTTTGTCAAGATACTGAAGCATATCATTGTAAAATTTGTTAAAATCACTTGATATTTTTTTTAGCAGTGTTACAGACAAATCATTAATAAGTTCATTTGCATTGCTGCCATAAAAACTGTCTTTTATTCTCTGTTTAAGCTTTTCGTTCAAAATGTACATTTGTTTGAATGTCCCCAAGACACTCAATTCACAACTTTCTAGTGTTTTGTTAACAGCATCCAACAAGTCTCTGGCAAAATGGCTTGCTCAGGGTCATCAATAAGAAAAACAGATTTCAATAATTTTGGGCAGTCATCAATACTCTGGAAGTAACTTTTGATTGCACCCCAATTTAGGAGAAGCCTATTTACAGCTGGAGTCAAAGACAGCCACCTCGTTGGAACATGTCTCAATATTTCAGACCATTCTAATTCCACAAAATTAAAAAATGATTTCAGTTCCTCTCTTCTTTTTGCTGAAACTGAGAAATGATTGTAAATTTTGAGGACTATGCTCTCTACATCAATATCCAATTTGTCTGTAGCATACTTGATTGCATTATGAAGTATGTGATTTGTACAATTGGCCTTCAATATATTTTCATTCTTTTTCAAAAGTAATTGAAATACAGAATGTCTAATTCCAAAACTGACACTTGCATTGTCTGCATTATATGATGAAATGTGATTTATATCAAGATTATGTCTTTCTAAACTCTGCAGCACTAGCTGACTAACTCCACAAGCAGTTTCATCTGCATTTTCAATAAAATCCAGAAGTTTATTCTGCACTCCTTTCACTGAGTCAAAGTAGCGAAGGCAAACTGGAAACATCTTCCTGTTTCCTTTATTCGAGGCATCTGTTGCCAATGAAAAAAATCTCACACCTTGTTCCGAACACTTTAAAATATCTAAAAAATCATTGACACTTCTGGGTGCTAAAACATTCTTGACAAGCATTTCAGCTTTAGTGCGCCCACATGAGACTTTTGAAGCAGTCACAGAATCTTTAAAAATGTGTGTCACAAGCCTATTTCCACAGTCCAAGCTAGAATAACTTTGATTATGTTTGACTGCATGATAAACCAAAGCCAGTTCACTCGCGACAACATTATCGTGTTCTGATGTATTGTTTACATTTACAAAATAATGTGAAAGTTTGTTTACACTAACATCATCAGATTTTTCTTTTAGTTTATGCGTTTTAGATTCTGAATGTTGTTTTAAGTCACTTTGTCCACCATGAGAAATACTAAAATCTTTTCTGCATAACATACAGAAAGCTCGATGTTCGTTAGGTCCTGGTTTAACCCATGAAAACGATTCTTCCCACACTTTACGGTAACTTTGATTGTGTTGTAGTTGTAATTTTAATTTCTTCTTTGGAGGAGACTTCTTTAAATCCATATCACTCATTATAAAATAATGTTGACAAACTTTAAAATAAACTTACTAATAATATGTAGATGCGAGGATTGAATTGGATGGAGCGGTGAAACTGTGTTTACACATCGACGATCGAAAATAAATTGATTCTTGTCGTGGGCTAGGACGGAAATTAAATCGCTTCAATATTTTAGCGTGGAACTACAATTTGCGCACTTAAAAGTAAGATCCAGAAACAATTATACAAAACAAACCGCCGAATGGTTTAATTCATATTATTTACTACGAATTTATATATTATTTAATCGATATTAAAAAAAAATATTTACGTGAGCGTTAAAATACGGTGTTTTAGCGACTCCGGGCAAAGATAAAACGGAGTCATCGAATTACGTGAAAAAAAACGGAGAAATCCGTAAAAAACGGTGTATCTGGCAACCCTAATTTATATTCTGACCTATGGAAGCGAATCATGGACAGTGAACAAACAAATGCAAAGACGATTAGAGGCAACAGAGATGGGACTTCTCAGAAGAATGTTGAAAGTTCCCTGTAAAGTTAAAAAAGATCCAACTAGGAAATTCTCAAAGAGGATTTATATATCAGGCTAATGCCATGTCGCAACGTTTAATTAAGGCTCGTTATGTTGAGCTTTGGTCTGTCTGTTCTATCACGTGGTTAAACAATTTTGCCTATTATTTTATTTAAGTGATATCTATAGTCTGACCTATGAAAGCGAATCATGGACAGTAAACCAAAAAAAATGTAAAAACGATTAGAGGCAACAGAGATGGGATTTCTCAGAAGAATGTTAAAAGTTCCCAGGACAGTTAAAAAGACCCAACGAGGAAATTGTCAAAGAGGCCAACACAAAAAGAGAGCTCCTAAGAAACATCAGAAAGAAACAATCAACATTTTTCGGGCACATCATGAGAAGAGAATACTTGGTTATAACTGGCAAAATACAGGGAAAGAGCGATCGCTGACGACTAAGAGAGAAAATACTGGATAGCTTGGTGTCATGGCATGGAAAAAAGCCAACAACAGAATTGATACAATGCACGGTGGATAGAAGATTGTGGAAGGACATGATCGCTTACGCCATTCGGTAGGGAACATGATGATGATTATATTTATAGCGACCACACTAATGGGAACACATCGATCAGCCCCCCTCCCAATTCTAGACTCGTGTGTCCGACAATCTTCAAGTGACAGACTTTGCACACGGCCCTGTACTTGGCGAGTTGTTCAGTCTCGTCGAAGGAGCTGAAGTCTGCTGCTGTTACCTCTCTCCTCGGTGTTCTTTTTAGTGTTTCTCTAGGCCGGCCTCTTTTTCTTTTACCTTCTGGTTCCCATTTGAGAGCCTGCTTTGAGATTCTTTGTTCTCTCTTCTTATCACATGGCCAACATATCACCTTTATGGTTTTTTAGTTGTTTTCCAACTCTCGCGTGCATTATTTAGGTTGGATAATACATTTGATTTGAACATTCTGAACTTTGTGTTTGTGCTTAGTCATTTTTATCTCCATATCTTATCAAGGTTTCTGAAAGCCATTGCTGCCTTTGCTATTCTGATTCTAATTTCTTTATGCGTGTCTTTTTCTTGATCTATGCAGCTTCCAAGATATACAAAGTGATCTAATTTTTCCACTGCTTATCTTTCAATGTATATATTTTTTTTTCTTTTGGGCGAATTTGATTGTTCATTTATTTTGTTTCTTCTTTGTTGATCTCAAGTCATATTTTATATAATAAAATTTATTTAGGGATTTTGCACCGTGTTTCGTTCGTTGTAGGCTACATTCACTAGAGTAAAAGTAAAAAGTAAAGTACCCTCGTCACGCCAAGTGGCGTATAGGGCAATATGGTGTTAGTGACCCTATATTTTACAGACCTTCAGCACATGATTTTTGGGGTGATGTGGTCAGTATTACGCCCGTGCTGCATTACTTTCCCAGAAAAAAAAATCCGGTACCCATTTAAGGCTGGGTGAACCCGTAAGCCGTCGGTTGGGATCGAACCCTACCCCTTGTCCGTGGTAGTCCAGTTCACTAACCACTGAGCTATCGCGGCTCCCCATTCACTAGAGTAATCGGGAATATATGGGCGCAGCCATTGTTGTGTGTGCTACGTCATCATAATGGCTCATCGTACATCCCTAGACCGGCCTTAGGCCAATGTTGAATGCCGAAATGACGGAGCTTTGTTCATGACCTTGCAGCACCGGGATGACTCTCGGAGTTTCATGTTAGTCAGGTAGGATGTTGTCGAGATTCAAGAGGGCTACTGTGAGATCGATGGTAGACATGCTTGGTTGCTGTGTTCGCCTGATCACTAAAAGAGTACATCTCTTCATCATCCGCCCTTAAAAGGACGTTAAGTGGGCGTGTCTTCATTGTGTTGTGGCTTGCAGTATATCTGTGATATTTGCACCTTTCGGCCCAACACATCCGACTTCAGCACATTTTTCAGTACCGTGTTGTCACCCCTCGTCGATCCCTATTCGCTTGGCCAGACTAGACAGGTTAGTCTGTTACTAAAGGCACCACGGAGAGGTGGAGCAGGGTCTGGATGTTTCTGGTTCACCTATACTGGCGCAAGCCATCAGCTGTGGGTCGCTGACAACTTTCAGCTCTTGTGCTGTGAGGTGCGTTTCGCATCCATGTAGACATGTGATTTTATAATTTCAATATGTGGTTTATAAATTCACAAATTCACATTGCAGGAAGATCTTACGGTCTGTTGTTTGATGTGCGACGGGGATAATCCGACGACTAATTGTGTTTCATATGTTCGGATTTGGAGTCAAAAACATTGTCCTAATATCATCAAGCTATAAATTTTAAGAAATATGACGACCAACATTTTCAGGACGTGAACTTCCGGGCAATATGGTGGATATGCGGCAGGAACCATTGAAGGCTATGTCTGAAAAGTGTTCCTTTGTTGCAGTTTCCTCATATTCCAAGTCCGGCTTGTTGCAGCAGCTACTGAGTTAAGTGCTCTGTGCACACTGTAAGCTGTTCGTTTCATCCGTTTTGATCGTGTTTCGATATTCCGATTGTTTACGATGATATTGCATGACAAGGAACAGTTGGCTGTGTTCACTTTCTGTGCGGTTTCGCATTAACTCTTTTGGTGTGTGCGGGGACTGCTATGATGGGGTCTACAGCTACTTTTCTTTGTTTGGGAGATGAGTTAGTAATTCGGATGATTCCACTGGCACGGGCGGTTGAGCAATTATGGATTTTAATTCGTTTGCAGTGATACCGGGGCCTTTCATAACAATAACAATAAGTCGTATTTTCTCAGCCATTGAAGACATGGCATTAGCCTGATTATAAAACTACAAATTGTATAAATACATGTAGTTGAAAAGTATAAAAAATACCGCAAGTTTACCTACTCGTGGTGTTGTTGCCGTAAAAGATAAATCAAATGTATCTTCAGTAGAGGGAGCCGCGATAGCTCAGTGGTTAGTGAATCGGACTACAAAGGACAAGAGGTCGGGTTTGATCCCAACCGACGGCTTCCGGTTCACCCAGCCTTTAATGGGTACCGGATTTTTTTCTGGGAAAGTAAAGCGGCATGGGCGTAATACCAACCACATTACCCCAAAAATCATGTGCCGAGGGTCTGTAAAATTTATGGTCACTAACACCATATTCCTTATACTTGGCGTGACGGGGGTACTTTACTATATATATATATATATATATATATATATATATATATATATATATATATATATATATATATATATATAAAACATGTGTCTGTTTTTAAGGTCACTACAAAGAGACGAAGTAGATCTTAGTCAGTTATGATTTATTTATCCTGCCACTAGCAGCCAGTCATAGTTCATCTTCATCATTGAGTGCCGTATCCGCATTGAAGGTTGGCTACCATGGAGCGTCATTCCGTTCTGCTTTGATGGCGCAGGTTGTCATAGGCTGACTTGTCGATCTTTTGATGTTACTCGTCCATGTCAGTCTTGGTCTGCCTCTGCAACTTTTCCCTTGTATTTTCTCTTCCAATATTACCTTTAGTAGGCTACTGTGTCTTTGTAACATGTCCCAAAAATCTCATTTGTCTTGTTTGAATTATAGTTACTGACAGCTTTTAGCTCTATGCTGTCCATTCAGAGTTTGACCCCTTGGAGGGCTATTATTGTTCACACCGCAGTCACTCCTCCATAGTTAGTGCTACTTTCTCCATTTGCCTTGAGCGCTATCAGAGCGTTTACCTTGCGCTGTGTAAGGTAAAATAAATTAAGTGCAAGTCTACGAACCAAAGGGAGAAAATTCGTTACCGTCAACAAAGTGGTGAAAATATAGCTTATGCCCCTTAGAAAATAATCTATGTTTACAAGTATTTAAATTACGTGTACATAAAGATAAGATACAGATTTTACTGTCTTATGATCATGTGATTACCTCATCAGTTTCGGATACACAAGTCTCAATAGCATTCTATAAACACACTCCAGCGGACAATAAAGACAGTTTGTTCTTTTTTATTGCCACCAACGAATGAGCAACCAGAAAAGCAGATTCTACTTCTTTCCTTCCTCATTTACCTTTCAGCGTCAAGGGGAATTATAATTTGCGGTCTTTTGCTCTTCTGTTCATCTCTGCTGCTTTTATGTTTCCTAGTGATTCTAATAAGAATAATCATGAGACGTGTAAGGAACAAAAAAAAAACCAGAAATAAGTGAGGAACAATGTGGATTTGTGGAAGGAAAGGGCACCAATAATTCAATATACATCTTAAGGACATTGATAGAAAGATCTATAGAGGTAAAGAAAGATCTATATATGTGCTTTATAGACTACACGAAAGCATCTCACAAAGTAAAGCATGTGGAAATAATAAATATGCTGGAGAAATTAAACATTGATGGCAAGGATCTGCGAATCATAAAAAACATGTACTGGCAACAAACAGCAGCTATACGAATTAACAACCAAACAGAACAATTCCAATAAATAAAACAAGGAGACAGACAATTCTGTCACCGGATTTGTTTTCACTTTACAGCGAATATATTATGAGATCAATAGTAGACAAAAAAGGAATTGAAGTCAATGGTCACAACATAAATAATTTGCGATATGCGGATGACACAGTCTTAATGGCAGAGACAGAGAACGAACTACAAGAAATGATAGACATAATAGTAGAAGAAAGCAACAAGAAAGGTCTCAGTCTGAATAGTAAGAAAACAGAAGTAATGGTTATATCGAAGAAACAATCATCACCATCATGCAGCATAAAAATCATCATCATCATGTACCCTGCCGGTTGGCGTAGGCGATCATGTCCCTCCACAATCTTCTATCCACAGTGCATCGTATCAGTTCTGTTGCCGAATGTTTTCCATGCCATGACACCAAGCTATCCAGTATTTTCTCTCTTTGTCGTCCGCGATCTCTCTTTCCTTTTATTTTGCCAGTTGTAACCAAGTATTCCAACTTTCCTCTTCTCATGATGTGCCCGAAAAATGTTGATTGCTTCTTTCTGATGTTTTTTAAGAGCTCCCTTTTTGTGTTGGCTTCTTTGAGAACTTCCTCATTGGTCTTTTTATCTGTCCAGGGAACTTTCAACATTCTTCTGAGAAATCCCATCTCTGTGGCCTCTAATCGTCTTTTCATTTGTTTGTCTACTGTCCATGATTCGCTTCCATAGGTCAGAATTGGTTCTATATAGCACCGATGAACTCTCTTTCTCATTTTTATTGACATAGATTTGTTGCATAAGATATTTTTCATTTTCTGAAATGCTATTTTGGCCTGAGCTATTCTGCTTTTTATTTCTGTGGTGCATCTCCCATCTGATGTTATTAGTATAAAAATAAACGAGACAAATCTGAAACAAGTGCAACGTTTCAAATACTTGGGCACAATAATTACATCAGATGGGAGATGCACCACAGAAATAAAAAGCAGAATATCTCAGGCCAAAATAGCATTTCAGAAAATGAAAAATATCTTATGCAACAAATCTATGTCAATAAAAATGAGAAAGAGAGTTCATCAGTGCTATATAGAACCAATTCTAACCTATGGAAGCGAATCATGGACAGTAGACAAACAAATGAAAAGACGATTAGAGGCCACAGAGATGGGATTTCTCAGAAGAATGTTGAAAGTTCCATGGACAGCTAAAAAGACCAATGAGGAAGTTCTCAAAGAGGCCAACACAAAAAGGGAGCTCTTAAAAAACATCAGAAAGAAGCAATCAACATTTTTCGGGCACATCATGAGAAGAGGAAAGTTGGAATACTTGGTTACAACTGGCAAAATAAAAGTAAAGAGAGGTCGCGGACGACAAAGAGAGAAAATACTGGATAGCTTGGTGTCATGGCATGGAAAACAGTCAGCAACAGAACTGATACGATGCACTGTAGATAGAAGATTGTGGAGGGACATGATCGCCTACGCCAACCGTCAGGGTACATGATGATGATGATGAGTGATTCTAATACTCCATCAATCCATATTCTTCGTTCGTCGGCCCTTGGATCTGGTGTTCTCGCGACGTTTATTGAAGGCTCGTTGTGTTGTGTTTTGATCTTTCTACACCTCACGCGCCAAACTATTTTATCGGTTTTTTTTTCTTGATGTACTTTATGGCGGGAATTATTCCTAGCTTTTTTTTCAGTTCTCCCCTTCTAATCTTATCTCTCAGGCTGTTTCCTGCCATTCGTCTAACACATTAAAATGCATACTGTGCACGTGTTTTAATTTAACTGTCGAAATTATAAATAATTAGTTGCCAATTAGTGTGTGTGTGTTTTTGTGTATGTTGGGGCGCTTTCCTTTACTTTGGAAAGTGAAATGTCTTAACTGTACTTTGGTAATTTATTACAAAAACATGGACATGTTATCGTGGACATGTAATTTCTAACAAAAATCTGACAGGTTATCGTGGACAGGTAATTTCTAACAAAAAAAACTGGACAGGTTATCGTGGACAGGTAATTTCTAACAAAAAAAACTGGACAGGTTATCGTGGTCAGATAATTTCTAACAAAAAAAAAAACTGGACAGGTTAAAGTGGACAGGTAATTTGTAACAAACAAAAAACTGGACAGGTTCCGTGGGTAGGTAATTGCTAACAAAAATCTGGACAGGTTATCGTAGACAGGTAATTTCTAACAAAAATCTGAATAGGTGATTGTGGACAGGTAATTTCTAACATAAACCCGGGGCAGGTTATCGTGAACAGGTAATTTCTAACAAAAACCTGGGCAGGTTGTCGTGGACAGGTAATTTCTAACAAAAACCTGGACAGGTTATCATGGACAGGGAATTTCTAACAAAAACTTGGGCAGATTATCGTGAACAGGTAATTTCTAACAAAATCCCTGGACGTGTTATCGTGGACAGGTAATTTCTAACAAAAAAACTGGACAGGTTATCGTGGACAGGTAATTTCTAACAAAAAAAAAACTGGACAGTTTGAAGTGGACAGGTAATTTCTAACAAAAAAACTGGACAGGCTCCGTGGGTATGTAATTGCTAACAAAAATCTGGACAGGTTATCGTAGACAGGTAATTTCTAACAAAAACCTGGACAGGTTATCAAGGACAGGTAATTTCTAACAAAAAACTGAACAGATTATAGTGAACAGGTAATTTCTAACAAAAACCTGGGGAGGTTGTCGTGGACAGGTAATTTCTAACAAAAACCTGGACAGGTTATCATGGACAGGTAATTTCTAACAAAAAACTGAACAGATTATAGTGGACAGGTAATTTCTAACAAAAACCTGGACAGGTTTCGTCGGCAGGTAATTGCTAACAAAAGTCTGGACAGGTTATCGTTAACAGGTAAATTCTAACAAAATTCCTGGACAGGATATCATGGACAGGTAATTTTTAACAAAAAACCGGACAGGTTTCGTGGGCAGGTAATTTCTATCAGAAGTCTGGACAGGTTATCGTGGACATGTAATTTCTAATTTTTTTAAAAAACTGGACAGGTTAAAGTGGACAGGTAATTTCTTTTTAAAATAAAAACAAGGACAGATTCCGTGGGCAGGTAATTTCTAACAAAAGTCTGGACAGGTTATCGTGAACAGGTAATTTCTAACAAAAACCTGGACAGGTTTCATGGGCAGGTAATTGCTAACAAAAGCCTGGACAGGTTATCGTGGACAGGTAATTTCTAACAAAAACCTGGCAGGTTTTCGTGGACAGGTAATTTCTAACAAAAACCTGGGCAGGTTTTCCCGAACAAGTAATTTCTAACAAAAACCTGGGCAGGTTTTCGTGGACAGGTAATTGCTAACAAATGTCTGGACGGTTTTCATGGGCAGGTAATTGCTAACAAATGTCTGGACGGTTTTCATGGGCAGGTAATTGCTAACAAAAGTCTGGACGGTTTTCATGGGCAGGTAATTGCTAACAAAAGTCTGGACGGTTTTCATGGGCAGGTAATTGCTAACAAAAGTCTGGACGGTTTTCATGGGCAGGTAATTGCTAACAAATGTCTGGGCGGTTTTCATGGGCAGGTAATTGCTAACAAATGTCTGGACGGTTTTCATGCGCAGGTAATTGCTAACAAAAGTCTGGACGGTTTTCATGGGCAGGTAATTGCTAACAAATGTCTGGACGGTTTTCATGGGCAGGTAATTGCTAACAAAAGTCTGGACGGTTTTCATGGGCAGGTAATTGCTAACAAAAGTCTGGACGGTTTTCATGGGCAGGTAATTGCTAACAAAAGTCTGGACGGTTTTCATGAGCAGGTAATTGCTAACAAAAGTCTGGACGGTTTTCATGGGCAGGTAATTGCTAACAAAAGTCTGGACGGTTTTCATGGGCAGGTAATTGCTAACAAAAGTCTGGACGGTTTTCATGGGCAGGTAATTGCTAACAAAAGTCTGGACGGTTTTCATGGGCAGGTAATTGCTAACAAAAGTCTGGACGGTTTTCATGGGCAGGTAATTGCTAACAAAAGTCTGGACGGTTTTCATGGGCAGGTAATTGCTAACAAAAGTCTGGACGGTTTTCATGGGCAGGTAATTGCTAACAAAAGTCTGGACGAGCATCGGGAAGAAACAAATGGATGCCCTGCCCGATCTTGCGAATGAGTGGCCGCATCAGAAGAAAAACAACCGGACAGTCACACTTTTTAACCATTTTTTTTTTAAATAATGTTCAAACAAATTTGTTTTTTGTTTTGTTTTGTTTTGTTTTGCGTTCCCCGGCTTTCACCTCTGACGAGGTCCCTGGAGTCTAGGAAATTAATTTTGCGTGTTAATCCATTTTCCCTAGCATACAAGTGCATAGATGCCCCTCGCCTTTTTCCGTGGATGAGTAATTGCCCTTTTCAAGCCGGGCCTTGCTGCTGCGACCAGGAGTTGTTGCCGCAGAGAGAAATCACAAATAAAAATCCTGACTTGTGCAGCTGGGATTTGAACTCACAACCTCTCTGTCTCGTGATCGACGTCTTGCCTCGAGACCAACCAGCCCCTCTGTTCAAACAATATATTTGATTAATAATTTCAGATAATAAAAATGATGGTGAACGATCGATATTATAGGAATTAAAGAAAGCAGAGAGAAGATGTACATGACGATAACGGGTAAGCGATGAAATTGATATGTCACATTGTCGATCAAAAGAGATCTAAAAACAATCACAAGAATTACTATACAACGGACTTTAGAAAGAAGACAAAACAGAAAGGAACGACCAAGGATATGACTGGGGACAATGTTTTATAAAGAAGACAGAACAAGGACAGAGGACAAATTGGTTAAAGGCGGTGAAGACGGAGATGAGCTGTGTATACCAGATCACAGGCCGAGCTAATCGGATTACTTTTGTTTCATCGTACAAGCCATCACAAAACGTAAAGAGAACAAAGAAATTAAGTATTTGGTTATGTGGTTATGTGGTTATGTGGTTATGTGGTTATGGAAGGCCCCGGTATCACTGAAAATGAATTAAAATCCATAATTGCTCAACCGCCCGTACAAGTGGAATCATCCGAATTACTAACTCATCTCCCAAACAAAGAAAGGTAGCTGTAGTCCTTATCATAGCAGTCTCAGCACACGCCAAAAGACATAACGCAAAACCGCACAGAAAGTGAACACAGCCAACTGTTCCCTGGGATACGATATCATCATTCATCGTAAACAATCGGAATATCGAAACATGATCAAAACGGATGAGACACACAGCTCATGGTGTGCACAGAGCACTTAACTCAGTAGCTCCTGCAACAAGCCGGACTTGGGATATGAGGAAACTGCAACAAGGAACACTTTCATACATAGCCTTCAATGGTTCCTGCCGCCTATCCACCATATTGACCAGAAGTTCACGTTCTCCTGTAAATGATGATCGTCATATTTTTTTTTATGTATAGCGCTTGATGATGTTAGGACATCGTTTTTGACTCCAAATCCGAACATATAAAACACAGATAGTCATCAGATTATACCCGTCGCACATCAAACAGACCGTAAGATTAGCGCATGGCCGGTCTAGGGATATACGATGAGCCATTATGATGATATAGCACACACAACAATGGCAGCGCCCTTAGATTCCTGATTACTCTAGTGAATGCAGCCTACATCGAACGAAACACGGTGCAAATTCCCTAAAGAGATAAAACTGCAGCTGACTTGACGAAGCAGTTCACATTAATTAATTAAATACGTATTGAATGGTATTAAGCAACTAAACGGAGCCGGGATAGCTCAGTGGTTAGTGAACTAGACTACAAAGTATAAGAGGTAGGGTTCGATCCCAACCGACGGCACCGGTTCACCCAGCCTTTAATGGGTACCGGATTTTTCTCACGACGACGTTTCGACTACTTTGTCCGTCTCAGCATCTACAGGAAAGTAGAAAAAGAGAGTGGTCCAAGTGTTGAGAATTAAAGCAATAATTAGATTATGTTTTTTTTCTAATTGTTGAGATTGTACAACACAAACAAATTAGTTTGTTTACTGTGTTTAGAGGAAGAGGGTGTTCGATACTAGAATCTATCTATCTATTGACCTTTCGAGCCGTAACCGGCCCATAGGGCGTAGACCAAGATACACCTTCTCCTATTTGAATTTTTGTTCTAGCAGTTTTCTTTTAAAGATATTTTATCAAATCTCGCCATCTGTCTCTGTTCTGTGCAAGCAGTTCTATCTCATTGAGGGAGCCGATTCCTGCTGCTCTTGCCTCTCTCATCAATGTTCTTCTCAGTGTCTCCCTGGGTCTTCCTCTTTTTCTTTTACCTGTTGTTTCCCATATGAGGGCTTGCTTTGCTATTCGATTATTATCTCTTCTCATCACATGTCCAACGTATGACCATCGTCTTTTCTTTATTACTGAAGATATTAGTGGTTGATTGGCGATTTCTCTAATTTCCTCGTTTGTTTTGAATTCGTTCCATTCTATACCAAGTATTTTCCTTAGACATTTATTTTCGAATGCGTTCAACTTTGTTTCTATATCTCTTGTTGTTTTCCAGCTTTCACACGCATACGTAAGGGTTGATAGTACGATACTAGAATAGAAGAACCATAATAAACACTGATAAGAGAAGGCCGGGGGACTGGTTGGTCTTGTGGTAAGACGTCGGCCTCGAGACAGAGAGGTTGTGGGTTTCAAAATCCCAACCGGCTAACCGGTTGGGATTTATATTAATGATTTCTCTCTGCGGCAACCACCCCTGGTCTCAGCAGTTTGGCACGGCTTGCAACGTCAATTACTCATCGGCGGAAAAAATATGAGTACTTCCGAAGTCGGAGTTATGTACAAGGGACCCCTGTGCACACGGATGCCAGTGAATAATGGATTAACACGTAAAATTCAGTTCCTAGTCTCTTGGGACTTGAAAGGGGTAAAAAGCTGGCGAACAAAAAGAGAGGGAGAGGGAGAGAGAGAGAGAGAAAAGGACAGAGAGGGAAAGCTATATAAAATTGAGAGTAATCAGAAAAACACTGATAAGAGAAGCACGAAGGACAGAGAGGAAGAGAGTTTACATTATTAGAAATGAGCGAAAAGTAATCAGCCACACTGATAAAAAGAAGAGAAGAAAAGTCTAAAACACTTGTATAACTCAATACAGAATTCCGCTGATAATGCAAGTTTTATTCCAGAAATGTGCTTACAATGCCACGCATTGAAGTTATTAAATAGAAAGCAGCGAACAGTATATCATATTGAAATGATATAACCTATTATTATTTCTAACTTCCTTCCTTTCTTCCTTTCTTTCCTTCCTTCTATTCTTTCTTTCCTCATTTGCCTCTCAACTTCTATGGCAGGCCCTGTTTGAGATATTTTTCGCTTTGATTGGCCTCTGCTGATGTCATGTTTCCTGAGGCGTCGT
Source organism: Megaustenia siamemsis (assembly GCA_032433765.1). Classification (NCBI taxonomy): domain Eukaryota; kingdom Metazoa; phylum Mollusca; class Gastropoda; order Stylommatophora; family Ariophantidae; genus Megaustenia; species Megaustenia siamemsis. The sequence continues at coordinate 46,695,747 of JAVIAB010000008.1, forward strand.
CACCGATATATGTTAACAGATATCATGGCCATTGCCGATGTTTCTAGTATCCTATCTATCCATCCAAAAATAAAGACAAGTGGAACAATATTAAAACAGGTAAATGAATTTAAATATTTGGGAACTTTGTTAACCTTAGACGGAAGATGTACAAAAGAGGTGAGATGCAGAATGGCTCAGGCAAAAGCAGCTTTCCAAAAAATGAGGAAGATACTATGCAATCCATTTTTGACAATAGAAAAAGAGCTCTTAAATGTTATGTAGAGCCAGTCTTAACATATGGATGTGAATCATGTACAATAGGACAACAGACAAGAAAATCACTGGAGTATGTATAAATGTGGTTTTACAGAAGAATGTTGAGAATACCATGGACAGCTAAGAAGAGTAATGAAAACGTTCTAAAAAAGACCAAAGCAAAAAGATAGCTAATTTCCAATATTAGGAAGAAACAATCATCATTTTTGGCCCTATAATGAGAAGAGAAGAGCTATGGCAGAACCGGTATGGCACATGATGATGATGAGTGAGAAGAGAACAGCTGCAAAATATTGTAACAACTGGGAAAATTGAGGGACGAAGAGATAGCGGGAAGCAAAGAGAAAAAATACCAGACAGCTTAAGAGAATGACTTGGCAGAAGGTCAACAACATAAATAATAAATAACTGTCGTGATCGAAAGTTGTGGAGAGACATGATCACCTACGCCAGCAGGCCCGGTACTTGATGATGATGATGGTGATCTATCCATCCATGTTGGAGGACTCCATCTACGTCTATTGTTCTAGTGGCGTTTTTTATAGCTGCTTGGATTGTGTTTAATTGTTTCTTTCTTGTCACGTGGCCAAATCAATTAATTTGTTGTTTCTTTATATTTGTATTTTCTCCTGCTGAGGAGATCCCTGTTTCTTCAGTTCTTTATTTGTAATGGTTTTGTTTTCAAAGCCGAATCCCACCATTTTGTGCCTGACATATTTCATTTCCATGGTATTTTTTCATTACGGATGTTTATTAGAACACTCCCTCATTAAGTACAGGCATTTCTCGCCCTCCGTCTGGCCTCGCTGTTTTTCTACTATCTCTTCATTTACACCTTTCACCATCCCTCTCCTCCACAATACATCTTCTCTCCCACTCGCTCGTGTATCTCTCTTTCACTCCCTTTGTCTCCCTATATCTTACTCTCAAAAACCTTATGTATTTCTTATTATATTTCTTTCATTTAATATTTCTCTTCCTCACTTTTAGCATCTCTTCCCCTCCTTCACTTTCTCTCTCTCTCCATTTCTCTGAGTCTCATTATATAATGATCTCCTTATGTTTTTCTCGACAATTCTTTAATTTATCTCCTTCACTTTCCCTCTCTCTCTCTCTCTCTCTCTCTCTCTCTCTCTCTCTCTTACCATCTATCACTCACTTTCTCCCTGCCTTTCACATCTCTCTGTATGGCTCCCGTTATCTTACTCTCCGTCTCCCTATGTATTTATTGCTCTTTTTTTTTCTTTTTCCTCACTCTCTCCATCCCTCTTGTCGTTCCCTCTAAAAATCTCAGACGTGAACATTCCACCAAAGTCACCCTGAACTATTCAGATTCACCTGAACAAATCCCAGAGTTCTATTCTCAGACCAGACTGATCCAGTGACATTTCCCAGGTAAAAGTCACTTCTAAGACTTAAGGGTACATTCACTTCCCATGTAAGAGTGTCTGAGATGAGGGGAGGAGTCTACGTGTGCTTACATGTGTGTATTAGTATGAGCGCGCGCGTGTGTGTGTGTAAGTGTATGTGTGTATAAGTATATTTGCGTGAGTGTGCGTCGTATGTGTAAGTGTATGTGTGTATAAGTATATTTGCGTGAGTGTGCGTCGTATTTGTAAGTGTATGTGTGTATAAGTATATTTGCGTGAGTGTGCGTCGTATGTGTAAGTGTATGTTTTCTTCAAGTTCACCCGTTAAGAGGGCGTTTAGTTAGGCGCTAGTTCACAGCATTACCGCGATATCTGCGCCTTTCGGCCAGTCACATCCGTCTTTGGCGGGGGTAGATTTACTTAACATTTCTACCCAGGACAGCGGGCATTTTTGTCTTACTCTTTTCAACTGTTGTCTGACCAGGGTTCTTTATCGTGCGCTGAGGTAGGCGTCGGAGTGCACGGTCCAGAGACCGATGGAGGATGACGTCACGAGGAAATAGACCAATAAGAAGTAAGGAAAGCGTACAGGCAACTAATTGCAGTGATGCGGTAAAGCTGGTAGCAAGGAGCCTGTAGTGGGGTATGGTATACACTCCGAGGTATTGTGACAGCTTTACAAAAAAGGAAGACAACATAATATTGACGTTTCGGCCGGCGGCCTTCTTCAGAGGACGGGGACAACAACAACAAACGGTGAGGCACAGATATCTATAGCTACATGTCGGATGATAAAGTTAAGGAGAGGTGGACAGAGGGATAAGAGATGGTAAGATAAACGATATAGAGATGTGTCATATGTTGGAGGATAGGTGAAGTGTAGAGGTATATAAAATCGTAAATAAAGAGAAATAATGTGGAACTAAAAGCTAAACCACGAGGAATACAAAGTATAAAATGTATAAAGTGCCCCCCCCCCCCCCGGTCACGCCAAGTGGCGTATAGGGAATATGGTGTTAGTGACCATAAATTTTACAGGCCTTCGGCACATGATTTTTTCGAGTAATGTGGTCGGTATTACGCCCGTGCCGCTTTACTTTCCCAGAAAAAAATTCGGTACCCATCAAAGGCTTGGTGAACCGGAAGCCGTCGGTTGGGATCAAACCCTACCTCTTGTCCTTTGTAGTACAATTCACTAACCAGTGCGTGTATGTATGTGTCAATATATATGTGTCCGTGTGTGTCTGTATCTGTGCGTGTCAGTATGTGTAAAGGTAAAGGTAAAGGTAAAGTACGAGACTTGAATCGGCGTCTTAGCGCGCGAGTTTTCACCCTACACACACTAAACGTAAACAATTTTAGGTAAGGAAATATTTCTGACTGGTATGTTAGAAGTCAATCCTAGTAGCTAACAAATCAAAGATTGGCTGACCTGAGATCCGGGATGCAATATTCAATGTTTAACAACAGAGTTTATTTATTTTTTGTTTTTTTTATTTTAAGATACAGCTTCTGGAGATCACTCTGGATAATATAGATAACTCTGAATTGTACAGACAACTCTGAAAAATATATAGGTCTGAAAAATATAGATATCTCTAAATTGTACAGATAACTCTGAATAATATAAATGACTCTGAATTGTACAGACAACTCTGAAAAATATATAGGTCTGAAAAATATAGATGACTCTGAATTGTACAGATAACTCTGAATAATATAGATGACTGAATAATATAGATAACTCTGAATAATATAAATGACTCTGAATTGTACAGATAACTCTGAATAATATAGATAATTCTGAATTGTACAGATTACTCTGTATAATATAAATAACTTTGAATAATATAGATAACTTTGAATAATATAGATAACTCTGAATAATATAGATAATTCTGAATCATATAGATGACTGAATAATATAGATAATTCTAAATAATATAGATAGCTCTGAATAATATAAATAACTCCGAATAAAATAGATAATTATGAGTAATATAGATAACTATGAGTAATATAGATAACTATGAGTAATATACTCTTCGACTTGTCCATGTTTGTGAAGTTTTACTAAAAAGGTATACTACAGCGAATAAGGGTAGAAGATATTTCAATGTAGGGTTTCTTAAAGAACAAGGCATTAAAGATAAATTCGCAGTCACAATATCAAACAAATACGAAGTCCTCCAACAACTAGAAAATACAATATATATATATATATATATATATATATATATATATATATATATATATATATATATATATATATATATAAGATCATTGGAAACAAGTAAAAGATATATGGAAAGAGACGTGCGAAAAAACTCTGGAGAAAAGAGAACGCCAGAATAAGGCATGGATGACTGCAGAGACCCTGTATAAAATTAAAGAAAGAAAGCAGACATAAATAAAAGCAAAACGAGAAGTAATAAAGCCAAGACACCGGAAGCTTACACAGAGGTGAACAAAGAAGTGAGAGGATGCATTAAAATGGATAAGAGGAAATATATAGATGAACTAGCTAAAGTGGCAGAAGAAGCAGCAAATAAAGGGAATATGAAAGAACTGTACAACAGCACAAAGAAATTAAGTGGAAAATACAAACAGATCAATGCCTTTATTAAAGATAAGAAAGGAAATCTGCTTAGTAATATAAGTGAACAAATGGAGATATGGAAAGAGCATTTTGAAGAACTTTTGAACAGACCCGGCTCAGATAATCCTCCAGATATACTACCAGCAGAAGAAGAGTTAGTAGTAAGGAAGGGGTTTAGTGCAAGGATTTTAACATTTCGTACAGTATTATGCAATATTGTCATGTATCGTGCAGCTGAATCTCGTCGTGCAGCATGTATCGTGCAATCTCAGGTGACCTGGCTCGGCGCGGGTGGTCTTATCTCAAGTGGTCAAGTGGTCGGCCTCGTCTTATCTCAAAGTGGTCAAGTGGTCGGCCTCGTCTTATCTCAGGTGCGACCAGTGGTTCTAAAACTTGTAGGTGTGTTTGGAGACCAGTGGTTCTAAAACTTGTAGGCTAACCTCTAAAACTTGTATGTCAGTCTAAAACTTGCGGGTGGTCGAGTGTGATGGCAACAGGAGGCAAATATGGAATGGAGACCATAAAACTTGTATGTCAGTCTAAAACTTGCGGGGGGTCGTGTTATCATGTGATGGCTAAAAAAAGGCAAAGGGGTGTTAGTAACGATCATCATCGGAGGGCCACCTCGGTCATCATCATCATCGGCGCTGGTCGGCGGCGGTCGCTGGTCGTCGCTGGTCGTCGTCGTCGTCGTCGTCGTCGCTGGTCGGCTCGGGCAACATCATCATGTGTAGTGATTAATGGTCGTCGCTGGTCGTCGTCGTCGCTGGTCGGCTCGGGCAACATCATCATGATTAAATAGTGACGCTCTCTCTCTCTTATCATCATCAAGCCACACCCTCAACAACATCATCACCAAGCTACACAAATTGACACATCATCATCATCATCATCAAGCCACACCCTCAACAACATCATCACCAAGCTACACAAATTGACACATCATCATCACCATCATTATCAAGCCACACCCTCAACAACACCATCATCAAGCCACACAAATTGACACATCATCAGCATGTGCCACGATTATCTCGAGTGTTTCGGACAGCGTGCTATCGGCTCGGGGATTATCTCGATTCGGTGGGACGCTATCGCGCCAGGTAGCCGTTAGAAAATATTAGAAGTAAATATTGAGTCTACCGAAAAAGCAATAGAAAATAAACGCGAAACTTATGAAAATGAACGTGACACTTATGTAAAAAATAACGAAAGATCGCGCCAGGTAGCCGTTAGAAAATATTAGAAGTAAATATTGAGTCTACTGAAAAAGCAATAGAAAATGAACGCGAAACTTATGAAAATGAACGTGACACTTATGTAAAAAATAACGAAAGAACCTTATAAATATAGACAACTACATCGACATGTACCTCGGCACGTTATTAAATTAGCGAAGTAATAAAATTTAATGTTAAAAATCCGAAAGCAAAAAATAAAATAAATATGAAAGTTACTGAAAAATATTTAAATTGAACACGAAACTTATTTTAAAAAATTAACGTGAAAGACCTCGACAACATTCAAGGTTGGTAGGCGTCATGGGCTCGCCGTATTGTCCCCGGTCAGGTGACCACTTAACTACGAGATAACGCACCAAGTCTCGCGATTTTGCTGATTGCGGTGGTTAGACCCAAAAAGCGATGCTGTGGTAGGGGTGAAGCACATGACCCTTGACGTGTAAATACAGATACCAACCGCCTGACATCGCCCCTCAACTCTCTCTCTCTCTCTCTCTCTCTCTCTCTCTCTCTCTCTCTCTCTCTCTCTCTCTCTCTTTCACATTCACGATAAAGCAAAACAAAAAAGTCGCTCGATATTTCACACATATTTATTAATACAACAAATATACAACACATATGCGAAAATATATATTACTGTCCGATTGTTGATAATTTTAAGCGTCCGTGGGCCCCTCGAAGCCGAATTATCCACGGGGCGAGCAAACGATAAATAATACGATCGTTTATGGGCTGTCTCGCTGAAAAAGGCATGAGAATTCTGTTAAGTTTCGCGCCTCGACACTTAAGAAGTATATAATAAGCACAATATAGACCGCACGTGTTGGTAAACAAATCTTCCAACACCCGCGGGTTGTAGACGAATGGAGCGTGTGAGTTTTGCTCTATAAAGTTTAAAATATCCACATGTCTGGGAGGCAAACCGTAGGAAATGAAATACTCACATTCGCCGAGCCCGTTGTGACACATCATCATCATGTGCCACCCTCAACATCAACCCTGCATATCCTATCATCATCATCATCATCAAGAGCCACCCTCAACATCAACCCTTCATGTCCTATCATCATCATCATCAAGAGCCACCCTCAACATCAACCCTTCATGTCCTATCATCATCATCATCAAGTGCCACCCTCAACATCAACCCTTCATGTCCTATCATCATCATCATCATCAAGAGCCACCCTCAACAGCAACCCTTCATGTCCTATCATCAGCATCATACCATCAAAGTATCAAACCGCGAAATTCTCTCTCTTTCTCTCTCTCTTTCTCTCTCTCTCTCTCTCTCTCTCTCGCTCTCTCTCTCTCTTTCACATTCATGGTAAAGCAAACAAAATATAGTACAGGGATAACCTTTATTTATAGGTATGTAGTTGGGTGTCTGCTTAGTTCTATGTCATAAATGAATCATAAGGGGTGAAACTGTTAGAGATTGCTGGGTAGTCTAAACTGGTAGTGTAAAGAGTTAAATATCTAAAGGCGTAGTCGAGACGTTATCATCATGGGTAGTCTAAACTGGTAGTGTAAAGAGTTAAATATCTAAAGGCGTAGTCGAGACGTTATCATCAGCTACATTTCTTTTTATATATAGAAATAGGACAGAGCATTATTTGTTTGACTGTAGGAAAATATGGAATTATTTAAGACTTTGAAACCTACATTTTTCCCACCCTTAGCCTGTTGCGTAGCGAGAACCTCTAAAAACATATCTTTAGCTAATTTGTTGTGTTGCTTACTTAACCCTTTACAACTGATTTTATCGTAATCCCCACTACAATGGTACGTCTTACTACATAAACTAACAAGAGCCGTCCCTTCTGACTCTAGTTTTAAAAGCCCGGGCGTTCGTTTGGTGTATGCTTTAACACCCTTACAGTTTACACAGTCTGGCTAATATGTTCATCGCAAAACTAGACAGGAAACCAGTCTTTATATACGCTATTAAACTCATTCCGCAGCCCTGCCTTAACTATAGCCTCCAACTTAGGTGCACTTAAAGCCAAATATAAACTATCAGTATCTGCTTCACATAACTGAAAGTTGGACCTATCTACAAACTTATCTAAGAACTCGAAATAAAAATTCTAACATACGAAGTTTTGCATATCGATACACGAAGAAACCGATTTGTAGGGGTAAGTCCCATCCTACCGGGTGTTGGAAAACGGTATTTGTACAAAAGTTTATACAGAACCTTCTAGGAGGCAAGGTCAGAAACCTAGGAGGCAAGGTCAGAAACCTAGGAGGCAAGGTCAGAAACCTAGGAGGCAAGGGCAGAAACCTAAGAGGCAAGGTCAGAAACCTAGGAGGCAAGGTCAGAAACCTAGGAGGCAAGGTCAGAAACCTAGGAGGCAAGGGCAGAAACCTAGGAGGCAAGGTCAGAAACCTAGGAGGCACCTCGATGGACAGCTAGACAACCGAAGAAGCGTTTTACAATCTCAATATGACTAACCCCCTTCTGGGTATGCCTTTTCTAATACGGTTATCATTCTGTCGGCATATTATCGTTTGTTTTTAATTATAATCTTAGTAGCATGTTGACAGTGCCATGTTAATTTTCGCGTTTCCCCCTCTCTTTCTCTATAAATATATGTGTAAATAAAAAAGACATTATTTGTTTGACTAAAACCATGGTTTTTATATTTTGCTATATGTTTGTACATATGTTATCATCATCTACTAAACGTTTTAAACAGTATAAAATAGGTGACAAATTATAATCACCGTCTTCTCATATAGAAAACTATTACTAACGAAGAACATATCTTTAATAAGACATCACCAATGATGACTCACCGCAACAACAACAAAAACTACGAGAACTGACAAAAATGAATATAACTTTAAATTGTAAAACAACAACTCAATAATGTTGGAAAAAGTTGGAGGTTCGGATGCTAAAGAATTTAGTGAACGTTAAAAACTTGGGCACCGTTAGTATATTTACGTTAATGTTGAAACTTGATCAAATTATCATGTCTTATCAGACGGGTCATTGTTAAGTGACATATCTATTCGACATCTACTGTGTCCACTTGTCTTATCCGTGGTCGCTAGTCGCTAGTCGCTATATCTCCTGAGAATGATAATTACCCCTCACCTAGGATCACTATAATGTCTTTAACAAAAGTGTTAACTTCAAGTTATTAGACGGTAAGAGTGCGCGGTGTTTCTTGTTAAGGCGTTTGTTATTTATAATGTATAAATTGACAGGCTGGAGAAAATACAGAATAAAGAGATGCGCATTAACTTGGGGTGTACGAGGGTAATGGTTCGTTAAGTCCGTGGTTCGTGGGGTTGTGGTTCGTGGTTCGTTAGTTGATGGTTCGTGGTTCGTGGTTCGTTAAGTCCATGGTTCGTGGGGTTGTTGTTCGTGGTTCGTGAGTTGATGGTTCGTTAAGTCCGTGGTTCGTGGGGTTGTGGTTCGTGGTTCGTTAGTTGATGGTTCGTGGTTCGTGGTTCGTTAAGTCCATGGTTCGTGGGGTTGTTGTTCGTGGTTCGTGAGTTGATGGTTCGTTAAGTCCATGGTTCGTGGGGTTGTTGTTCGTGGTTCGTGAGTTGATGATTCGTTAAGTCCGTGGTTCGTGGGGTTGTGGTTCGTGGTTCGTTAGTTGATGGTTCGTGGTTCGTGGTTCGTTAAGTCCATGGTTCGTGGGGTTGTTGTTCGTGGTTCGTGAGTTGATGGTTCGTTAAGTCCATGGTTCGTGGGGTTGTTGTTCGTGGTTCGTGAGTTGATGGTTCGTTAAGTCCGTGGTTCGTGGGGTTGTGGTTCTTGGTTCGTTAGTTGATGGTTCGTGGTTCGTGGTTCGTTAAGTCCATGGTTCGTGGGGTTGTGGTTCGTGGGGTTGTTGTTCGTGGTTCGTGAGTTGATGGTTCGTTAAGTCCGTGGTTCGTGGGGTTGTGGTTCGTGGTTCGTTAGTTGATGGTTCGTTAAGTCCGTGGTTCGTGGTTCGTTAGTTGATGGTTCGTGGTTCGTGGTTCGTTAAGTCCATGGTTCGTGGGGTTGTTGTTCGTGGGGTTGTGGTTTATTAAGTTTGTAGTTTGTTAAGAGCGTGGCTCGAGAACTCATATGTATACGGTTTAAAACGTTTAGTAGATGATGATAACATATGTACAAACATATAGCAAAATATAAAAACCATGGTTTTAGTCAAACAAATAATGTCTTTTTTATTTACACATATATTTATAGAGAAAGAGAGGGGGAAAACGCGAAAATTAACATGGCACTGTCAACATGCTACTAAGATTATAATTAAAAACAAACGATAATATGCCGACAGAATGAAAACCGTATTAGAAAAGGCATACCCAGAAGGGGGTTAGTCATATTGAGATTGTAAAACGCTTCTTCGGTTGTCTAGCTGTCCATCGAGGTGCCTCCTAGGTTTCTGACCTTGCCTCCTAGGTTTCTGCCCTTGCCTCCTAGGTTTCTGACCTTGCCTCCTAGGTTTCTGACCTTGCCTCCTAGGTTTCTGACCTTGCCTCTTAGGTTTCTGCCCTTGCCTCCTAGGTTTCTGACCTTGCCTCCTAGGTTTCTGACCTTGCCTCCTAGGTTTCTGACCTTGCCACCTAGAAGGTTCTGTATAAACTTTTGTACAAATACCGTTTTCCAACACCCGGTAGGATGGGACTTACCCCTACAAATCGGTTTCTTCGTGTATCGATATGCAAAACTTCGTATGTTAGAATTTTTATTTCGAGTTCTTAGATAAGTTTGTAGATAGGTCCAACTTTCAGTTATGTGAAGCAGATACTGATAGTTTATATTTGGCTTTAAGTGCACCTAAGTTGGAGGCTATAGTTAAGGCAGGGCTGCGGAATGAGTTTAATAGCGTATATAAAGACTGGTTTCCTGTCTAGTTTTGCGATGAACATATTAGCCAGACTGTGTAAACTGTAAGGGTGTTAAAGCATACACCAAACGAACGCCCGGGCTTTTAAAACTAGAGTCAGAAGGGACGGCTCTTGTTAGTTTATGTAGTAAGACGTACCATTGTAGTGGGGATTACGATAAAATCAGTTGTAAAGGGTTAAGTAAGCAACACAACAAATTAGCTAAAGATATGTTTTTAGAGGTTCTCGCTACGCAACAGGCTAAGGGTGGGAAAAATGTAGGTTTCAAAGTCTTAAATAATTCCATATTTTCCTACAGTCAAACAAATAATGCTCTGTCCTATTTCTATATATAAAAAGAAATGTAGCTGATGATAACGTCTCGACTACGCCTTTAGATATTTAACTCTTTACACTACCAGTTTAGACTACCCATGATGATAACGTCTCGACTACGCCTTTAGATATTTAACTCTTTACACTACCAGTTTAGACTACCCAGCAATCTCTAACAGTTTCACCCCTTATGATTCATTTATGACATAGAACTAAGCAGACACCCAACTACATACCTATAAATAAAGGTTATCCCTGTACTATATTTTGTTTGCTTTACCATGAATGTGAAAGAGAGAGAGAGCGAGAGAGAGAGAGAGAGAAAGAGAGAGAGAAAGAGAATTTCGCGGTTTGATACTTTGATGGTATGATGCTGATGATAGGACATGAAGGGTTGCTGTTGAGGGTGGCTCTTGATGATGATGATGATGATAGGACATGAAGGGTTGATGTTGAGGGTGGCACTTGATGATGATGATGATAGGATATTAAGGGTTGATGTTGAGGGTGGCTCTTGATGATGATGATGATAGGACATGAAGGGTTGATGTTGAGGGTGGCTCTTGATGATGATGATGATAGGATATGCAGGGTTGATGTTGAGGGTGGCACATGATGATGATGTGTCACAACGGGCTCGGCGAATGTGAGTATTTCATTTCCTACGGTTTGCCTCCCAGACATGTGGATATTTTAAACTTTATAGAGCAAAACTCACACGCTCCATTCGTCTACAACCCGCGGGTGTTGGAAGATTTGTTTACCAACACGTGCGGTCTATATTGTGCTTATTATATACTTCTTAAGTGTCGAGGCGCGAAACTTAACAGAATTCTCATGCCTTTTTCATCGAGACAGCACATAAACGATCGTATTATTTATCGTTTGCTCGCCCCGTGGATAATTCGGCTTCGAGGGGCCCACGGACGCTTAAAATTATCAACAATCGGACAGTAATATATATTTTCGCATATGTGTTGTATATTTGTTGTATTAATAAATATGTGTGAAATATCGAGCGACTTTTTTGTTTTGCTTTATCGTGAATGTGAAAGAGAGAGAGAGAGAGAGAGAGAGAGAGAGAGAGAGAGAGAGAGTTGAGGGGCGATGTCAGGCGGTTGGTATCTGTATTTACACGTCAAGGGTCATGTGCTTCACCCCTACCACAGCATCGCTTTTTGGGTCTAACCACCGCAATCAGCAAAATCGCGAGACTTGGTGCGTTATCTCGTAGTTAAGTGGTCACCTGACCGGGGACAATACGGCGAGCCCATGACGCCTACCAACCTTGAATGTTGTCGAGGTCTTTCACGTTAATTTTTTAAAATAAGTTTCGTGTTCAATTTAAATATTTTTCAGTAACTTTCATATTTATTTTATTTTTTGCTTTCGGATTTTTAACATTAAATTTTATTACTTCGCTAATTTAATAACGTGCCGAGGTACATGTCGATGTATTTGTCTATATTTATAAGGTTCTTTCGTTATTTTTTACATAAGTGTCACGTTCATTTTCATAAGTTTCGCGTTCATTTTCTATTGCTTTTTCAGTAAACTCAATATTTACTTCTAATATTTTCTAACGGCTACCTGGCGCGATCTTTCGTTATTTTTTACATAAGTGTCACGTTCATTTTCATAAGTTTCGCGTTTATTTTCTATTGCTTTTTCGGTAGACTCAATATTTACTTCTAATATTTTCTAACGGCTACCTGGCGCGATAGCGTCCCACCGAATCGAGATAATCCCCGAGCCGATAGCACGCTGTCCGAAACACTCGAGATAATCGTGGCACATGCTGATGATGTGTTAATTTGTGTGGCTTGATGATGGTGTTGTTGAGGGTGTGGCTTGATAATGATGGTGATGATGATGTGTCAATTTGTGTAGCTTGGTGATGATGTTGTTGAGGGTGTGGCTTGATGATGATGATGATGATGTGTCAATTTGTGTAGCTTGGTGATGATGTTGTTGAGGGTGTGGCTTGATGATGATAAGAGAGAGAGAGCGTCACTATTTAATCATGATGATGTTGCCCGAGCCGACCAGCGACGACGACGACCAGCGACGACCATTAATCACTACACATGATGATGTTGCCCGAGCCGACCAGCGACGACGACGACGACGACGACCAGCGACGACCAGCGACCGCCGCCGACCAGCGCCGATGATGATGATGACCGAGGTGGCCCTCCGATGATGATCGTTACTAACACCCCTTTGCCTTTTTTTAGCCATCACATGATAACACGACCCCCCGCAAGTTTTAGACTGACATACAAGTTTTAGAACCACTGGTCTCCATATTTGCCTCCTGTTGCCATCACACTCGACCACCCGCAAGTTTTAGACTCACATACAAGTTTTAGAGGTTAGCCAACAAGTTTTAGAACCACTGGTCTCCAAACACACCTACAAGTTTTAGAACCACTGGTCGCACCTGAGATAAGACGAGGCCGACCACTTGACCACTTGAGATAAGACCACCCGCGCCGAGCCAGGTCACCTGAGATTGCACGATACATGCTGCACGACGAGATTCAGCTGCACGATACATGACAATATTGCATGATACTGCACGAAATGTTCAAATCCTTGCACTAAACCCCCTTCCTTACTACTAGAGTTACATTTTAACTGTGGAAAACCAAGTAAAGTAAAAATAATGAAAGTCATCAAACTATTTAAAAATGGTAAAACCACAGGACCAGATGAAATTCCCTCGGAAGCCATCAAAGCAGATATTAACACCTCTCCAAGATGCTACATAATCTATTAGATAAAATTTGGTAGAGGGAAGAAATACATAAAGACTGGAAAGAAGATTATATGATCAAACTACCAAAGAAAGGAAGTTTACAGGAGTGCACAAATTATAGGGGAATTATGCTACTATCAGCGCCAGGGAAAATATTAAGCAGAATCATTCTGGAGAGACTAAAAGAGGCCATAGAGAAACATTTCAGAGATGAACAAGCAGGTTTTAGGAAGAGCAGATCATGTGCTGATCAAGTAACTACTCTACGTATAATAGTTGAACAAAGTTTAGAACTAAAATCCCCACTTTATATTGGATTCATAGACTACGAAAAGGCGGATCATGCGGATAATGAGATACAACGAAGACGATGGCGCTGGATACATTAAGGAAGCTAACTGAGAGTATTACACAACATGCCCTTTTTTGGAATCCCCAGGGGAAAAAACTAAAAGGAAGACCAAGGAATTCTTGGAGAAAATAGAAAGAAGCAGAGATGAAGATGATGGGGAAGACATTGAATGATCTTAAAAGAATGGCAAAAAACAGAATGATTTGGAAAGTGTTTGTTGAACAATTGTGAATGCCTCACTGAAGCTAAAAAGGTAAAAGAAGAAGAGAATAATATAGATAACACTGAATAATATAGATAACAACAATAGAAGAATTAAATATATATTTTCCTCCTTTGAAATTAACAAATGAGCAAATCAACTAAAGTATATGTGTTAAACAGCTGTGTTGTACGTCCGTGTGTATTGTATGTGTTTGTGTGCTTGTGTATGATACGCCTCTGCTTTTCTGTGTTAGAAGGTGCAAGTTTGAGTATGCCCACGATCGAACAGATGAAGTAACAGGGTGTGAGAATGAATAATGAAGACCGCTGATCGCTTACATTCCTCATGGAATTGAGAATGTAGATAGAAGCAGCAATGGCCGCGATAACACGGCTGGTTACTCATAACGTGGGTCACGTAATCTTGGTGATTGACTCGCAAAGTATGCTATACAAGATTGACAGACAGTGACTGCGGCAGGAGTATATGCAGCTCTTGGATGACTCTAAAGTGAGCACATTAACATGGGTGCACTGTCCATGGCACGCCAGTATAAAAGTAAAGTACCCCCGTCACGCCAAATGGCGTATAGGGAATATGGTGTTAGTGACCCTATATTTTACAGACCTTCGGCACATGATTTTTGGGGTAATGTGGTCGGTATTACGCCCGTGCTGCTTTACTTTCCCCCAAAAAAAATCCGGTACCCATTTAAGGCTGGGTGAACCCGGAAGCCGTCGGTTTGGATCGAACCCAATCCCTTGTCCTTTGTAGTCCAGTTCACACTAACCACTGAGCTATTGCGGCTCCGCACGCTAATATACATGACAATTAAATTTGCCGATAAGGTCGCTGGCAGCTTTGATACTGAGTGTGGCCTTACTCTCGATAAAGAGGGCATCGCCAAGTTTGTTCGTCTCTCCTTAAGAAAAAAGAAGAAGAATGGGAGGGATAATGATGTACATATTGAAAGACTGAGGAAGCTAACGATGGAAAAGAGGTTTGGTCGATCAGAAGTGCTTAGTGGAACTACAGGGATGTGTATCTAAAATCAACACCTTACAGGAACAATCACTCTGCATACACTTCGAGAAATGCTAGGACAGACGGTGGAGCGGAGATGGGGATGTCTCGATTGCAATGAAATTAATTCCATGAATAGAACAGTTATTTTTAGCGATGAGCTTAATGAAGACTGAGGACCACACCTGTCACTTGGTTTTCACAGTGGACCTTAATAATTGTGGTAGAGATTTCTTGATGGAAACTGTAACTGGTCACCTACACACACGCGCGCGCGCTCGCATATGACATATACATTCACTCCAAAGATAATGGTGAACCATGTTTAAAAAGATAAAATTATAAGAGATGGATGAGAGAAATCACGTTTAAACAAATAAATTACCAGATAAAAATTATGTTTAAGTAAATGAGATTATCCAGGAGAGAGAAACCATGTTTAAATAAATAAGATTATAATAGCAAGAAACCATGCTTCAAAAAAATATAATTATTGTAAGAGAAAGAAAATGTGCTTCAATAAATTATAATAAATTACAAGTGTAAATTATTATAAGAGAGTGAAATCACAATCTACAAAATAAACAACAAGAGGGAAATTATGATTAAATAGATGAGATTATTTATTGCAAAGAACCCATTTTTAAATAAATAAGATTAAAACAAACCATGTTCAAATAAATAAGATTATGAAAAAGAAGACATTTAAAAATAAATAAGTCTATAACTAAATAAGATAATAATATTGCATACGATTAAGAGAGAGAGAAACAATATAATATATATATATATATATATATACATGTATATATATATCGATTCTACGAAGGTAGTAAAAAGTAAAGTACCCCCGTCATGCCAAGTGGCGTATAGGGCATATGGTGTTAGTGACCATACATTTCACAGACCTTCGGCAGATGATTTTTGGGGTAATGTGGTCGATATTACGCCCGTGCCGCTTTACTTCGATCGAACTCTACCCCTTGTCCTTTGTAGTCCAGTTCACTAACCACTGAGCTATCGCGGCTCCCTTCTATGCAGGTGAGAGAAGCTATTTAAAATAAAAATGAATATAAGAGAAAACATGCTCATACAATGAAACCTGATTAAAAGCTAAACCAAGATTGCATTAACATGAATATAAGAGAAGCTACATTTACAACAAGGGAGCCGCGATAGCTCAGTGGTTAGTAAACTGGATTACAAAGGACAAGGGGTAGGGTTCGATCCCAACCGACGGCTTCCGGGTTCACCCAGCCTTAAATGGGTACCGGATTTTTTTCTGGGAAAATAAAGCAGCACGGGCGTAATACCAACCACATTACCCCCCAAAAATCATGTGCTGAAGGTCTGTAAAATATAGGGTCACTAGCACCATATTTCCCTATACGCCACTTGGCGTGACGGGGGTACTTTACTTTTTTTTTACATTTACAACAGATATGATAACTGAAACCCACTGAGTGGTATTCAGTTTGGAAAATGGAATTGGTTATTTTGAATATGAATCGATTTTGATATTCTGAGTCTTATACGAGAAATTAAATGCGTGTTCTATACTGCTTACAACTAGCCAAACACACCTGAATGTGTTTGCAGTTTGTTTATTTCTACCTACAAGCTGATCTCAGTAAATACTCCCACAGAACATTAGGGCGTGCATGGTTTATATCTCCGAGGAAAGGACGAGTAATTCACCTTGAGAAGGTGAGCTGTAAAGCAAGAGACAAGAGGGAGAGAGAGAGAGAGAGAGAGAGAGAGAGAGAGTAAAGGGAGAGAAGGAATGGTTTCCATGTGGCCACCAGAGCATCAAAGATTTGCGTCATGAAACCTAGCAACCCTGGACGTAAGCAAAACTTGGTCCAACCTTATCTCACGTCTTCCCGTGATGAAGATCGCAGACAGGGATGGAGGGGTGCTGCGGGGGATAATATCAGGAAAAGGCTGTCGGAAGTAAACGATTCATCCACACATCAGAAAATATATTAATTTTGTTTTGTAATAAAACATTTCACTTCTGAGATAAAAACGAGACAAGTAAAACACTTGTTAGATAAAAACATGTCAAGTAAAACACTTGTTAGATAAAAACCTGCCAAGTAAAACACTTGTGAGCTAAAAACGAGACAAGTAAAACACTTGTGCGATAGAAACCTGCCAAATAAAACACAAGTGAGATAAAAACCTGACAAGAAAAACATTTGTGAGATAAAAACCTGACAAATAAAACATTTGTGAGATCAAACCTGACATGTAAAACACTTGTGAGATCTATCTTTCGTTCGCCTGAAGTATTGTCTATATCTGCAATGTTGTTTCCTGTATAAATTTTACTGTCTTTTGTAATTCTTGCAGTGGCCCATATAGTTTTGTCCGTAGTGTTATATATATGGGCCAATGGATTTTCCTCAGTCTACTATATTCAGTGCAGTCTTGAAGTATGTGTTCAGCAGTCTGGGGCGCCTGTCCACATGTACAAGTAGTTGAGGTGCCGATCTTGAATTTTGTATACATGTGACTATGGAGTCGATTGTGTCCTGTTCTGAGGCGTATAATGATAACTTGTTCATATCTATTCATATTATGAAAGGCATCCTGATTTGGGGCTTGTGGGCCTCTGATTGATTTGATTATCTGTTTCTTATGATGGTATGTAAACGGTGTATCTAGTTGTGTGCCTGTTGAACCTTCCTTTGCCAACTGATCTGCTTTCTCATTTCCTGGTATTCCACAGTGAGATGGGATCCACTGCAGGGCAACCCTGTGGTGCTTGCAGAGTTCAGTCAATAAGGTCTGCAGATGTGGTAATTTTCTGGATTGTAGTGCCTTGGTGTACTGATCTTACATCTGTCAAAAACACCACAGGCTGTGGGCTAGGATTACTGTTCAGCAGTTTTTCTATTGCCAACTTTATTGCTTGTAATTCTGCATCATAATTGTGACAATATTTCCCTGTTGGTATTGTATTCATACTTGTGAGATAAAAACCTGACAAGTAAAACACTTGTGAGACAAACACTTGACAAGTTAAACACTTGTGAGATAAAAACATGACAAGCAAAACACTTGTGAGACAAACACTTGACAAGTTAAAAATGTATGAGATAAAATCCTGACAAGTAAAACACTTGTGAGATAAAAACTTGACAAGTAAAACACTTGTGAGATAAAAACCTGACAAGCAAAACACTTGTGAGATAAAAACCTGACAAGTAAAATAATTGTGAGATAAAAACCTGACAAGTAAAATAATTGTGAGATAAAAACCTGACAAGTAAAATAATTGTGAGATTAAAAACCTGACAAGTAAAATAATTGTGAGATTAAAAACCTGACAAGTAAAATAATTGTGAGATTAAAAACCTGACAAGTAAAATAATTGTGAGATTAAAAACCTGACAAGTAAAATAATTTTGAAATAAAAACCTGACAAGTAAAACTTTTTTGAAATACAAACCTGACAAGTAAAACTTTTTTGAAATACAAACCTGACAAGTAAAACTTTTTTGAAATACAAACCTGACAAGTAAAACTTTTTTGAAATACAAACCTGACAAGTAAAACTTTTTTGAAATACAAACCTGACAAGTAAAACTTTTATGAGCGCAACAGATTAATCGTTCTCAACTCCGAAACCCGATGTTAAATTTCCTTGACTGGAACGAACCCACAATTCTCAACTTAAGAATCTGGTATCAGAGTAACTTTATTTTCCCAGTAAATAATAATTATACTGAGGACTTAACTTTGCCTTCATGGTATTAGAGTAACTTTATTTTCCCAGGAAATAATAATTATACTGAGGACTTGTCCCTACTGGAATGTACACTAATGTATATTTTATGAAATAATAACATTCGTATTACCAACATCATTAAAAAGAAAAAGGAGTAAAGTGCCCCCGTCACGCCAAGTGGCGTATAGGGAATATGGTGTTAGTGACCATAAATTGTACAGGCCGTCGGCACATGATTTTTGGGATAATGTGGTCGGTATTACGCCCGTGCCGCTTTACTTTCCCAGAAAAAAATTCCATACCCATTAAAGGCTGGGTGAACCCGGGCCCCGTCAGCTGAGATCGAACCTTACCTCTTGTCCTTTGTAGTCCAGTTCACTAACCACTGAGCTATCTCGGCTCCCTACCAACATCATATTGTCGGAAAATTTTCTTCTTTTAGCATTTAATAATTAATGTATTACAATTACTAATTATTAGTAGATTGAGAATGTTTGTACTGGATTCTATTTGCAGGCTTTGTTTTATCGGGCTCAATAGCTTAAAAATCGAACAGTAAGTCTCTAGCTCTTAACTTTTCAAACAGCTTCTGTTGATATTTTCAAGAAATGCAATAACCTATAAACGAATGACGGAATTAAATGACGACTATAGTTTATAATGTTCCCGTGTGTTACATTATGAGGGAGGTAAAGAATAGTGACACTATGACCTTCCAGGCATGTCGTAAGAGGCGACTAAGGAGATTGATCGATGGCTTGACAAGCTGTCATTGTAAAAAGTATTGTTATGGAAACAGCGCCATAGATTTTAGAGCAGTGATCTCTGCAATATGTGCCATTTTGGCACGCAAGGTTTCTGTTTTTGAGATTTTGGTTCTGCCCTATGTGCCGTCTTCGGCTCGAAAGGACAATAGATAGATAGTTTATAATGCACGCCATCTTGTTATTTGAAGAAAACAATTGTCACTTTTTTGTCGCTGAAAATTTGACTTATTGTTTAGTCCAAGTAGCCTAAATTTATATCTCAGCGTTCGACATGTTATGCTCATACTAAAATTAACCAAATATTGCTGCTTTGTCTCCGTCTTGTTCATGAATGTTAACTGATAGTATGTAACTAACCCATATGTTTATAACTGGCAATATATCACTAACCCATATGTTTATAACTGGCAATATATCACTAACCCATATGTTTATAACTGGCAATATATCACTAACTCATATGTTTATAACTGGCAATATATCACTAACCCATATGTTTATAACTGGCAATATATCACTAACCCATATTTTGATAACTGGCAATATATCACTAATCCACATTTTGATAACTGGCAATATAACACTAACCCATATTTTTATAACTGGCAATATCTCACTAACCCATATATTTATGTTTCAGGGAGATCGGCTGGTTTGATGTAAAGGACAGAACGGAAGGTTCTAAGGGCCGAAGATATACTCTGATGTTCAGCGGTTGTAGACACGAAGATTTCTCTGATACCAAGCGAGAGTAAACGAGATGAACATATATCTACAATAGAATTTGGGTGTTCAGGAACGATTAAGGACAGCTTCGTTTTAATGAGTCAACTGAGAGGAGTGATTGACAGATGTTTGTCAAGACTTGTCATGAAATGATAGACAATTGACAAACAATCAGTTAGTAGAATGAATGTCCTTGGATTGTAAGATGGAGTTCACAGGACTGTTCACGTCAGATACCCAGAATTCCCAAGAAATAGGAGGTGCCAAGCTGGCAACAAAAACACCAAGCGAAACTTTTTAGAGACTTTTGAGTTACTCCTTCGAAATGTGTAGGAAATACCAGGAAGCTGTAAAGTTAAGACTAATTTATGAACCTGCCTCAAGGCAGAAAAGTGCTGATAGATAGTTAGGCAATTAGGAAATATTAGAAGTTACCAGCAGATTTGTAGAACCATTAGACATTTTTTTTTAATCAGAAGGAGATATAGAAGCTATCAGTGAATTCCAGAAATATGGAATATTTTAAACCAGTGAAGTGTTGTTTACGGAATTCCTAAAGATATTGATAAGAGAGTTGCACGTCTACTGCGTGGGCGCATATACACCGTCGATTGACTATAATTTAGTATAGCAGAGATATGATTCAGTTGTTGGTTGATTTGTATGTCCAGACTTGTAGGCATAGGAATAAAGACTGATGTTGACCTTGTTCAAAACATTGTGAGTTATCAATTCCATTGAATGTGCTAATTGTAATGTGATGTATTGTAAGAGTAATCCTCTCATGTGATAGCTCACTGTCAAGGACAAACAACTAAGTTAGCAATAACGAATTATAGACAAGTAAAGTCAGAAGACAAAAATAACAAAGATACGGCTACATTCAACAAATGAGTAAATTAATCTTTTCCACATCAGATGGAATTCGAATTCGTTGGTGAATTTAAGAAAACGTGAGATTCATAAATTCCAAGTTTCGATTCGAAAAGCGATGATACTAATATTCAACCTTTGTTCACTGGGAAAATAGATGGACAAGAACAGAACAACAGCCAATCAAACAACACTTTATGAAGGGATAAGGATGCCTTGCGATTCCTTACCTTATAAAGCTTATATTATTGTATAGTAAAGAGGAGAAGGAAGTCTAGCAACAGGCAGTCCGAGAGTAAAGTGAACAAACAACATCAAAGAAACGCTACAACAAACAACATCAAAGAAACGCTACAACAAACAACATCAAAGAAACGCTACAACAAACAACATCAAAGAAACGCTACAACAAACAACATCAAAGAAACGCTACAACAAACAACATCAAAGAAACACTACAACAAACAACATCAAAGAAACGCTACAACAAACAACATCAAAGAAACACTACAACAAACAACACTGCTTTACCGCAGCCCTACATCTATTTGCAGTGGCCGGGTTTATGAAATTCAAGCGGATATTTATAAATCTGCCATTTTGTGCCAAAAGTGTTTTTCCTTAGGATTGTGCTTCATTATTGTGTATTCTGTGGTGACTGATAGGTCACGCTAATATGGAGGTGCCTATGATCGACCTGGATGGTGACTTTGAGGGAAACCTCATTCACAGAAGTGGAACTCTAGTTATTAACATTACAGGTCAGGACATTTCTAAGGTGAACTTTAACCTGTTATTGTGAGTTCTGTCCGGTCCTTTTGGAATCGGACAGAACAGCATCACAGCCATGTACCGCTTGGACAATCCATTCAAGTGGTACTTTACACTAAGCTCAGTCGGACAGAACAGCATCACAGCCTTGTACCGCTTGGACAATCCATTCAAGTGGTACTTTACACTAAGCTCAGTCGGACAGAACAGCATCACAGCCTTGTACCGCTTGGACAATCCATTCAAGTGGTACTTTACACTAAGCTCAGTCGGACAGAACAGCATCACAGCCTTGTACCGCTTGGACAATCCATTCAAGTGGTACTTTACACTAAGCTCAGTCGGACAGAACAGCATCACAGCCTTGTACCGCTTGGACAATCCATTCAAGTGGTACTTTACACTAAGCTCAGTCGGACAGAACAGCATCACAGCCTTGTACCGCTTGGACAATCCATTCAAGTGGTACTTTACACTAAGCTCAGTCGGACAGAACAGCATCACAGCCTTGTACCGCTTGGACAATCCATTCAAGTGGTACTTTACACTAAGCTCAGTCGGACAGAACAGCATCACAGCCTTGTACCACTTGGACAATCCATTCAAGTGGTACTTTACACTAAGCTCAGTCGGACAGAACAGCATCACAGCCTTGTACCGCTTGGACAATCCATTCAAGTGGTACTTTACACTAAGCTCAGTCGGACAGAACAGCATCACAGCCTTGTACCGCTTGGACAATCCATTCAAGTGGTACTTTACACTAAGCTCAGTCGGACAGAACAGCATCACAGCCTTGTACCGCTTGGACAATCCATTCAAGTGGTACTTTACACTAAGCTCAGTCGGACAGAACAGCATCACAGCCTTGTACCGCTTGGACAATCCATTCAAGTGGTACTTTACACTAAGCTCAGCGGCACACATTGTGCACTACACAAGACTTGAAGGGAAAAACATCGACTTGTCATCGCCCAAACTGTCCATCGAGATAGAACACGTAGAGAAGGAGAAGGAGAAGGGGGTGATCCATTGGTTACCCCCTACCATCGCCCAAACTGTCCATCGAGATAGAACACGTAGAGAAGGAGAAGGAGAAGGGGGTGATCCATTGGTTACCCCCTACCATCGCCCAAACTGTCCATCGAGATAGAACACGTAGAGAAGGAGAAGCAGAATGGGGTGATCCATTGGTTACCCCCTACCATCGCCCAAACTGTCCATCGAGATAGAACACGTAGAGAAGGAGAAGGAGAAGGGGGTGATCCATTGGTTACCCCCTACCATCGCCCAAACTGTCCATCGAGATAGAACACGTAGAGAAGGAGAAGGAGAAGGGGGTGATCCATTGGTTACCCCCTACCATCGCCCAAACTGTCCATCGAGATAGAACACGTAGAGAAGGAGAAGCAGAAGGGGGTGATCCATTGGTTACCCCCTACCATCGCCCAAACTGTCCATCGAGATAGAACACGTAGAGAAGGAGAAGCAGAAGGGGGTGATCCATTGGTTACCCCCTACCATCGCCCAAACTGTCCATCGAGATAGAACACGTAGAGAAGGAGAAGCAGAAGGGGGTGATCCATTGGTTACCCCCTACCATCGCCCAAACTGTCCATCGAGATAGAACACGTAGAGGAGGAGAAGCAGAAGGGGGTGATCCATTGGTTACCCCCTACCATCGGCCAAACTGTCCATCGAGATAGAACACGTAGAGAAGGAGAAGCAGAAGGGGGTGATCCATTGGTTACCCCCAACCATCGACCAAGATCTCGTCCAAAAACTCGTTACCAAAATGACAGGTGACAACGAGGCTGAGGCCAGAAGAATCGGAATCACGTGTGACTGGATTTTTAGGTACAATCCAGTAGAGAACATCACAATTCCACACTACATGAAGGTGAGATCCCGAAGTGGGAGAATTGTCACCACGTGGGTGACACTTCCAGGCCGCCGTACTCAGTGTACGCACTGTACCAGTGATGCTCACTGGGACAGTCAATGTCCACTGAGAAAACAAAAACAAGAAAGGCGACTCCGAGAAGAAAGGGAGAGGCAAATAGTTATTGCCGAACAAATAGTTGTTGACGGAGACAACAAACAAGACCTCCCATCAGAAGAATCAAACGCTGTCGACCAGACAGCCACACACAAAAAAGACAGTCGAAACTAAGACAAAAGTTGACAGTAACAAAAAAATCAGCGAAACAGCAAATGACGGTTTCGTCGCTGTCCAGGCCGGCAAAAAGCGCCGGCACAACAGTCAGAAAAAGAACACTCAAGTAGAAACAGAGCCCGAAAGCGAGGGAGAGTCAAGTCAAGCTGAAATCCCCTCGATGGGGCGTCTAGTAATAGACACGGACACAGACGACTCAACGCAAGATATGTCGACACAGACGACTCAACGCAAGATATGCCGACGCCAAAGAAAAAAACAATTTCTAAAAAGAACAAGACATTAACAAACTTGTAAATTCCCTATCATGAAGTGTATTATTTGTTTTAATTTCAATGTTGAACTACGGAGACACGTCAGTTTACCAACAGAAAGTTTTTATATCTCTACAAATGTTTGCAGGCGTGAGAACGAATGTACATATTGTATTATAAATGTATGCGAGCACGTGGGTGAATGTATCTGTGAGCACGTGGATGAAAGAATGTATTTTACTATAACCTTCTGTGAGAATGTGGGTAAATGTACATGTTTTATATCTTGTTGTGAACACGTGGGTGAATGTACCTGCCTTTTAGTAACCCTTTGTGAGCATGTGGATAAATGTGTTTGTTTTATTATAACATTTCGTGAGAACGTGGGTAAATGTACATGTTTGATATTATTTTGTTGTGAGCACGTGGGGGGATATATTTGGCTTATTAAAATTATTTGCGAGCACGTGGTTGAATGCAAGTGCAGGTCTGTGTGCATGTACTTTGTCATAACCCTTTCATTTATAAATACTTCTACATGTATACATGTAAATAGAATGTATTTTTATAAATCAATTGGTAAATGGCAGCAACCATTATCATATTAACACTAAATATTAGGGGCCTCAGGTCCAAATTAGATCACATCACAACACTCATACACAAACACAAGCCAGATTTCATTTTACTCCAGGAAACAAACATACACACAGACGACCACGCATCCCGCATCACAACACGGCTAGGCCTGCGGCACGCGTGCTTCAGCCTAGCCATAAACCATACAGGTTCAGGGGTGGCAATTTTACAAACATCAGACAGGTGGACGATCATTAGGAAAGACAGAGACAGTGACGGAAGGACAGCCATAGTTCAAGTAAAAGACGACGACAAACACACATACACCATAGTCTGCATACACGCACCACCACATTACGGACAACAACCAATCTTTTACGACAGACTAGAGAGTTTACTGGCACGCTCATACAGAGGACAAAATATTATTTTATGGGGAGACTTTAACTGCGTCCTGACAGATATGGACATCATTGGAGGAGAGGTCAGGAAGCAGATAAGGAAAACAAGTAAAGACGACAATCACCAACTGGACATTTTACACACAATAATTGACACCCACGGTTTGACCGATGCATATAGACACACACATCCACACGGCATGGACATCACACACACAAACCACTCCTACAACAGGGCTACACGGCTAGACAGGATCTATGTCCCGTCCACAAATTTCATCAGCCAGGCCACACATATCACAAAAACACTCAAGTTTACGTCCGGTTAGCGCAATCGATAGGCGGTTGGCTTACCACGGCAACAGCCGGGGTTCGTAATCCTGGCGAGGACACCTGGGTTTTACTAATTCCCTAAAAATTAGTAGGAGCCGCGATAGCTCAGTGGTTAGTGAACTGGACTACTACGGACAAGGGGTAGGGTTCGATCCCAACCGACGGCTCCGGGTTCACCCAGCCTTAAATGGGTACCGTATTTTTTCTGGGAAAGTAAAATCAGCACGGGCGTAATACCGACCACATTACCCCAAAAATCATGTGCTGAAGGTCTGTAAAATATAGGGTCACTAACACCATATTTCCCTATACGCCACTTGGCGTGACGGGGGGTACTTTACTTTACTTTACTCAAGTTTACAGACCACAAGGCAGTCATTGCAACAATTAACACCGCATACACAAACACTCATTCCAGGAGGTCACCTCACTGGAAATTCAACAACACCCTACTGCAGAACAAAACATATACAGATCACATTAAACAAATTATCCAGCTATACACTGACGACAAAGACATAGATGACATACAGCAGCATTGGGAACTCCTCAAAAACACTATACGAGAAAGAACACAGATTATAGCACTACGGATAAACAAACACAGATTAAGACAAGAAACACTTCTAGAAGAAGCTATCAAATTAACAAAACAAATAGACAGACATGCACCCAACATCATCACACTAGAGGGGGAGTTGGAACAGCACAGACATCACAAATTTCACGGAGCACTGCTTCGCACAGGCTTAAAAACAATCACACAGGAAATTCCCAGCAAACAATACATGGCAATAGAACAGAGCATACAACGAAACAGACAAATAGGGACAATAATAGACGTAGACGGCAACACACATACTGACACTTCAAATATAACAAAAGCATTTGAAGACTACTACAGGAACCTCTATACGGAAAGTAACACACATCCAAACATACAAGACAAATTCATGCAATACACAAGGAAACTTCCAGACGCTGACAAGGAAAAACTTGACGAAGAACTCACATTAGCTGACATAACAAACGCAATACAATCAATGCAAAAGAACAAATCTCCGGGACCTGACGGTCTCACAACAGAATTCTTCCAACATTTCTTTCCTCTCTTAGGCCCTCTTCTTCTCAAAATGTACACAGACTCATTCACAAAGAAACAACTTCCTCCAAGCTTAAACATGTCTTACATAACTTTACTCCGCAAAGACAACACAGACAAATCACTTCTTAAAAACTACAGACCCATTTCACTACTTAACACAGACTACAAGATACTAACAAAAGCACTAACAAACAAACTAAAACCCTTCATGGCAACACTCATTCACAAAGATCAACAGTGTAGTGTACAGGGCAGAAACATCCACCAGCACACACATTTTATACGAGACATCATAATGTACACTCATGACAAAGACAGTCAGTCTTCCATTTTATCTCTCGACCAAGAAAAAGCCTTCGACAGAGTATCTCATTCCTTTCTCCACAAGACATTACTGAACTGCAATATAGGAAGAAGCTTCAGACAGTGGATACACATTCTGTATTCTAGACCAGAAAGTAAAGTCCTAGTGAACCATTCGTTCACAGAGGCCTTCGGACTAACCAGATCGGTCCGACAAGGATGTTCTCTCTCTCCTTTACTTTACGCTTTGACTATAGAACCGCTCTTAGAGAGCATCAGACAAGACAGTTCCATAAAAGGTACATTCACACCAGGGAAAGGAGAGCAGAAATTGTTAGCCTACGCTGACGATACTGTCTTCTTTCCATCAAACATCACATCAATAGACAACATCCTCAATACTTTCACAGAATTTGGGAAGGGTAGCGGGGCACAGATAAACACACATAAATCATTCATCATGGGCATAGGCAGGCGGAAGAACAAAGTGGACTTTCCCTCTGCTCTAACACCTGTTCCTAACATCAAGTTGTATGGAATTACATATCCTTGCAACCCAAACAGAACACACAAACCAACATGGCAGAACCTAGTCACACATATAACAGACATGCTGCAGAGATACAAATACAAAACACTCACAATTTTTGGTAGAACAATCATTGTAAACACTTACATCATTCCAAAACTAATATACATAGCCACAGTCTTCAATCCACCTCAGCAAACAATAACAGACATAAGAAAACTCATAAGACATTTTGTTTTTGGAAGCACTTTACACAGCATACAACACAAAACACTAATACAACACAAAAAACAAGGAGGTATTTCACTACAGGACATACACACAAAAATTAAAACTCTCAGAATAAGCCACGTAAGCCGCATCATCCAACAACCAGACAATCATATTTTCGCACACTATTACATGGGACTGAGATTACTCAAATTCAGAAAACCCAACAACTCAATACCTCACCATTTCGGTCCCACACCCACATTCTACAAAAGACAAACACCATTTACAAACACCTCATTAAACAGCAAGCACCTCCATTACAGCTCAGAATCAAGAGAGGTCAAAAATACTTTCCCACAGACTACACCAGTA
This sequence comes from Megaustenia siamemsis, assembly GCA_032433765.1. NCBI lineage: Eukaryota > Metazoa > Mollusca > Gastropoda > Stylommatophora > Ariophantidae > Megaustenia > Megaustenia siamemsis. Next base: position 46,723,872 of record JAVIAB010000008.1, read on the forward strand.
CTTTCTCAAACCTCCACAACCCACACATCGCTCCCAAAGCAAGTCACATACAAACTCATATACAACATGACACCCACAGGACAAGCAGTAAAATGCCAACTTTGCAGGCGAAACATACAAGAAACAGAAGAACACATATTCTACAAATGCAGCACAATCATACCAGCAAGAACAGAGTTACAACACACACTAGAAACACACACTACACAGAAAGTAGACGTATACAGATCTATCATGCTTAACACACTGCCAAAAACAACAACACAACAATCCTACACTAAATCCCTAATTCTATTCTCGGAATATAGGAATTTAGTGTGGGCTTGCAGAAATGCTGCCGTTTACCAAGCTAAAACTTTTAATGTCAACTTGTTTTTACTTATTTATAATAAAAGAGCAATGTCCATTTTTAAACAATAAAATTAAATTTTCGAGAATGAATGGAAGAATGCGAATGAATGATTTTCCACTATTCAAGTGAAAAGGCACACCTGTGATCTTTTATCTCCCTTGTTTTGCCACATTTGGTGGCATCATCAAAGCAATACAGCCGCCGACGACATCCCCAAACACAGACGTCAGAGTGCTCGAGGCTTTTGTTGCCTCGTTTTAAGCTTTCACTGGCGGCAATCAATAGACAAGATATCAGTTAAGACGCCGACGAGACGTCACACCTGCCAAAAGACAGGCTCGAGGCTATTGTCGCCTCGCTTAGCTACCTTTAGTGGCGACAGACATAAAGAAAGTTCCAACTTTTAAGTCGCCGACAAAGGTCGGGGTGATCAAGTCTATTGTCGCCTCTGGCGCTCCTATTTTCTTTGGAACCTTTGGTCGTGTGGTGCAATAGATTGCTTAACCTTTTACATGGAAAATATATGTATCATCACTATCAAATCACATACATGGAATTTATTGTTGTAAAATGGAATGTATTGTTTTAAAAACCAAATAAAGATTTATAAAAATTTAAAAAAATTTCGAGGCGTAGACCAAGATACTCCTTCTCTTATCTAAATTTTTATTCTAGCATTTTTCAATTCTTGTAAAGATATTTTATCAAATCTCGCCATTTGTCTCTGTTTTGTGCAAGCAGCTCTATCTCATTGTGGGAGCCGATTCCTGCTGCTCTTGCCTCTCTCATCAGTGTTCTTCTCAGTGTCTCTCTCTCTGGGTCTTCCTTTCTTCCTTTTAACTGTTGTTTCCCGCATTGCTTTCTTTGCTATTCGGTTAGTATCTCTTCTCATCACATGTCGAACATATAACAATCGCATTTTCTTGATTATTGAAGATATTAGTGGTTTATTGGCGATTTCTCTAATTTCCTCGTTTGTTTTGAATTCGTTCCATGCTATACCAAGTATTTTCCTTAGACATTTATTTTCCAATGCGTTCAACTTTGTTTCTATCTCTCTCGTTGTTTTCCAGCTTTCACACGCATACGTAAGGGTTGATAGTACACGTTGTGTAGCACATAACGTTATAAACATATAAATGTACGTGATTTTTTTTTTTTAGCTTTTTGGTGAAGGAAAATGGTGTTTGTGTCCAAAATGATTAATTCTGAAAGGATTTAATTATAAAGACAACGCGAATAAGATCGACCATATGGCAAGATTTGGTAAGTGAATTGAGGAAAATTGTATTTATCGCAGATTCTGAGATATTTATTTTTATAAATCTTTTTCTTTCTTTATAATTATTATATTATTTTAACATTTTCTTTTACCAACATATGTACTCCTACTTCAATCTTTTTTTATTTGATGTATAAAACACGTCGATTTTAGAATTAGAAAAGAAAATTGGTCTTCCGGTAAACATGGCGGATAGGCGACAGGAAGCATTGCGGTTCAGTCTGAAAAATGTTCCTTATTGCAGTTTTCTCATATTCCAATTCCGGCTTGCTGCTGGAGCTACTGAGTTTAGTGCTATGTGCACACCGTGAGCTGTGTTTTTCATCCGGATCGTGTTTCGATATTCCGATTGCTTACGATGAATGATGATATCGTATGGCGAAGGACAGTTCAGCTGTACTTTCGGTGCCGTTTGGCATTATCTTTTTTGGCGTGTGCTGTAGCTGCTTTGATGGGAACTGCAGCTGCCTTTCTTTGTTTGGATCTTTCAATAAGATGAGTTTTAATTTGGAAGATTCCATTGGCACGGGCTATTGAGCAATTATGGATTTTAATTCATCTAATTCAGACCAGGGTTACAGAGGCGGCTCTCAACCAAAATGTTCCTGAAGGTTCCTATCGTGTTTAAAAGCCAGCAATGGTGGGTCAGAGAATAGAAGGCGAGTGGTAGGATCAGAGTGGAGGATAGGTAGGTGTTGTTTCAGAACCCGGAGACCTGCCAGATTGTGAGGGTGATGGGTAAGAGAGAGAACAGTTCTATTCGAAGGAGGGCGGGTGTTAGGGGTAAGCGCTAGGGTGCGGGTAAATGGGAGAACTTTTTGGGGAGCAGATTGCAGGACAGATTCCGGGTAAAGTCGGTGATGAAAGAATGCTAACAAAAGGTGGGCTTCATTGAGAAAGTCATCGTTCTGGTCGCAGATGCGTTGAAGGCGTTGTAGTTGAGAAAAATGTGTAGAATCACGACATAAGTGAGGGAACGAAGAAGAATAGAGGAGCTATGAGGTAGCATCAGTCGGTTTATAAAACAGGGAGGTGTATAAACCTTATGGGTGAAGAGAGACCGAGATGTATAAAAAAAAAAAAAGTAACCGATGAGGTAGAGATAAAGTACGAAATCCGAATGGAAGAGTGAAAAGAGGCTACAAAGTCCAACAATTTAGAAACAAGAAAACATAGCTGCTTATATCTTAGCTGTTTGGGATGTGTTTAGTTGTTTTTATCATAATTGCTTGTATTCTGGTTGGTTGTTTCTATCTTAGCTGTTTGGAATGTTTTTAGTTGTTTCTATCATAATTGTTTGTATTCTGGTTGGTTGTTTCTATCTTAGCTGTTTTGAATGTGTTTAGTTGTTTCTATCATAATTGCTTCTATTCTGGTTGGATGTTTCTATCTTAGCTGCTTGTATTGTGTTTAATTGTTTCTATTTCGTCGCGAGGCCGAATCATTTCACTTGTTGTTTCTACGTTGTTTCTACGCATATCGTTCTGGCACATAACACAAACGTACTGACAATAATTGTCTCACACAGCGAATACCTTTCTTTATTTCAGACACGCTTCTCATCTAAAGTATTCCAATACACGTCTAGCGAATATGGGACGAGGTAAAAGGGGGCGTGTGTTCGTTGTGTTGTGGTAATTTACAGCCAACTGCGACCTAACACTTCCGACCTAACACTTCCGACCTAACACTTCCGACCAAACACTTCCGACCTAACACATTTGACCTAACACTTCCGACCTAACACTTCCGACCTAACACTTCCGACCTAACACTTCCGACCTAACACTTCCGACTTAACACATCCGACCTAACACTTCCGACCTAACACTTCCGACCTAACACTTCCGACCTAACACATTTGACCTGACACTTCCGACCTAACACTTCCGACCTAACACATTTGACCTAACACTTCCGACCTAACACTTCCGACCTAACACTTCCGACCTAACACTTCCGACCTAACACATTTGACCTAACACTTCCGACCTAACACTTCCGACCTAACACTTCCGACCTAACACTTCCGACCTAACACATTTGACCTAACACTTCCGACCTAACACTTCCGACCTAACACTTCCGACCTAACACTTCCGACCTAACACATCCGACCTAACACTTCCGACCTAACACATCCGACCTAACACATCCGACCTAACACTTCCGACCTAACACTTCCGACCAAACACTTCCGACCTAACACATCCGACTTAACACATCCGACCAAACACATTCGACCTAACACTTCCGACCTAACACATTCGACCTAATACTTCCGACCTAACACTTCCGACCTAACACATCCGACCAAACACTTCCGACCTAACACATCCGACCAAACACTTCCGACCTAACACATTTGACCTAACACTTCCGACCTAACACTTCCGACCTAACACATTTGACCTAACACATTCGACCTAACACATTCGACCTAACACATCCGACCTAACACTTCCGACCTAACACATCCGACCAAACACTTCCGACCTAACACATCCGACCTAACACTTCCGACCTAACACATCCGACCAAACACTTCCGACCTAACACATCCGACCAAACACTTCCGACCTAACACATCCGACCAAACACTTCCGACCTAACACATCCGACCAAACACTTCCGACCTAACACATCCGTCCTAACACATCCGTCCTAACACTTCCGACCAAACACTTCCGACCAAACACTTCCGACCTAACACATCCGACTTAACACATCCGACCAAACACATTCGACCTAACACTTCCGACCTAACACATTCGACCTAATACTTCCGACCTAACACTTCCGACCTAACACATCCGACCAAACACTTCCGACCTAACACATCCGACCAAACACTTCCGACCTAACACATTTGACCTAACACTTCCGACCTAACACTTCCGACCTAACACATTTGACCTAACACATTCGACCTAACACATTCGACCTAACACATTCGACCTAACACTTCCGACCAAACACTTCCGACCAAACACGTCCGACCTAACACTTCCGACTTAACACTTCCGACCTAACACATCCGACCAAACACATCCGACCAAACACTTCCGACCAAACACTTCCGACCAAACACATTCGACCTAACACATTCGACCTAACACTTCCGACCAAACACTTCCGACCAAACACTTCCGAGCAAACACTTCCGACCAAACACTTCCGACCAAACACTTCCGACCTAACACATCCGACTTAACACTTCCGACCTAACACATTCGACCTAACACTTCCGACCTAACACATCCGACTTAATACATTCGACTTAACACTTCCGACCAAACACTTCCGACCAAACACATCCGACCAAACACTTCCGACCTAACACTTCCGACCTAACACATCCGACCAAACACATCCGACCAAACACTTCCGACCAAACACTTCCGACCTAACACATCCGACCAAACACATCCGACCAAACACTTCCGACCTAACACATCCGACCAAACACATCCGACCTAACACTTCCGACCTAACACATCCGACCAAACACTTCCGACCTAACACATCCGACCTAACACTTCCGACCTAACACATCCGACCAAACACTTCCGACCTAACACATCCGACCAAACACTTCCGACCTAACACATCCGACCAAACACTTCCGACCTAACACATCCGACCAAACACTTCCGACCTAACACATCCGTCCTAACACATCCGTCCTAACACTTCCGACCAAACACTTCCGACCTAACACATCCGACCAAACACATCCGACCAAACACTTCCGACCTAACACATCCGACCAAACACATCCGACCTAACACATTCGACTTAACACTTCCGACCAAACACTTCCGACCAAACACATCCGACCAAACACTTCCGACCTAACACTTCCGACCTAACACATCCGACCAAACACATCCGACCAAACACTTCCGACCAAACACTTCCGACCTAACACATCCGACCAAACACATCCGACTAAACACTTCCGACCTAACACTTCCGACCTAACACATCCGACCAAACACATCCGACCAAACACTTCCGACCAAACACTTCCGACCTAACACATCCGACCAAACACATCCGACCAAACACTTCCGACTTAACACATCCGACCTAACACTTCCGTGTTCAGCACGTGACTTTTGAGTTCCGGGTACCTTCCCTCTGGCCAGCTGATTAGTCTATTACTAGAGGCACCACGAATAGGTGGAGTAAATGTAAAAAGGAAAAAAAGCCTGGTCACGCCACGTGGCGTTTAGAGAATATCGTGTTAATGCCCATATTTTCTTTATAGACCTTCCGCACATTTTGTTTAGGGTAATGTGGCCAGTATTACGCCCGTGCCGCTTAACTTCCAAGAAAAGAGCATCCGCTACCCATTTAAGGATGGATGAACCTATAAGGCGTCGATCAGGATCGAACCCGATCTCTTGTTATTTGTAGTCCAGTTCACTAACCACTGAACTATTGCGGCCTCAAAAGTTAGAGTTGTATCTGGATAGTTCTGATTCATTTATCTTGGTCTGCTTTGAGTTGCTAACCGCTCAGTCCCGGTACTGACAGGCGTCATAAACCCCTAGTATTAGCACGCATCATTGCGCGTGCTTGTGTTTGGTTTGCATTTGTCCTTTTCTTTGTTTGCATGTTTGTTTAAATTGTGTGCGTGCAAGAAACGAAGAAAAATGCGTTGTTCAAAAGGATTCTAATATAAATGGAGAATCGTGATGTTGCTATAGGATGTGGTCATTCCTAAGTGTTAAACAAATAACTTGTTCATTTCAATATTTATGTGCTAGGAATTAATATAAAATACACTGGATTGGTTATTACGAGAGTATTACACAACAGGCCCTCTTTTGGAATCCCCAGGGGAAAAGGCAAAGAGGAAGACCAAGAAATTCTTGGAGAAGACAGATAGAAGCACAGATGAAGATGATGGGGAAGACATGGAATGATCTTAAAAGAATGGCAAGAAACATAATGACTTGGAAAGTGTTTGTTGAAGACCTATGCTCCACAGGGAACTGAAAGGAAGAAGAGGAAGAGACACTTGATTTGGCCAAGTTGGAGAACACATACTCACATTTATTTAATAATTATTTTTTAAAGGCTTACGGCATGTACGAAAGGATTATATTTATAAAAGATTATAAATATATATCACCATACATATGCGGGAGTACGGGGAAATAAAAGAGCGGACAGACTGGCTAGCTGCGCTGTCGTTGAAGACGGTCAACCAATGGATCGGGCGGACGTCAGCAATGCCCTCCGAGATGTGGGAAGGGCACATGACTTCGATAACCATGAGTCCACGTCACTCCTTCGAATGAAAGAGATGGGAGTTAAGATGGGCACAGTCAGAAACTATGAAAATTTGTGGACGTATAAGAAGACTTATCAACCAACACAGGACTGGAGTCGTCAGTCGCTGGACACTGCGGGACTTGTTGAGGAAGGGATCTGAGCACATATTGACAGGTTCGGAGTGCAATGATGATGACCCGCAAATAACTCAATTACAATATACATCACCAAAGATTATACATCACAGAAATAGTTGTACATTTACATCATCTTCATCATGAGTTATTGTTAAATTATGAAACCGATATTGAAATATTGTGTGTTATTAATATTAATTAGTTATTGTAACTAATAAATACATGAAAATTAGTAGAATATAATTTAATATCCTGTTTTGGAATTTATTGATTAGGCCTAATCATGCCATGTAAACGTGATTCTTACAATTTAGTTTCCTCCTTTCTTTCTTTCTTTCTTTCTTTCTTTCTTTCTTTCTTTTTCTTTCTTTCTTTCTTTCTTTCTTTCTTTCTTTCTTTTCTTTCTTTCTTTCTTTCTTTTTCTTCTTTCTTTCTTGTCTTTCTTTTTTCTTCCTTTCTTTTTCACCTTCTTTTTGTTTTTCGCTCATACATTCCTTTTGCTCTCTATCATTATTAATTTATTAAGTTTGTCTTCTTTTAGCCATAGAGGCATTCAACACTTCTTCAAGCATTTTCGGACACTCTAATAAAGACATGGTAGATCACAAAATATCTCTCGGACTACAAGTTAAGAACCACTGTTATTAGGCCGTAAAATATCAAAAAGTAAAAACTTAATTACCATATATTTTGTTTTAGTGTAAAAAAAAGTCACATGCTCATTATCGAGAAAATCTCACAAGAACATGTAAATTCGATAACAAATAATAGACCGGAGATAGATAACATACCAGTAGAAATAAAAGCAGGAGCAGGAGAAACATAAGCTATATGGCTGCACAGAATATTCAATGTAGCATGGTACCAACAAAAAAAGGGAGCCGCGATAGCTCAGTGGTTAGTGAACTGGACTACCACGGACAAGGGGTAGGGTTCGATCCCAACCGACGGCTTCCAGGTTCACCCAGCCTTAAATGGGTACCGGATTTTTTCTGGGAAAGTAAAGCAGCACGGGCGTAATACCGACCACATTACCCCAAAAATCATGTGCTGAAGGTCTGTAAAATATAGGGTCACTAACACTATATTTCCCTATACGCCACTTGGCGTGACGGGGTACTTTACTTTACTTACCAACAAAAAGCCACAGAAGACTGGCAGCAGGCAATCATCGTACCAATATGGAAAAATAAAGGTAGCAAGAGAGACTGCAATCAATATAGAGGTTTATCGCTTCTCAGCTTATGCAAGAAGGTTATACGCACAAATTGTGGAGAAAAAACTGAGATCAACAATGGAACTACAATTAAGTGATTCTCAAAAGGGGTTCCGAAAAAAAAAAGATGTACTGCCGATTCATTAACCTTAAAACGTCTTGAAGTAAAGACGACAGAATACAATAGAAATGCGTACATAGCTTTCATTGACCAGGAAAACGCATTCGACCGAGTAAACAGGGAACAGCTGTGGGAGATACTATTATAGCAACCTACTAAGTAAGCCAACATCTAACAAAACCGAATTACAAGTTTCTACATTAACAGTAGCTGCACATTCAGAACAGCAGCACAGACCACTTCGAAGCTAGATCAGATGTAAGACAGGGGTTCGTACTATCCCCACTACTGTTTATTATATCATCATTTTCATCACGTACCATGCCTACTGGCGTAGGTGATCATGTCTCTCCCCAACTTTCGATCTCGACAGCTATTTATCATTTCTGTTGTTCACCTTCTGCCAAGCCATTCTCTTGAGCTGTTTGGTATCCTTTCTCTTTGCTTCCCTTTATCTCTTCATTCCTCAATTTTCCCAGTTCTTACAATATATTCCAGCTGTTCCCTTCTCATTATATGGCCAAAAAATGATGATTGTTTCTTCCTAATATTGGAAATTAGCTCTCTTTTTGCTTTGACCTCTTTCAGAACGTTTTCATCACTCTTCTTAGCTGTCCGTGGTATTCTCAACATTCTTCCGAAAAACCACATTTCAACAGTCTCCAGTGATTTTCTTGTTTGTTGTCCTTTCGTCCATGATTAACATCCATATATTAAGACTAGCTCTACATAACATTTAAGAACTCTGTTTCTTAATCATGGGACTGATGGTTTATAGAACAAATATAGACACTAACTTAATATTCTCTTGTGTCACCGCGTTGTATAATGGGGCTCCCATCATTTCTACTTTCTTCCAATTTCTATGACATTAATTTCATCTTTTTTTTTCATATTGACATATTCCCTCAATTTTGTATATTATTACATCAACTTATCTTTTCTAGATTTTTCTTTTCAACTAGTTCGCAGTTCAAGTTGGATTATCAAAAAGTATAGAGGCAAAACAATGGGAGGGGGTGAGTGCGTGGTTTGTTAGGAAAAGGAAAGGTTTCAGGGTAGGAGTGAGTGAGTGTTTGTTAGGGAAAGGAAAGTTTTCAGGGTGGGGGTGAGTGAGTGTTTGTTAGGAAAAGGAAAGGTTTCAGGATAGGAGTGAGTGAATGTTTGTTAGGGAAAGGAAAGTTTTCAGGGTGGGAGTGAGTGAGTGTTTGTTAGGAGAAGGAAAGGTTTCAGGGTAGGAGTGAGTGAGTGTTTGTTATGGAAAGGAAAGTTTTCAGGGTGGGAGTGAGTGAGTGTTTGTTAGGAAAAGGAAAGGTTTCAGGGTGGGAGTGAGTGAGTGTTTGTTAGGGAAAGGAAAGGTTTCAGGGTGGGAGTGAGTGAGTGTTTGTTAGGGAAAGGAAAGTTTTCAGGGTGGGAGTGAGTGAGTGTTTATTAGGAAAAGGAAAGGTTTCAGGGTAGGAGTGAGTGAGTGTTTTTTTAGAGAAAGGAAAGGTTTCAGGGTAGGAGTGAGTGAGTGGTTTGTTAAGGAAAGTAAAGGTTTCAGGGTAGGAGTGAGTGAGTGTTTGTTAGAGAAAGGAAAGGTTTCAGGGTGGGACTGGGTGAGTGGTTTTTTTTAGAGAAAGGAGAGGTTTCAGGGTGGAAGTGAGTGAGAGCGTGTTTATTTGCGAAAGGAAAGGTTTCAGGGTGGAAGTGGGTGAGTGTTTGTTTGAGAAAGGAAAGGTTTCATGGTGGAAGTGGGTGAGTGTTTGTTTCAGAAAGGAAAGGTTTCAGGGTGAAAGTGAGTGAGTGTTTGTTTGAGAAAGGAAAGGTTTCAGGGTGGCAGTGGGTGAGTGTTTGTTTGAGAAAGGAAAGGTTTCATGGTGGAAGTGGGTGAGTGTTTGTTTGAGAAAGGAAAGGTTTCAGGGTGGGAGTGGGTGAGTGTTTGTTTGGAAAGGAAATGTTTCAGGGTTGGAGTGAGAGAATGTTTGTTAGGGAAAGGAAAGGTTTCAGGGTTTGAGTGAGTGAGTGTTTGTTTGTAGAGGAAATGTTTCAGAGTGGAGTGAGTGTTTATTTGAGAATGGAAAGTTTTCAGAGTGGGAGTGAGTGAGTGGTTTATTAGAGAAAGGAAAGGTTTCAGGGTGGGAGTGAGGGAGTGGTTTTTTTTTAAAGAAAGGAAAGGTTTCAGGGTGAGAGTGAGTGAGTGGTTTGTTAGAGAAAGGAAAGGTTTTTGGGTGGGAGTGAGTGAGTGGTTTGTTAAGGAAAGTAAAGGTTTCAGGGTAGGAGTGAGTGAGTGTTTGTTAGAGAAAGGAAAGTTTTCAGTGTGAGAGTGGTATATTATTACATCAACTTATCTTTTCTAGATTTTTCTTTTTCAACTATTGTGCAGTTCAAGTTGGATTATCAAAAAGTATAGAGGCAAAACAATGGGAGGGGGTGAGTGCGTGGTTTGTTAGGAAAAGGAAAGGTTTCAGGGTGGGAGTGAGTGAGTATTTGTTATGAAAAGGAAAGGTTTCAGGGTAGGAGTGAGTGAGTGTTTGTTAGGGAAAGGAAAGTTTTCAGGGTGGGAGTGAGTGTTTGTTAGGAAAAGGAAAGGTTTCATAGTGGGAGTGAGTGAGTGCTTGTTAGGGAAAGGAAAGTTTTCAGGGTGGGAGTGAGTGAGTGTTTGTTAGGAAAAGGAAAGGTTTCAGGGTAGGAGTGAGTGAGTGTTTGTTAGGGAAAGGAAAGTTTTCAGGGTGGGAGTGAGTGAGTGTTTGTTAGGAAAAGGAAAAGGTTTCAGGGTGCGAGTGAGTGAGTTGTTTGTTAGAGAAAGGAAAGGTTTCAGGGTAGGAGTGAGTGCGTGGTTTGTTAAGGAAAGTAAAGGTTTCAGGGTAGGAGTGAGTGAGTGTTTGTTAGAGAAAGGAAAGGTTTCAGTGTGAGAGTGAATGAGTGTTTTTTTAGAGAAAGGAAAGGTTTCATGGTGGAAGTGAGTGAGAGCGTGTCTATTTGAGAAAGGAAAGGTTTCAGGGTGGAAGTGGGTGAGTGTTTGATTGAGAAAGGAAATGTTTTAGGGTGGGACTGGGTGAGTGTTTTTTTGGAAAGGAAATGTTTCAGGGTTGGAGTGAGTGAGTGTTTGTTAGGGAAAGGAAAGGTTTCAGGGTAGGAGTGAGTGAGTGTTTGTTAAGGAAAGGAAAGGTTTCAGGGTAGGAGTGAGTGAGTGTTTGTTAGAGAAACGAAAGGTTTCAGGGTAGGAGTGAGTGAGTGTTTGTTAGGGAAACGAAAGTTTTCAGGGTGGGAGTGAGTGAGTGTTTGTTAGGGAAAGGAAAGGTTTCAGGGTGGGAGTGAGTGAGTGTTTGTTAGGAAAAGGAAAGGTTTCAGGGTAGGAGTGAGTGAGTGTTTGTTAGGGAAACGAAAGTTTTCAGGGTGGGAGTGAGTGAGTGTTTGTTAGGGAAAGGAAAGGTTTCAGAGTGGGAGTGAGTGAGTGTTTGTTTGGAGAGGAAATGTTTCAGAGTGGGAGCGAGTGAGTGTTTATTTGAGAATGGAAAGTTTTCAGAGTGGGAGTGAGTGAGTGGTTTGTTAGAGAAAGGAAAATTTTCAGGGTGGGAGTGAGTGAGTGGTTTGTTAGAGAAAGGAAAGGTTTTAGGGTGGGAGTGAATGCGTTGGTTTTTAGAGAAAGGAAAGGTTTTAGGGTGGGAGTGAGTGAGTGGCTTGTTAGAGAAAGGAAAGGTTTCAGGGTGGGAGTGAGTGAGTGATTTGTTAGAGAAAGGAAAGGTTTCGGGATGGGAGTAAGTGAGTGGTTTGTTAGAGAAATGAAAGGTTTCAGGGTGAGAGTGAGTGAGTGGTTTGTTAGAGAAAGAAAAGGTTTCATAGTGTGAGTGTGTGAGTGGTTTGTTAGTGAAAGAAAAGGTTTCATAGTGTGAGTGTGTGAGTGGTTTGTTAGTGAAAGGAAAGGTTTTAGGGTGGGAGTGAATGAGTGGGTTTTTAAAGAAAGGAAAGGTTTTTGGGTGGGAGTGAGTGAGTGGTTTGTTAGAGAAAGGAAAGATTTTAGGGTGGGAGTGAGTGAGTGGTTTTTTAGAGAAAGGAAAGATTTTAGGGTAGGAGTGAGTAAGTGGTTTGTTAGAGAAAGGAAAGGTTTCAGAGTGGGAGTGAGTGTTTCTTTGAGAAAGGAGAGATTTCAGGGTGGAGTTACCTGGCGAATCCACCCTTTCTCAAGTTGTCAGAAGCAGCAGTTTCATCTTCATCATCATCTTCACCTCGACGACGGCGTGTTCTGGCGGTCTCTTCCCTACTTGAAGATTGTTCTTCATCATCATCTTTCCGTCTTGCCCGACGTGACTCCAGCGTGTAAACCATGTTGTTGTTGCTGCTGCTGTTGTTAGTTTTATTAACAGCGGTCATGAAGTGGAAGCCGCAGGCTCTGCTTCTCGTGATTCTGAAACAGTTAACAAAAACTTTGCATACACTTCATTATTAGATAACGGTAAAGGTAAAGGTAATGGTAAAGGTAAAGGTAAAGGTAAAGGTAATAGTAAAGGTAAAGGTAAAGGTAAAGGTAAAGGAAATGGTAAAGGTAAAGGTAAAGGTAAATGTAAATGTAATGGTAAAGGTAAAGGTAAAGGTAAAGGTAAAGATAATGGTAAAGGTAATAGTAAAGGTAAAGGTAAAGGAAATGGTAAAGGTAAAGGTAAAGGTAAAGGTAAAGGTAAAGGTAAAGGTAAAGGTAAAGGTAATGATAAAGGTAAAGGTAATGGTAAAGTACGAGACTTTAATCGGCGTCTTCGCACTCTAATTGTCACTCATATGTGCTAGGCCTCCTATCTAGAAGTGTTCGGAGACTTCAGTATAGTCTCGCTTCAAACATCGAAACTCACGATGTGAGACGGCATTTCTCACCTTCCCAGAGTACTACCCTGGTACCCATTTCTGCCGGCGACTGGGTCGACCGCGGGTTTTTTTTTTTCCAACCACGAGTACAACTCACACTGCTTCCAGCGGGATTCGAACACGGGTTGTCCGAACGTCTATAGCTTAGTCAGGTGGTTTTCCCAACTAGACTACCCCCCATTAGGCATATCACAATACAAAACATATGACTTGTTTACCACTCAGGAGTTCACAACTGGTTAGCGCAGTTTGTCTGTTCAAAAGATTATTTTATTTTTGCGTTCGCCAGCTTTTTACCTCTGACGAAGTCCCTAGAACTGAACTAGGAACTGTTTTTTTGCGTGTTAATCAGTTTTTTCTCCTGGCAGCCGTGTGCACAGAGGTCCCTCGCCGCATAGGCAGATAACTCCGTCTTCGGAGGTACTCATATTTTTTTTCATTTATTCATGAGTAATTGACGTTTCTAGCCGAGCCTCGCTGTTGAGACCAGGGGTAATTGCCGCGGAAAGAAATCATAAATAAAAATCCCAACTGGTGATGATTGCCGCAGAAAGAAATCATAAATAAAAATCCCAACTGGTGATGATTGCCGCAGAAAGAAATCATAAATAAAAATCCCAACTGGTGATGATTGCCGCAGAAAGAAATCATAAATAAAAATCCCAACTGGTGGTGATTGCCGCAGAAAGAAATCATAAATAAAAATCCCAACTGGTGGTGATTGCCGCAGAAAGAAATCATAAATAAAAATCCCAACTGGTGGTGATTGCCGCAGAAAGAAATCATAAATAAAAATCCCAACTGGTGGTGATTGCCGCAGAAAGAAATCATAAATAAAAATCCCAACTGGTGGTGATTGCCGCAGAAATAAATCATAAATAAAAATCCCAACTGGTGGTGATTGCCGCAGAAAGAAATCATAAATAAAAATCCCAACTGGTGGTGATTGCCGCAGAAAGAAATCATAAATAAAAATCCCAACTGGTGGTGATTGCCGCAGAAAGAAATCATAAATAAAAATCCCAACTGGTGGTGATTGCCGCAGAAAGAAATCATAAATAAAAATCCCAACTGGTGCAGTCTGGATTTGAACCCACAACCCCTCGAGGCAAGACGCCGGCCTCGAGACCAACCAGTCCCCATGTGAAACAGATGTTGACGTATACTGTCTCTACAGCTGCCGGAGTCTTGACCATGGTCGTGGGAGAACACAATTGAGACACGGTCACGTACCAAGCATTTCGTAGGAGGTGACTAGGGAGGTTAGGGTCACGGACCTCGCTGGTGCTGCGGAATGTGTACATCTGAGCTGAGACCATCTTTAGTGCTTTTGCTACTGTGTTGCGGGTGTTCTTCATACTAGGAAAGTGTTAAGGATGGTTTCTCAGCACTATGGAGTTGTCCGTTGTTAAATGAAGACGACGTTGAAGAAAAGTTGTCATCAAGCAAACGTAGAAGAAGAACAAGAAAAAGTAGAATAAGAATAAGAACAAAAACAAGAAGAAGATAAATAAGAAACTAAAAATCAAATAAATAACATTAAATGAAATCAGTTTAACCCCTCTAACTCCTGGCGGGTTTGTCCAAATATCATAATTGGATAACACTGTTTTCATTTCGAGCAACAATTTCTCTCCCCTCGCCCTCCTCTTTCCCGACATACGCTTATTAGCGAAATGCGTGCACCGTTTTTTTTTTTTTTTTGCTTTTCACATTGAACTCCAGTAGGGCATCATTATTCAACACATACGTACCAAGGTCTGCTTTCATGTTCTCATTAACTTGATCCAAATGTTGACAAGTTTTAATTAGGGATAACATTTAGGTAAAACCCTTGATCTTTAGTCAACTTGGCGGCACGGGATAATCTTTAAATCGATTATACCTGAGCCTGTCTCTGATAAATTGGCCACTTTACAGTTTGAACTGAATACAGAGTTTCAGCCAAGGCAGTTTGAAGAACAGGAACCGAATATACTTAAAGCAGAAGTAGAATGGGCTTTGAAACAGAATAAAAAAAACCCTGCCAGGAATATATAGAACAACAACAACTTAAATGGGTTGGCCACCTGGTCAGAATGATTCCCAACCAATCACCATCAAGTGCGTTCTTCTCGAGAATGCATGGGAAAAGACCAAGAGGAAGACCCAGAAGAAGATGGATAGATGCAGTGACAAAGAAATGTAACAACAAAGGGAAATCACTAATTCAGTCAGTTCGTTCGAGCAGCGATAAATGATATAAACCACGACACCTTTTTGGCACCAGTGAGGAAGAGAAAGAGAAAGAGAAAAGAAGAAGAAAAAAAGACAGTTTGAACACACATCGTTTTTTTTTTATCAGCAGAATAATTCCGGAACTAAAGAGTTAAATTACAAACATCCTTTAACTTATGGTAACTATAATTAAATAAATTGTGAATATTTTCTTTTAAATAAGTAGCATTACCATTATCAAGTGCTGTGCGTGTTGGCTCAGGTGATGATGTCTCTCCACAACTTTCTTTCTACCTCTATGGTTCTTTATCATTCATGATATTGACTTCATACAAAACCATCAATTTGGTATCTCTTTTTTCCGTTTTCCTCTATGTATTCTTATCGAAGTTATTTATGTCGTTATTATATATTCTACTCATTCATTTTTTCTCTCCTTTTGATAGAAGTTTGTTCTATAAGTGTGTTCAAAATAAAGATTGTTTCTCTTTATAATAGTATTTAGCCTTATTTATGCTTTGGCCTCTCTTGAAGTGTTTCTTACTCTTCTATCAATGATTGTACTACCATGTTGAGTTAACATCTTCTCCCTCAACCAATAACCCCGGACGTCTATCTATCTTTCGTTCGCCTGAAGTATTGTCTATATCTGCAATGTCGTTTCCTGTATAAATTTTAGTCTTTTGTAATTCTTGCAGAGGCCCATATAATTTTGTCTGTAGTGTCGTATCTATGGGCCAATGGATTTTCCTCAGTCTACTACATTCAATGCAGTCTTGAAGTATGTTTTCAGCAGTCTGGGACGCCTGTCCACATGCACAAGTAGTTGAGGTGCCGATCTTGAATTTTGTATACATGTGACTATGGAGTCGATTGTGTCCTGTTCTGAGACGTATAATGATAACTTGTTCATATCTATTCATATTATGAAAGGCATCCTGATTTGGGGCTTGTGGTCCTCTGATTGATTTTATTATCTGTTTCTTATGATGGTATGTAACCGGTGTACCGAGTTGAACCCGGAGGTTATTAGGGCACTATTGACAGACTTCGTCAACCTTCTCTATTTATTTCTATCTTCACTCATTCTTTTGGACTCTTAAAAGTCGATGCCTGTCCTTTATTTGATGTTTTCTTTCCTTCTCTTTGTCTCCTACGTCTCCTTCTACTTGTCATAGTTCCTTGCAGAGTTGTCTTTGCTTGACCAGACGATAGTGATATGTGACCAAACAATTTCATTTTGCGCTTCTTCGCATTAGTCAAAAGATGATCATAGTATGTCTGTAGAAATAAATATAAATAGTGTATTGACAGCCATATATTTTGTTGCATGTGTCTGAATGTGTATGTACTTAATGCATATATATATGGATGACCATTTTTGGACTTGGAACCTCTTGTGTGTTGAGAGTTTGTATGGATGTGTGGAGATGGAAGCTCTTGTCTGTTGAGAGTTGGCAAGGCCGTGTTTAGTGCCTCCGCTCTGTAGTGTGCGCGCCCTTCTCCGGCTGGAAGAGAATATGTTTCTGTCATTCTTCTTGGGTAGGTTATATACATGCCATTGTCCCTCTTCCTTGATGCGTAATCTGTCTGTGAAAACCCGTATACATGTATCTCTGTGATATTTTTTTTCCACGGAACATGATAAGTGATAGGGCTCTCATTTCTGTCTCGGGTTGCTCGTTTTTGGAGACTTTTCCTGGAACATGTGGAATAAATTGTCGTTTTTACAGTTGGACCACGGTTCGGGTGTGAGAGCGTCGTGCGCATCTAGTTATAATACATGGGCGCGGTGTTTAAAGGTTTCCCTTGCCGGATGATTTAGGCTCTTCCTTACCTAGGGGGGGGGGGTGGGAGGACTCCTGTGCACACGGCTGCCAGGGAGAAATGGATTAACACGCCAAATTCAGTTCCTAGTCTCTAGGGACTTCGTCAGAGGTCAAAGCTGACGAACGAAAAAAAAAATGTCTTTAGAGTAACGGGTACACTCCCAGAAATGTTGGTGCATCGGCTTGGGGGTATTGTAAGGTTTCCCAGCTTTATTTTTTTTATTTTCTGTGTGGGAAGAGTGAGTTGTGTATGAAAACTGATGGAGAGGATGATCAACAGAAGGCTTATCTGGCACGACAGAAGGCTTATCTGGCACAACAGAAGGCTTATCTGGCACAACAGAAGGTTTATCTGGCACAACAGAAGGTTTATCTGGCACAACAGAAGGTTTATCTGGCACAACAGAAGGTTTATCTGGCACAACAGAAGGCTTATCTGGCACAACAGAAGGTTTATCTGGCACAACAGAAGGCTTATCTGGCACTTTGAAATCAACTCACTCCTGGTCTCGACACAAACAAAATACAGACAAGTTCAGAGGACCTAACAGACATATCTGGCACACAAGACCTAGAAAATATACCCCAAGAGAAAAAATATAATTAATGTATATTTTCTTTGACCTTTCCCATGCCTTGGGAGCCGTGATAGCTCAGTGGTTAGTGAACTGGACTACAAAGGACAAGAGGTAGGGTTCGATCCCAACCGACGAATTCACCCAGCCTTAAATGGGTACCAGATTTTTTATGGGAAAGTAAAGCGGCACGGGCGTAATACCGACCACATTACCCCAAAAATCATGTGCTGAAGGTCTGTAAAATGCATGGTCACTAACACCATATTCCCTATACGCCGCTTGGCGTGACGGGGGTACTTTACTTTTTTTTTTACTTTCCCATACATTTGACAATGCATGGAAGGAAAGGACTGATGCTCAAAATCCACAAAGCAGGAGTCATACAAAGCATGTTTTCATGGATCAAAGACTACCTATCCCAAAAAACCACCAGAGTGAAAACAAACAATCATCTCAGCAAGTCAGCAACATTGAAAGGAGTCCCCCCATGAAGTATTATTATTTTTATTTTTTGTTTATTCATTTTTTTTTCGTTCATCAGCTTTCACCTCTGACGAAGTCCCTAGATACTAGGAACTGAATCTTGCGTGTTAATCCGTTTTTCCCTCGCCGCACAGGCAGATAACTCCGTCTTCGGAGGTACTCATATTTTTTTCGTCGATGAGTAATTGACATTTCAAGCCGGACCTCGCTGCTGAGACCAGGGGTGGTTGCCGCAGAGGGAAATCACAAATAAAAATCCCAATTGGTGGAGCCAGGATTTTAACTCACAATCTCTCTGTCTTGAGGCCGGCGTCTTGCCTCGAGACCAACCAGTCCCCATGAAGTATTATAGCGCCCACATTCTTTCTAATATACATAAATGACATAACAAAATGCTGTCACCAACATGTTTCAAACGGCCTACACGCAGGCGATTGTGCTCCCGGACAGCCATTGAACACGCTACAACAACCTTTTTAAAAAAAAGAAGAAGTAAAGAGCCCCATCACGCCAAGTGACGTATCCAAGTAAATATAGAGTTAGTGACCATAATTTGTATAGACCTTCGGCACATGATTTTTGGGGCAATGTGGTCGGTATTACGCCAGTGCTGATTTACTTTCCCAGAAAAAAAAAAAAACTTTCCCGGTACCCATTTAAGGCTGTGTGAACCCGGAAGCCGTCGATCCGTAGTAGTCTAGTTCACTGACCACTGAGCTATCGCTGTTCCCTACAACAGCCTTTTATCTGCTACAAAAAAAAAAAACAGTGGAGAAGGTAAAAAAACTGGACAAGGATATAGAGTCTAAAAAATAAACAATACGAAAAGCTACAATTTTCTTACAGCGGAGCATCAATGCAATTCAAAGGGTTCAAAATAATGCAAATAATTGTCACTAAAATTATAGTAATTTTTGTTTACTTTCACACACATTACAAATATCATAATACGAGTTTGCGTATCTTTGATTCCTCAAAACAGCATGAAGGTATTCTAGCTTTCATCTGATGGAATCTGTTTTATTTACATTGTCTATTTCACGTTAATTATTAAAATAAACAATCATTTCCATTGTAGATTAAGTTCCTTGTTTCTCTCACTGACGTTCACCCGACATCTTAGCGCCTCTTAATAGTCCGCCCTTAAAAGGATGTTGAACAGGGATCGAAGAGGGAAGACAACCCGGTACTCAAAAATGTCGTACTGAAGTCGGATGTCTTGGGCCGAAAGGCACAAATCTAACAGTTATACTGCAAACCACAACACAACGTAGATACGTCCACTTAACGTCCTTTTAAGGGCGGATGACGAAGAGGAATTCTACAGTCTACGAATACTCTAGAATACTTTAGTCATCGGGCGAACGTAAGCAGCAGCATAAGGATATTAAGTCAGTGTATATGTGCTGTTTGCAACAAAGAAGTAATATTTCCGCCTTTCGACCCAACACATCCGACTTTGACATAGTAAATAACATAAAATATAACTCAGTGTTATTTACATTCTTACCTTCAAAAAGAAAAGGTACAGGATGTAAGAAGTTCTTCTAAGATCCACTTATTTTCTGGGAGTCCCAAATGTGTAGGACACTCCTTTCAAATCTTTGAACACGAACAGACAAAAGTACCAGTCCTGACAACTTGCTCAGGTGTTCTTAGGTGAATGTTCGTTTCCTCTCCAGAAAACGAAATCAGTATCGATCCAGCAGCTTATTCCAAAACAATTCATTTTAATGCTACAATACTTGGCACCTGTCCACCAGGAAGCGGCATCTTCTGTGTGCGAAGGTAGGAAAGGTAAAAGTGGAAAGATAAGCTCATATAATGCCTTGAAGTTCACTATGTTTTGTGTGCGTATGCATGGATTGTATTTGTATGATGTACATTATGGATGTATTATTGTGTATATTTTTTTTTCATATTACCTTCCTTATCTGCCTTTTCGCGTCGAAGGGAGATATAGTTTGCTCTTCTGTTTGCCTCTTCTTCTTTCTTTCCTCATCTTTTGCTCTTCTATTCATCTCTTCTTCTTTCTTTCCTGATCTGTTGCTCTTCTGTTGATTTCTCCTTCTTTCTTTCATCATCTTTTGCTTTTATGTTTATCTCTCCCTCTTTCTTTCCTCGTCTTTTGTTCTTCTCTTGGTCTCTCCTTCTTTCTTTCCTCATATTTTGCTCTTCTGATGGTCTCTTCTTCTTTCTTTCCTCATCTTTTATTCTTCTCTTGATCTCTCCTTCTTTCTTTCCTCATCTTTTGTTCTTCTCTTGGTCTCTCCTTCTTTCTTTCCCTATCCTTTGCTTTTCTGTTGATCTCTTCTTCTTTATTTCCTCATCTTTTCTTCTTCTCTTGATCTCTCCTTTTTTCTTTCCTCGTCTTTTGTTCTTCTCTTGGTCTCTTCTTCTTCCTTTCCTTATCTTTTGCTTTTCTGTTGCTCTCTCTTTCTTTCTTGCTTCATCTTTTGCTCTTCTGTTGATTTCTTCCTCTTTCCTATCTCATATTTTGCTTCCTTTTCATACTTTCACGGAATTTTCTTTCCTATTTCATCTTTTGTTTCATCCATCACTTTCACTTCCTCATCATTTGCTCTTCTGACTGTGTCTCCTGCTGTCATGTTTCCTAGTGTTTCTAATGTCCCATAGTGTGTGTGTTCGTGCGTGTTTGTTTATATATACCACACATACAAACATACTTATACATGTAAAATCTCAAAATGTTGTAAGTCAGTCCTTGTTCTCAAACTCCAAATTGAAAAAGAAAAATATTAATTCAGTGCAACAAATTAATTTATTTGGAAAAGGATTAAGAGAATCAGACGTAAAGAGATGGGAAGATAACATCGCTGAATAGACAGGCCTTGACTTCATAGAGTCCTAAAGAATGACTGATGACAGACATTAACGGAGAAGGTTCTTGAAATATATCATTGGTGCCTGCAATAAACAATGGGGTTATGAGGTGAAGAATCACATCTGGTTATGCGATGAAGAAACCAATTACATTATGAGATGAAGAAACCCATTAGTTATAAGATAGAGAAACCCATTAGTTATAAGATAGAGAAACCCATTAGTTATAAGATGAAGAAACCAATTTGGTTATGAGATGAAGAAACCAATTTGGTTATGAGATGAAGAAACCCATTAGTTATAAGATGAAGAAACCGCTAGTTATGAGATGAAGAAACCCATTTCGTTATGAGATGAAGAAACCCATTAGTTATGAGATGAAGAAACCCATTTGGTTATGAGATGAAGAAACCCATTTGGTTATGAGATGAAGAAACCCATTTGGTTATGAGATGAAGAAACCCATTTCGTTATGTGATGAAGAAGCCCATTTCGTTATGAGATGAGGAAACCCATTAGTTATGAGATGAAGAAACCCATTTTGTTATGAGATGAAGAAACCCATTTGGTTATGAGATGAAGAAACCCATTTGGTTATGAGATGAAGAAACCCATTTGGTTATGAGATGAAGAAACTCATTTCGTTATGAGATGAAGAAACCCATTTCGTTATGAGATGAAGAAACCCATTTGGTTATGAGATGAAGAAACCCATTAGTTATGAGATGAAGAAACCCATTAGTTATGAGATGAAGAAACCCATTAGTTACGAGATGAAGAAACCCATTTGGTTATGAGATGAAGAAACCCATTTGGTTATGAGATGAAGAAACCCATTTCGTTATGTGATGAAGAAACCCATTTCGTTATGAGATGAAGAAACCCATTTGGTTATGAGATGAAGAAACCCATTTGGTTATGAGATGAAGAAACCCATTTCGTTATGAGATGAAGAAACCCATTAGTTATGAGATGAAGAAACCCATTAGTTATGAGATGAAGAAACCCATTAGTTATGAGATGAAGAAACCCATTAGTTATGAGATGAAGAAACCCATTTGGTTATGAGATGAAGAAACCCATTTGGTTATGAGATGAAGAAACCCATTTCGTTATGTGATGAAGAAGCCCATTTCGTTATGAGATGAGGAAACCCATTAGTTATGAGATGAAGAAACCCATTTTGTTATGAGATGAAGAAACCCATTTGGTTATGAGATGAAGAAAACCATTTCGTTATGAGATGAAGAAACCCATTTGGTTATGAGATGAAGAAACCCATTTTGTTATGAGATGAAGAAACCCATTTCGTTATGAGATGAAGAAACCCATTTCGTTATGAGATGAAGAAACCCATTAGTTATGAAATGAAGAAACCCATTTGGTTATGAGATGAAGAAACCCATTTCGTTATGAGATGAAGAAACCCATTTTGTTATGAGATGAAGAAACCCATTTGGTTATGAGATGAAGAAAACCATTTCGTTATGAGATGAAGAAACCCATTTGGTTATGAGATGAAGCAACCCATTTTGTTATGAGATGAAGAAACCCATTTCGTTATGAGATGAAGAAACCCATTTTGTTATGAGATGAAGAAAACCATTTTGTTATGAGATGAAGAAACCCATTTCGTTATGAGATGAAGAAAACCATTTTGTTATGAGATGAAGAAACCCATTTGGTTATGAGATGAAGAAGAAGACTTTTTGCATTCTACGAGAAGCGACTGAATGCACTGGATTTTTATTTTAATACTTTCACAGTAAAATGAGGCAACTCGTAAAAAGTCAAGTTCAAAACATACAACTGTATCTTTATATGTGAAGAGAATATTATAGTCTCATTAACCTAAAACACCCTCATTAATATTCTTAATTCTTCATCTCGAGATCAACTAATGATAAACCGAAAGTTTGTTTTTTTTTTTTGTTTCATCAACAGCTATTCCTTTCATATTGTGCAACATTCCCTCTTTGAATTGCTTTATAATTTGACAAAATTCAATCATTGGGAATAGAAACGGAAACGGAAGTGATCACTATCAATGTTTCATCCTAAATGAGAAAGGCAGAAATAGAAGCCAGAAAAGCAAGCTCAATAAATTCCACTATGAGAGCACATGCCAGTACGTCATTAGCAAAATTAGACACAGTAAACAAGGCGCCCCTCGCAGGAGGCAGGAGATATTGACGCAGCCGCCCTGGTGGAACGCAGAGGTCGAGGAAGCTTGGCGGAACAAGAGACAAGTGGCCAAGATATGGCAGAAAGTCAGAAATAATGTAAGAACACAGCCTGGGCTATTGGAGCGTCTGAAAGAAGAGGTCGACCAGAAAATGATGCACTTTAAGTTATGTGCTAAGCAGGCTAAGGATGCCAAGTGGGATGATATCTACAAAAAAAGTGAGCTCAGAAAAAATCGTTAGCCACATTCTGGCGCCTTCATCAGAGCATGAATGACACAACACGACAAAGAGGCATAAAAGACTTTCAGAACACAGGCCAGATATGGTACACATCTGATGAGAGCAAAGGGAAGGCCCTGCTTGCCCGTTACATTGAGCAGACTGACCAAAGACATGATGCTGTAAGAATGAGGATACGGGGTCCCTTTCAGAATTGTGTGAGGATGTAGTGCTGGGATAAAATATCACGACCACAACCGATGCCATTCGAACAACACTTAAAAGGTCACACAACACTGCTCCTGGTCCTTATGGTTTCGGTATGACGACAAAGACGCCATAAGCTGACGACGACTTGAAAATAACTGGCCAAATTGTTTAATGCCAGCATTCAGAGTGGCCAGATTAAGGAGGAGTGGCTACACGGCTACTTGCTACCGCTACCGAAGACAAACAAGGACCACTCTCAGATCAGTGCCTGTATAATCATCACGATGCAGAACACTGCGGGCAAGCTGCTGGAGAACATAGTTGTCCGTGTCCTCACTTGTCACCTTGAACAGAAACGCGCATTCCCAACCACAATCGGAGGTTACAGGTATAACAAAGAGACATGGCTCAATACGGCAGTCTTCGCCTATGACGTATTCGAAGGCTTCCGCAGACGAGAGGAGACATGTGCTGCTGCTATAGATCTGGAGGATGCATACAACAGGGTACCGTTTGAATACCTCATGCATATGCTCCTCAAACTGACGGCGCACCCCTTCCTCATTAGATGTATCGCTAGGGCATTGTTTCAGAGGAAGGTGATACACAGATGTGAAAGTTGATCGTGCGAGACGACATCTATTTGCCCAGGGCTGCCACAAGGCACCAGTCATGTTTAACGCGTACACAATAACGATTACGGAACAACAGCTGGATGGGAGGGGAAGAACTGTGACTTTTGCTGATGGCATTCTGGTATATCGACAGGGAAGAGACAGACGGGAAACCGTCTCCACGGTGCAGAACGAACTCGATCGCATCTCTCCCTGGTGTGGAGTATCATTGGGTAATCCTAATAAAGCATCAGTTGCATGGTTCTCCCTTAACAACCATACCGTTAACACAGAAACACTGGTGGTACGAATGGGAACCTGATGAGGTGACCAGGGACAGGTTGATGACGTACCTAGTAGGAGTTGTTTGATCACAGCCTGTGTTCTCGAGACCACGTCGACAATGTGATAACAAAAGCCCGCAAAATATTAGCCGCCTTGAAGGTCATGGCAGCTGCTAACATCGAGTAGAGGCTACTTCCCCTTCTGTTCCATGGACTAGTCCTCGTACCAAGCGAGTAAGTAATCCTTACTGTCAGTACCACGCAAATTGACAGGCAGGAGAAAATTCAGAAGGAAGCTATGCGCATTATCTTGGGGTGTACAAGGGACACTCCCTGTGTAGCAATGAGGTATCTTCATGTCTTTCCAACCATGGATGACAGGATCAAGATCATGTTTTTTTTTCAAAAATCTTTTATCCACAGTAAAAAAGTAAAGTGCCCCGTCAAATAGGGAATATGGTGTTAGTGACCATAAATTGTACAAACCTTCGGCACATGATTTTTGGGGGAATGTGATCGGTATTACGCCCGTGTCGCTTTACTTTCCAGAAAAAAATTCCGGTACCCATTAAAAGCTGGGTGAACCCGGAGTCCTCGGTTGTAATCGAACCCTACCTCTTGTCCTTTGTAATCCAGTTAACTAACCACTGAGCTATTGTGGCTCCCTTTTATCCACTGTGCATCGTATCAATTCTGCTGTTGGCTGTTTTTCTATACCATAACACCAAGCTATCTAGAAGGTTCTCTCTTTGTCCTCCGTGATCTCTCTCTGTATTGCAATTGCCAGTTGTAACCAAATACTCAAATTTTTCTCTTCTAATTATGTGCCCGAAAAATGTCGATTGTTTCTTTCCGATATTTTTTAGGAGCTCCCTTTTTATGTTGGCCTCTTTGAGAATGTCCTCATTTGCTTTTTTAATTGTCCAGGGAACATTCAAAATTCTTCTAAGAAATCCTACCTCTCGTCTTTTCATGTGTTAGTCAACTGTCCTTATTCGCTTCTATAGGTCATAATTGGCTCTATATAGCACAGATAAACTCTCTTTCTCACTTCTATTGACATAGACTTGATGGACAAGACATTTTTTTCATTTTCTGAAATGCTATTTTGGCCTGAACTATTCTGCTTCTTTTTTATCTATTTTTGTGGTACATCTTCCATCTGATGGTATTATTGTGCCCAAGAATTTGACGTTCTGCACTTGTTTCAGATTTTCCTGTAAATTTTATGCTGCATGATGGTGATGATTGTTTCTTTGATAGGACCATTACTTATGTATATCATTTCTTGTTGTTCATTCTCTGTCTATGCTATTAAGACTGTGTCATCCAAACAAATAGTTTATATTGTGACCGTTCACATTAATTCCTTTTATGTCTACTATTAATCTCATATTTTTGCTGTAACATGAAAACAGATCCGGCGGCGACAGAACACTGCCTTGTCTGACTAATTTTTTATATATATTGGAACTGTCCTGTTTGGTTGCTAATTCTTATGGCTGCTGTTTGTTGCCAGGACATGTTTTTTGTGATTCTCAGATCCTTGCCATCAATGTTTAATTTCTCCAGCATATTGATTATTTCCACATGCTTTACTTTGTCAAATACTTTTGTGTAGTCTATAAAGCACATATAAAGATCTTTCTATACCTATATAGCTATTTCTATAGTTCATCGGTGCTATATAGAACCAATTCTGACCTATGGAAGCGAATCATGGACAGTAGACAAACAAATGAAAAGACGATTAGAGGCCACAGAGATGGGATTTCTCAGAAGAATGTTGAAAGTTCCCTGGACAGATAAAAAGACCAATGAGGAAGTTCTCAAAGAGGCCAACACAAAAAGGGAGCTCTTAAAAAACATCAGAAAGAAGCAGTCAACATTTTTCGGGCACATCATGAGTAGAGGAAAGTTGGAATACTTGGTTACAACTGGCAAAATAAAAGGAAAGAGAGATCACGGACGACAACGAGAGAAAATACTGGATAGCTTGATGTCATGGCATGGAAAACAGTCAACAACAGAACTGATACAATGCACTGTAGATAGAAGATTGTGGAGGGACATGATCGCCTACGCCAATCGGCAGGGTACATGATGATGACGATAGCTATTTCTATCAATACAAAATATACAAAATATTAAATACTATGCAGAGCTGGAAGTATTGCTGCAGAGAACATATAAAATAAACATAAAATTGTATGGAGAAGCTAAACTAATAAAAGACAAGACAAACTATGACGTTTCAGCAAAAGCCTTCATCAAGTATAACAAAGAAACTACAAATACAGTAGTCAGGATTTACATAGAGTCTGGTTAAAAGATTAATAGACAATAGAGTAGGTAGGATTTAATTAGACCAAAATTAACCAAACAGTGAAAAATTGGAAAAATGAGAGAAGGTGTTTTATAGGCTACAAAGAGAACAAGAAGAGGAAGAAAAGAAGAGGTCTTTTTTGTGTTCTTTGACTTGGATTTATGTGTTTAGTTTGTTTGTTATACATGATGAAAGCTTTTGCTGACATGGTAGTGTGTCTTGTTCTTCTGTTAGTTTAGCTACTCCATGCTATTTTCTGTTTATTTCATGATTGTAAAAAGTGTTGTGCCATGATTTATTATATTTAACTGCAAGGTTTGCACATTTTAGCCTGACACACAATCAGCAATTCAGCAAGTCATGTGAGGACACATCTCAAGGATGGAGAACGAGAGTAAGCAAACAACACATCAGCTTCCCATAGTAAAAAAAAAAGTAAAGTACCCCGTCATGCCAAGTGGCGTATAGGGAATATGGTGTTAGTGACCATAAATTTTACAGACCTTCGGCACATGATTTTTGGGGTAATGTGGTCAGTATTACGCCCGTGCCACTTTACCTTCCCAGAAAAAAATCTGGTACCCATTAAAGACTGGGTAAACCAGAAGTAGTCGGTTGGGATCGAACCTTACCTCTTGTCTTTTGTAGTCCAGTTCACTAATCACTGAGCTATCGCAGCTCTCTAGCTTCCCATTGGCTGCCAAGATAACAGATTAGGCAGGTTCAATAAAATAAGTAGACACAATTTTTGCTTAAGTTGTTATAGATTTGCATATTTTATTAATATTTGTTTCATAACAGTTTCATAACAATCCATATTTTTACAATTGATTGGCAGCAATAATGGTCTATTAAATCAACATATTCATGTATTAAAATGTTAGCCCCATGTAACAATGTGTGCGAACTAACCAGGAAGCTGAAAGTAACTAAGTCCCAATATTTTCATTCCATGCTACATTTATACATTTTTCCCCCTTTGACAAAGTAGGCTCATTAAAATTAATGATTAAAACTAATTTGTTGAAATTGAAACTACTTATATAAAAAAAGAGTGGGTGGTTAAATTAATAACTTGTCAGGCTCCAGACAAGGAGACTGTGGGTTCGAATCCCAGAAGGGTTAAAAGTTTTTTTCTATTGGGGTTGAAATAAAAACTCAGACCTGTACACCTTGTGGCAACTGCACTGGACATGCAGCCTTTATTCTCCAGCCCTAAAAGTCCCCCAGCAGACCCCAGTAATGGGAAAATAAAGAATAGTTTTTAATGTTCTTTCTTTATTTCTCATTTCATAGCTTTGAAAAAAATACTTTTTGCCAGAGTGAATTTTGAACACATTTTCATGTCAAAAGAAGGACAATTTCTACTCTATTCATGGAATCTCCTTCACTGCAGTCAGGGCATTTCCATAACCGCTCCACCACCCATCGCAGCATTTCTTGAAGCGAATGCAGGCTGATTGTTCCTGTACAGTATTGCATATAGATACATCTGCTTTTCCCACTTGGCACTCCAGATCGACAAGATCCCTTTTCCACCTTTAGACTCTATAAAGTCTTTAGTCTCTCAAAATATACATCATTGTCGCACCCATTCTCCTCTTTTCTTAAGGAAGAAGGACAAGAAGCAGGCTAAGTATAGAATATGACATGGGATCGAGTTTAACAACACTCATCCCCAAATGTAGAAGTTGATTGCCCAGATGCAAATACAGCTATTGCATTAAAAAAAAAAGTAAAGTACTCCCGTCACGCCAAGTGGTGTATAGGGAATATGGTGTTAGTGACCATAAATTTTAAAGACCTTTGGCACATGATTTTTGGGGTAATGTGGTCGGTTTCTGTTTAATCCCTTCAGGTGTTAAAGTAAATATAATTTTAGTTTTTGCCCCAACCATTGCTTTCTAGTGCTGTTGTAGGTATCTTTAGTGTTATAGACCTGTGTGATTCCTGGAAGGTGAGGAATGTTGCCTTGCATTGCATTCCCATTGAAATTGTCCTTCTTTTGACATGAAAATGTGTTCAAAATTCACTCTGGCAAAAAACCTGTGCCACTTTACTTTCCCAGAAAAAAAATCCGGTACCCATTAAAGGTGGGTGAACCGGAAGCCGTCGGTTGGGATCGAACCCTGCCTCTTGTCCTTTGTAGTCCAGTTCACTAACCACTGAGCTATCGCAGCTCCTGCTATTGCATTAAACTTCAGGTTAATTAAACATTTGGTTATAATTGTATTTTTCCATATGTATTTTAAAGTACTTTCTGCATCATATTTTAAAGTGTATTTCTAAGCAAATGTGCTTGTGATGATGGTCGTGGTTGGGGGGGGGGGGGGCTCTCAAAAAGCGTTGGGAAAAACTACCCTAAAATTATTTATATTTTAAACTAAGCTCTCACTAGTTTCACTGTCAGTGACAAGAATTAAGGGAATACTCAATAACAATCTTAGATGGTTTGTGTGCTTCCTATGAGCTCTGGAATTTAGTCATGGATAATTTTTAATGCAAAAGCAAACATGAAATTATTCATCACTTAAATTAAATGTAAGGTAAAAGCAGGTGGTGCAACCAGAACGGAAAAAGAGATAAGAGCAATAAAAGAAAATAGTACAGCACTAATCTTGAACAACATACAGAGACACACAATAAAATGGTTTTTCCATTATAAGATAATGTCTTGTAATTCTCTGCTACTCAAATCATAGGTCTTATTTAGAAAGATGCAGTGCAGGAGAATGACTAAGAGCATGACAGAAGAAGAACACTAAAGAAATACTACAACAGCACTAGAAAGCTATAGTTGAGGCAAGAACTAAAATTGTATTTACTTTAAAGGGTGAACGCTATGATGTAGAGATATAGAAGGTACAGGCAGATAATGAACACCTGAAGGAATTAAACAGAAAGTGAGAAAGAGCACATTTATTCATTCCTTAATTTCATTTGAGAGGTCTACAGGAATGGAAGAGCTGTCATTGTTCCATTAAGGTCACTCATAGTGAGAACCTTAGAGTGCTGAGTTCTCCGTTACTGTATAGGAGTCAGTGAAAGAGCAAAAAATAAAGGTACAATTATAAGTCTCAGAAAAACAGAAGGGAAATGTGGTACAAGCAGGATGGGGTCTTGAGAAGATGGACCAGGATTATGCGTAATCAGTAAATTAGAGGATCTAACATCATCATTATGTGCCATACCGTTTGGCGTAGGCAATCATGTCCTTCCACAATCTTCTATCCACTGTGCATTGTATCAATTCTGTTGTTGACTGTTTTCCATGCCATGACACCAAGCTATCTAGCATTTTCTCTTTTTGTCATCTGCTGTGATCTCTCTTTCCCTGTATTTTGTCAGTTGTAACCAAGTATTCCAACTTTCCTCTACTCATGATGTGCCCAAAAAATGTTGATTGTTTCTTTCTGATGTTTCTAAGGAGCTCCCTATTTGTGTTGGCCTCTTTGAGAATTTCCTCGTTGGTTTCTTTTAGCTGTCCAGGGAACTTTCAACATTCTTCTGAGAAATCCCATCTTTGTGGCCTCTAATTGCCTTTTCATTTGTTTGTTAACTGTCCATGATTCGCTTCCATAGGTCAGAATTGGCTCTATATAGCACCAATGAACTCTTTTTCTCACTTCTATTGACATAAACGTTTCATTTGACGTTTTTCATAATAAATTTGTTGTCATGTGCACATTTACAATTGGAAAATGAAATTAACTAATATGCTATCAAGGTAATTTTTGTATAATTAAAGTAGGAATAAGACTCTTATTAACTTATACTTTATACCTGAACAACACTATACAATAAAACTTTGTTCCACTTATGAAAGACACAATATAAAGATAAGCATGTCCTAGACAGAGGATATGAAGATACAACATAAAGATTTGCACATCCAAGACAGATGCTATGAAGATATAACATAAAGATTGACGTATCCAAGACCGATGCTATGAATATATATAGATCCCAGCCCACTTGGCACTCATGCTTGTGTTACTGATTTTAAACAGGTTCTGGAATTTATAGTACCTTGGAGTAATCATTCAGAATAGAAGATTCAGTAGAAAAGTTGAAACAAGTTTTCAAAGAAATAAATTATCCCAGTGGCTAAATTAACTGTAGCCACTGATCAAACATAAAATTGAAGGAAAATGACAAAGAATGAAAAATATATTTTTGCAATTATTCTATTGTCAATGTAAAAAATGGTCTCTGTCTAAAACACATCGCACAACAGAGGAAGATTACAAGATGTGAGATTAAATGATCAAGAGAACACAATTAATGTCATAAGAAAAATACTGGATGAGAAATGATGTCAACAGAAAAATCATTGCAACTAAATATTAATCACACATGGAAAAATATTACATCAAACACATACAAAAACTGTGAGGTATGATAACCCACTATTAGGAGACCAAACTCATAGAGGCAATCGTCTGTGTAATAAGGTGAGCATAAGAAATTGAATATTGAAGAAGGTGAATCAAGACACGCATGAACCCTGAGACTATTCAGCTATAACTAGACACCCAACAGATGATAATCTGTTGTTTTGGCATTAAGGAAGATGAAAAGTTAGATTTGAAGACAGAATCACAAACATGTTGCATGCATCAATGTACACTAGCAACAGAAAATGTGACATAATTAGCCCAGGATACAAAACTGTAGCTCTTCCTAACTGCTCACCGTAAACACCACATAAGACAAGAGGATAAAGCTGTCACAAATAAAATTTTTAATTTTCAAATAAAATTTGTTTCAAATACAAAACAATGTTTTAATAACGTACAGCTGTATGTATAGTACTGCCATAAACACACGTAGTAAATTATAAAACATATTAAACAATGTTATAAACACAAGAACATATTTAATGCTTCTGTAAAAAAACAAATGTTAAAAGCAATACTGTATCACTTTTTTTAAAGTAGAAACTGCATAAGAATAATATATTCCCACAAACAATAAAAGGACAAACTATTTATTTCATGTGCTTCTTTCTGTAACTAGAAGGTGTATGTCATTCTTTGCCCTCATTACTATACTTTCCGATTTTTCTGTTTTGAAATTGGGATCGAGTGTAATGTTGAACCTAAAAGAGAATAATAAAGCAAGATGTCAAAAACAAAAATTTCATTAATAACAAAAAGTCCAGAACTTATTTTATGAGTATGAAAGTTTCAATTCAAAATGTCAGAACCTTTAATAACTGTTAAGTCACTAAACCAAACCCTGTCACTAGTGCTAAGTATTACCAAAACTTACTATTACTCAAAAAAGTAATTTACTGACAGATCACACACATACCCCACATGACTATCTATCTATCTATCGACCTTTCGAGCCATAGTCGGCCCATAGGGGATAGACTCAGATACTCTTTCCCAGTTTCAAAATTGTCTTTCTAGCAGTTTTCAATCTTTGCAAAGATCTTTTATCAAATCTCGCCATTTGTCTCTGTTCTGTGCAAGCATCTTGATTTCATTAGAGGAGTCAATTCCTGCTGCCTATGCCTCCCTGATCAATGTTCTTCTCAGTGTTTCTCTGGGTTGGTCTCCTTTCCTTCTACCTGTTGTTTTCCACTTGAGGGCTTGCTTTGCTATTCATTTATTATCTCTTCTCATCACATGTCCAACATAACGCATGATTAGAGAAACCTAAAAACTGGTCTAGAAATCTATTTAAATAAAAGTAAAAAAATGTAAAAGTTCCCTCCACGTATAATTAGGTGTATGGGGAATATGGTGTTAGTGACCACATAGCATATTTTTGGGTGATCAACATTCCGCCAGGCCATCTTTGCTCTCCAAAAAATATCTGGTCCCTATTTTTAGAGACTGGGTGAACCGCAGAGCCTTGCTGGCTCAATAAAATTCCACTTCATCGGAAAATGAACTAGGACTGTTCTTATCAGGAAGCGAGCATACTAACCACTCAGTCACTGAAGCAGCTAATCCATTTACATAGACAATTATGACAGTGCACTGTTTATTAACAAGCACAGGATAATGACATAGACTTGCACTGCTTGTACACAACAAAAGGCAGTAACATTTTTTATTAGCATAAACTTGACTCAAGAGACAAAACATGGACCAAAATGAGCAGATCAGAGTCTACATTTTGGTTGTCTATCATTTTTCAGAGTTGCCTGTTGTTATTCATGTAATTTTTCTGAAGCCCCAAAATGTGTATTTCTTTATTATTTATGTTTCTCTCTCTCTCATCAGAGATTGCCTGCTATTGTTACTTCACTACCTGTCACTCAGTAAACCCCCAGGCAGAATCCAGAAATAATACAGAAGAATTTTTTTTTTTTTTTTTTGGTAATCTGGAAAAATTAAATTGCCCTATCTCAGAACAGTAATCTCAGTGGTTGAGTGACTAGTGTGCTCACTTTCTGATCAGGTTTGGTCCCTAGAAGTGACAGGTTTTTTTTTTCTTTTGGACCAACAAGACTCCAGGTTTCACCCAGCCTCTAAAAATGGTTACCAGAGATTTTTCTTGTAAGTAAAAGCGGTCTCATATGATAACTATCACATCAGCAAAAAATGTACCGTGGTAAAAAAATATGGTCTCTAACACCATATTCCCCATATGCCTAGAAAGCCGTGAAGGGAACCTTTACTTTTTTTTTTATCTCACAGTTAACTATTAATTGGCAATATGGCAAAACAAAACTTACTTAACCCTCGATTATGATCATTTATAAAAATTACGACCGCAAAATTAAACAATTTTTAAAATCTCTAATTTGACATGCATGGTTGTATTTACCTGTCGTATACCTTCCTAAATGTTAGCCACATTTATTCAGGAAGTACCATTAAGATCGCACATGTTTTTGTTTTCAAAATAATGCTGATTAGTTATTAAAAACATTATTGTTTCGTGAGATTGGGATTTTCAGTTTTGGTAAGTAAAAAAGAGATGTTCTAAAATTTAAAACCCAAAGCTGACAGATCAACCTCAGGCTGGTCCCTCATGAACAGCTTGATACCTGAGGCCCTCAATAGCCAGAAAAATGACAACAAACTTTTGTGACGTTTTTTTTTTTAAATAAGGCTGCTAGTTGTGGACATAATGCCCACCATTGTACTGGCAGTGCTCCGTAATTGTTTAGTTTATTTTAAAATTGCGTTTATTTTTTTAACATATTTTGGTAACAAGATGTAAAAAGAAATTATTTTTTTTCAAAGTTTGAGATAAAAATTGTAAAGATGTGAGTTGTAAATTTTACGATAGTTTCATAAAACAGGTATAAATAAGTATCATAATCTAGGGTTAAGAGAAAAAAGTCTGCAATCGGTTTCAAAATCAATGCACACAAGATCAGAATGAAATGATCAAAAATAAAAAACATATTTTTAAATATATTTCACAAACACATCAAATATTAAGATTGAAAATACCAACCTGAGTAGAATACGAGCCAGAGCTATTTTTATTTCGTGCATAGCAAAGTTCTGGCCAATGCAGTTTCTGTAGGAAGGAAAAAAATTGTACAGTGTTCAACAGCACTGACATAAAAAAATAATTTGTAAAAACATGAAATGTGAAAAAAATTGTGTGTGGAAAAACTATATGTAACTATATATAACTATATTATATATGTAACTATATATAACTATATTATATATGTAACTATATATAACTATATTATATATGTAACTATATATAACTATATTATATATGTAACTATATATAACTATATTATATATGTAACTATATATAACTATATTATATATGTAACTATATATAACTATATTATATATGTAACTATATATAACTATATTATATATGTAACTATATATAACTATATTATATATGTAACTATATATAACTATATTATATATGTAACTATATATAACTATATTATATATGTAACTATATATAACTATATTATATATGTAACTATATATATACTATATTATATATGTAACTATATATAACTATATTATATATGTAACTATATATAACTATATTATATATGTAACTATATATAACTATATTATATATGTAACTATATATAACTATATTATATATGTAACTATATATAACTATATTATATATGTAACTATATATAACTATATTATATATGTAACTATATATAACTATATTATATATGTAACTATATATAACTATATTATATATGTAACTATATATAACTATATTATATATGTAACTATATATAACTATATTATATATGTAACTATATATAACTATATTATATATGTAACTATATATAACTATATTATATATGTAACTATATATAACTATATTATATATGTAACTATATATAACTATGATTATACTCTAAAATAATATACCAGTCAATGATGCCACTTAAGTGATCAGCTGAAGTTTCAGAAACCCTTCAAATGTTATAAAACTGACTAGTCTGATACTAGGAGTTAATCAAAGCAAACGATCTCATAAAAAAAAAAACAATCAGACAGATATGAAATATATATAATTTATTAAACAATAACTTGAACAAATTAACATTAGAAACATACCTTGGTCCAGCAGAAAAAGGAATAAAGGCATAGGAACTTCTACTTTCTACATTCTCAGGCAAAAATCTGTCAGGGTCAAATTTGAGAGAATCTTCCCAAACGGTTGGGTTATGATGTGCATTATAGAGGATAATGTTGACATTAGTTCCAGCTGGGGCAATATTCCCATTGATCTCAGTGTCAACTGTCAGCTGTCTCTGGATGAAAGGAACTGGAGAGTGCAGCCGTAAGGACTCTTTAATCACCATCGTCAGATATGGAAGCTCTGAGAAGTCTTCGCTGAAAAAAGGAAATGTAGCATTAGATTTGAAAATTTACAGTTAATTTCTCAAATAGTAAGGGGTGCTTAAGTTATCAAATTAGTGAAATACAGTTGTAAATTAATTAAGAGTGATTAACTGTTGACTCAGTAGTTTGTATGCCAGTCATATATGTGATCACGCCTTTCCATAATCTCATGTACACGGTCTTTAAATTCTGATTCAGTTTAAATATAGCAGATTAGAGGTTAGTCTTTAAATTCTGATTCAGTTTAAATATAGCAGATTAGAGGTTAGTCTTTAAATTCTGATTCAGTTTAAATATAGCAGATTAGAGGTTAGTCTTTAAATTCTGATTCAGTTTAAATATAGCAGATTAGAGGTTAGTCTTTAAATTCTGATTCAGTTTAAAAAGAAGCAGATTAGAGGTTAGTCTTTAAATTCTGATTCAGTTTAAATATAGCAGATTAGAGGCAGATTGCCTCTAAGATATGACAATTTATTATCCAGATTATGCTCAAACTTCAATTATTTTTTTTTTTAAATAATATTTTACGAAAAAATAGTACACAAATTATTACACATCTGATCTCTCAAGAAAATGTGAACATTCTATGATCATAAATCTTTCTTCTTCCTCTCTTTCAGCATTGAAGTTTTGTGATCAAGTAAGCTGAATGGAATACTGCACAAACGTGGACATTAAATAAGAAAATTTAAAATAAAATTAACAACTTGAAATGTGGATTTATAAACGAGTTTGAAGAATTGAGATTTGGCAGAAAAGAAGACAATGAAGTTTTGAAAAGGCTGAAGATGAAGAAAGAACTATTTAATATAATTAGAACAAGACAAATGAAATCTTGTAAGGAAAAATACAGAGAAATGAAACAGGGGCAGACAAAAACTCAAGTGGACAGTGTATACCATCAAGACAAGGGTATAAATTGAAATGATGCAATATGGTAGCCAACCATTTGATATGTAGATGGCATATGATGATGACAGTAATTGTTACTGTAGCAATTGAACGTTCCTATTTTCATGGTTAGCAGTGATCTCTATATATATAATATGTGCCATTTTGGCACGCAAAGTTTCTGTTTTTGAGATTGTGGTTCTGCCCTATGTGCCGTCTTCGGCTCAAAAGGACAATAGATAGATAGATTTTCATGGTTAATGTTTACATACTTCCACTCTCCTTCTGTCTTCACTTCCTCTTATGCCCCTTCAGCTATAAAGGGAGGCACAAAGTTCTAGTTCTTACCCTTCTGGCAGCTTCAGTCATTGTCAATTGATGTTGTTGCATTTATTTGATGTTCTCATTCCATCTTACTCTGCGTCTACCACAGGCTCTTCTTCGATCTATTCTTTTAATAAATGTTTTGTATGGTATAGAATCTCTTAACATGCTCTCCACCTGAGCAAACCATTTCATTTATTGTCTTAGTATATAGTTCAGAAATGATTCAATTCTCTACCTCTCTCTTATGATATTGTTTCTGATTCTGTCTTCCTACTTTCACAGCCATCATTGAATATTGTTACTCCATGTTTTTATTTTCCTACTCTCCGAGAAGAAAAATTCCTATTTCAAACCAAAATCCAGCCTGTCGAAGATGGTTGAGTTAGTAATGGTAAATGTTTAAGGACAAAATCAAGAATCAATTAACTCTTTCCATATGGAAGCTTTTTATCGATGCAACGGAAAAGATTTCAGAGACAACATTTTTCATAGTTTTAAGGAACAATCTACGTGTTTATATTTATCTTACATATAGCATATTATATATGAATTTTTAGATAATTGAATAAGGTATTAGATTTCACCAATACCAAGATGGTACAAGACATGTAAAAAGAATATGGTTTGATGATGGTTCACACTTATCAAATTGAGAGTGCTGAACTATGCGGCAAAACATACATGGCCGAAATCTACATGGCGCAAGGTGTTGCAAAACATACGGAAAGAGTTAACATAGGTGTTGGCCAAACAACTTATTCTCATGACATAATGGCAACAGATCAAATCACATCACACAAGTCAATCCTGTTGTAGATAAATTCTTTTTGCTTGGTCAAAATAAACATTTTTTTCATTTTGTGTACTGAACAGACTTGCTTATCATTCATTCATTTTAACAACATAAAGTAAAAAAGTAAAGTAAAGTACCCCCGTCACGCCAAGTGGCGTATAGGGAATATGGTGTTAGTGACCATAAATTTTACAGACCTTCGGCACATGATTTTTGGGGTAATGTGGTCGGTATTACGCCCGCGCCGCTTTACTTTCCCAGAAAAAAATCCAGTACCCATTAAAGGCTGGGTGAACCAGGAGCCGTCGGTTGGGATCGAACCCTACCTCTTGTCCTTTGTAGTCCAGTTCACTAACCACTGAGCTATCACGGCTCCAACAACATAAAAGAAATCTTAATTTCATTGGAAGCATAAATACTTACAACAATACATCTTTGCTCTTGCGACCTGCCATTAAATTATCCACTTCTTCTTGGATTCGTTTCTGCACGTCCTGATGCTCAGCAATTGAATACAGGGCCCATGATATAGCACTGGCTGTTGTGTCGTGACCTAAAAATAAGTCAAAGTCAACAATAAAGCTAAAATTAATTACACCCGTTGCATCAATAACAAAGAGCAAGAAGGGGAACAAAATTACTTTGTATTAAGTCTCAAGACTTCTTCAAACAAATGGCAAAAATAAAATTCTAGAAAGAATAACAGCTTAAAAAAATATGAATCAAAAGTGTCTTTAAGTGCTAAATCGAAGTGTCATCACTAAGTATTATCTCTTTTTGAACCACAAGCAGCAAAAACTGGCTCTAGCTACAGATGTGTTGATCCCTGGAGCCAGTTTTTGCAGCTTTTAAGACATTTCCACAGTCAATTTCACTAAAACTTTGTAATTCTCTTACTTAGCCTCTTTTTCTACTTACTGTGCAAATTGTTAAAAGAAACTGCATGTTTCAGATCAATTTTCATTTATTTTCTCGTTTTTATTTCAATTGTTAAAATATTTCCCAAAATTGACCATGCCACGGTTTGTTAAACCCCTTGATAAAGAATGTTTTAAGCGATTTGTTTTGTTTTACTGAAAATGGTGGATTACTTAAGGAAGATGAAAGAACCCCCAACAGGCCCATTGGCATTTAGGGTTCAATGGTGCAGTGTCCATATTTTTTTAACCACCGACACATTTCCAGTAATATGGTCAGTATTATGCCAGTATTGTCTTTGCCATACAATTCTGGCACCCATTTACGACTAATTGAGCCTAGAAGCCACTAATCAGGATCGAATTTGATTTCTTGTCCTCAGTAGACATCCTTACTAACCACTGTCATGTCTAGGTTCCAAGACTGCATGTGAGTCTTATTCATCATCATCATCATGTGCCATACCGGTTGGCGTAGGTGATCATGTCCCTCCACAATCTTCTATCTACAGTGCATCGTATCAGTTCTGTTGTTGACTGTTTTCCATGCCATGACACCAAGCTATCCAGTATTTTCTCTCTTTGTCACCTGCGATCTCTCTTTCCTTTTATTTTGCCAGTTGTAACCAAGTATTCCAACTTTCCTCTTCTCATGATGTGCCCGAAAAATGTTGATTGCTT
Source organism: Megaustenia siamemsis (assembly GCA_032433765.1). Taxonomy (NCBI): domain Eukaryota; kingdom Metazoa; phylum Mollusca; class Gastropoda; order Stylommatophora; family Ariophantidae; genus Megaustenia; species Megaustenia siamemsis. Next base: position 46,763,320 of record JAVIAB010000008.1, read on the forward strand.
CTTTCTGATGTTTTTTAAGAGCTCCCTTTTTGTGTTGGCCTCTTTGAGAACTTCCTCATTGGTCTTTTTAGCTGTCCAGGGAACTTTCAACATTCTTCTGAGAAATCCCATCTCTGTGGCCTCCAATCGTCTTTTCATTTGTTTGTCCACTGTCCATGATTCGCTTCCATAGGTCAGAATTGGTTCTATATAGCACCGATGAAATCTCTTTCTCATTTTTATTGACATAGATTTGTTGCATAAGATATTTTTAACCTTCTGAAATGCTATTTTGGCCTGAGCTATTCTGCTTTTTATTTCTGTGGTGCATCTCCCATCTGATGTAATTATTGTGCCCAAGTATTTGAAACCTTGCACTTGTTTCAGATTTGTCTTGTTTATTTTTATGCTGCATGATGGTGGTGATTGTTTCTTCGATATAACCATTACTTCTGTTTTCTTACTATTCAGACTGAGACCTTTCTTGTTGCTTTCTTTTACTATTATGTCTATCATTTCTTGTAGTTCATTCTCTGTCTCTGCTATTAAGACTGTGTCATCCGCATATCGCAAATTATTTATGTTGTGACCGTTGACTTCAATTCCTTTTTTGTCTACTATTGATCTCATAATATATTCGCTGTAAAGTGAAAACAAATCCGGCGACAGAACACAGCCTTGTCTGACTCCTTGCTTTATATATTGAAATTGTCCTTTTTGGTTGTTAATTCATATAGCTGCTGTTTGTTGCCAGTACATGTTTTTTATGATTCGCAGATCCTTGCCATCAATGTTTAATTTCTCCAGCATATTGATTATTTCCATATGCTTTACTTTGTCAAATGCTTACGTGTAGTCTATAAAGCACATATATAGATCTTTCTTTACCTCTATAGATCTTTCTATCAATGTTCTTAAGATGTATATTGCATTATTGGTGCCCTTTCCTTCCAGAAATCCACATTGTTCCTCACTTATTTCTGGTTTTATTTTGTTCCTTACACGTCTCATGATTATTCTTAGTAATATTTTAGTCATATGGCTCATGAGACTAATAGTGCGATGGTCTTCACAATCAGTGGCTCCTGACTTCTTCGGTATGGCTACAAAGATAGATTTTAGTAGATCTTCATCTTATTAACCCTATATTATGTTACCAATCTGTGAGTCACGTTTATACAAGACAATAATAACAATTACAACCACTTAATTTTTACTCTGGAGTTTGGAAAATAAGATTTTCTTTGAACTTTTGCAACACAGGTGTTTACCCAAACAGAGATATGGGAAATGGATGCTGTAATCATTCGTCAGTCCATCAATCCAGCCGTATATTCTGCTACCTTTTAACATGATATGCTGGCTATTCTATGATGCAAAGGTTAGTTTGATGTCTTGCTGACAGCTGGGAAGACTTCCCCCATCATAAAAAAAAAGGAATTTCTTGAAAATTAGCGAAATTTAAAAAAAGCCCTTTTTGTATGATAGAGTAGTAATTTTTACAGTGCGCACCTTTATGTCTGATCCAACATCAAAGAAAACAAATCCAACACTCAGGGGTCACAGGAAGTAGTAATAAGGAAGACCGGGGTGGGGGGAACCATCATCATCGAGTTCCATCTCCGCAACAAAGGTTGGCTACCATGGAGCGCCATTCTGCTGTCTCTTGCTTTTATGGTGCAGGTTGTCATAGGCTGATTTGTCCATCTTTTGATGTTACTCGTCCATGTTAGTCTTGGTCTGCCTCTGCCTCTTCTTCTTCTTCTTCTACCTTTTAGCTCCCAGTGGAGCATAGGTCTTCAACAAACACTTTCCAAGTCGTACGGTTTTTTGCAATTCTTTTAAGATCATTCCATGTCTTCCCCATCATCTTCATCTCTGCTTCCATCTGTCTTCTCCAAGAATTCCTTGGTCTTCCTCTTTGTCTTTTCCCCTGGGGATTCTAAAAAAGGGCCTGTTGTGTAATACTCTCAGTTGGCTTCCGTAGTGGGTGTCCTATCCATCGCCATTGTCTTCGCTTTATCTCTTTATCCACTGGTATTTGACCGGTACATTTCCATAATTCCACGTTAGTGACTTTGTCCTGCCATTTCCATCCCTTTATTCTGCGCAAGCATCCATTAATGAAAGTCTGTACCTTCGCGATTTTCAATTTTGTTATTCTCCATGTTTCACAGCCATATAATAGGACCGACTTAACATGAGTTGAAAATTTTTATTTTTGTATTTAGCCTAATTTCTTTGGATTTCCATATGTTTCCCAGTGCAATGAAAGCTCCTCTTGCTTTTGATATCCTTATTTTGGTATCATTTTCTGTTCCTCCCTCTTTATCTATATTACTGCCCAGATATATGTAAGATTGTACGTCTAGTAGAGGTATTTCTCCTAGTTTTATTTGGTTATTGCCAACTGCATTAATTCTCATAATGTTGGTCTTATCTCTATTAATCTTTAGTCCTAGCTGTTGTGATCTCTCATCGAATATACTCATTTTATCCTGCATCTGTTGATGGCTGTGTGATAGGAGAGCTATGTCATCAGCAAAGTCTAAATCATCAAGTTGTTTGGTAAGTGACCACTGGATCCCATTTCTGTTGTTTTGAGTTATTTTCATAATCCAATCTATGGCCAGTAGAAAGAGAAATGGAGACAGAAGGCATCCTTGCCTTACTCCTGTTCTTATTTCAAATGCTTCTGTAAGCTGTCCTTCATGCACCACACTACATTTTGCCTCTGCCTCTATTACCCTGTAATTTCCCCTCCAAGATTACTTTTAGAAGATTAAAACTTGTGAAAATTGTGAGGAGTAATTAACTTGAATCACGAGTCCACAATGGAAGAACATCTCACAAACAGAGAAAATGAAGAAGTTAGAAATAACACTGACAGTTGTCTTGCCTACATCTCCAACAGAGATTTTCATTTCAAAGCTTTCATTGCAAGTATTGGAAGGTCCCACTTTTACAATGTGCCACACAAATGTGCTGCTGTTTTGTTATTTTTCTGCATTCATAACTTTATATCTCTAGTGAAGTCCCAAGGGACTGAATTTTGCATGAATATCACTTTCTCCTATTTTTCAATTTTTTTGCCCAGACAGCAGCCATTTTTTTTTTTACTTTAAACTGTCAAGGGTTCTTTAACACGTGTGGGTGCACAAGAGATCCCCTGTTTCTTGTCGTTTTCCGAGATGGCTAGATATGAAATCTCACTACCCAAAGACCAGGGTAGGGTAAAGTCATGAGGAAACTATGGGTTTGATTTTTTTTTAAATTACGTCCACTTGTGGTGGGACTTTCCTGTCCATAGATCTTATCTCTTGACCATTGAGTGCTCCAAAGATGTATATTATTGACTCAAACATCAATGCCCACAATATATGATAGTCATACCATGTAATCATACTCATGTTTCACAAAGATTTGACTTCTACCTTCAAACAGGAAAGTGTCAACTTCATCTTGAATCTCTTCAGGAGTCAGACCAACTCCATTTTCATCCTTAGCAGTCAACAAGATATCCAAGAAGTCCAGGCAACGTGTATGCTTTCCACTTTCATGAAGATTAGGTATTCCTTCTTCATTCTGTTGACACATAAATCAACAAATAAAAACTGTTGGCACATGAGTCAACAAATAAAAACTGTTGACATATAAATCAACAAATAAAAACTGTTGACATATAATCAACAAATAAAAACTGCTGACATATAATCAACAATTAAAAACTGTTGACATATAATCAACAAATAAAAACTGTTGGCACATGAGTCAACAAATAAAAACTGTTGACATATAAATCAACAAATAAAAACTGTTGGCACATGAGTCAACAAATAAAAACTGTTGACATATAAATCAACAAATAAAAACTGTTGACATATAATCAACAAATAAAAACTGTTGACACATAAATCATGAAATAAAAACTGTTGCCACATAAATCAACAAATAAAAACTGTTGCCACATAAATCAACAAATAAAAACTGTTGGCCTGTGAGTTCACAAACTATGCTTTTATGTGATTCTAATTCAGTTCATATGCCTTACAGCCTTAAAGAACATGAGTGCTCTTGTCAGAGTTTTGAGTTATTTCATATTTAGTCATATGTCTGGCACCGGACATTTTGCTATCCCATCTTTTTGAGAACTGGATTGTATAAGGAAACAACAGTTCCAAGTGGTTTGAACATGTAACATGAGAGCATCCCTCAGAGAGCTGTAACACTCAAAACAATATAAATAGGGGTAACAGTAGACCTAGAAGACACCGGATTAAAGAAATAGCAGCCATCATGATGAACATATGCAGGAGGCACCACAGAGAAGTGACATGAACATAGCACTTTCCCTCAAACCTAAAATGCAACAGAGATAAGTAAAGGCTTTTAACTGGCAAGATTTAAATCTTTGGAACTCTGTGAGTTTAAACAACAGTTTTATCCTATCTCATTGGCATGAGTGTGTGGCATCCTGATTGTTGTAGTGCGCCTTTTGGCTGGTTGCCTCCGACTTCAGCACTTAAACTTGCTAGAGCAGACTGTGGTCTTGCTCGGGTATAGGATGGCCTGGCCACTCTTAGTTTTCAGTCCCTGGTGACTGTTAAGCCCCATCCCCATGAAAAGGAGCTGGCCTTGTTGATCTTTCATAATATGAATAGATATGAACAAGTTATCATTATACGCCTCAGAACAGGACACAATCGACTCCATAGTCATATGTATACAAAATTCAACATCAGCACCTCAACTACTTGTACATGTGGACAGGCACCCCAGACTGCTGAACACATACTTCAAGACTGCACTGAATATAGTAGACTGAGAAAAATCCATTGGCCCATAGATACAACACTACAGACAAAACTATATGGGCCACTGCAAGAATTACAAAAGACAGTAAAATTTATACAGGAAACAACATTGCAGATATAGACAATACTTCAGGTGTACGAAGAATAGATAGATAGATCCTATCTCAGAACGGATACTTACAATTGTCTCTTTTCGTTTGCTTATTATTTCCTCTGCCACTTTATGCACAAAGTCACAGTGTTTCTTAAACTGCCAACCAGAGGGTGTTAAAAAGAAGACTAAGTCACTGTAAAGCCATGGTTTGCTGCCAATAAAAAATTATAACACTTACTTATGGTGCATAAGTTACAGTAAGAGTTAGATGTATAGCTGTGAGTGAGACTTTTCTTTTATAGCTCGGATTCAGATTAAAGAAAAGTAAATGACTACCCTCACACAATGTGACACAACTTTTTATCAATATTGAAAATAGGTGGCAGGAACCATTGAGGTTCTGTCTGAAAAGTGTTCCTTGTTGCAGTTTCCTTATATTCCATATCTGGCTTGCTGCCAGAGCTACTGAGTTTAGTGCTCTATGCACACTATGAGCTGTGTTTTTCATCCAGATCGTGTTTCAATATTTCTAATACTTATGATGAATGATGATACTGTGTGACAAAGGACAGACTGCATTCACTGTACAGGTAAAAAATTGTTAAGCAAATCTACTCATCCATGTTGAAGATGGATGTGTCAAGTCGAAAGGCGCAGATATCGCTGCTTTAACATAAACTAGCGACACAACGTATCCATGCCCACTTAATTAGTGAACACAAGAAAAAGAAGAAACTCGTATCAGCCATATGAAAGGGTTGGAACTTTTTGTATGTGCGTGTGTGTTAAAGAATGGTATTGCATTCTCTCATGACTGACTGTTTATTTTAATTATCCTCCCACCTTGAGACCAGGGAAACAAGAAACTTGAATTTGTCCAGACTTTCAGACACTAATAAAATACATACAGCTCTCCATAAAGAAACTCAACACAAAGTAATTGAACCAGGTTTGTCAGGATATACTATGACTGTAAGTCAGCAACTGTTATGGCACAATCACCTGCGTCTAAAACGGTATTCAAGGCCATATCACTCAATTCCCAGCCTATAGGCAGAGGTTCCTTACAGCAACTAAGCTGAAAGTTGTCAGTGACCCATAGCTGATGGCTTGCACCAGGATCTGTGAACTAGAATTAACCAGATCCTACTCCACCTCTTCACAGTGCCCCTAGGAATAAACTAACCAGTCTAGTCTGGCTAAGTGAGTAGGGATCAAGTGGGAAGACAACCCAAAAACTTAAGTTTTTAGTTAGCTGAGTGGCAGTGTTCCCAAGCGTTTGGCTTCTCGTGGCAAGGGGCAGTGCCATGGAGTATGGGTTCGATCCTGCTTCGGACCATATATTGTTCTTTGTTTTTTTTCTGTTGTTTATTTGTCATTTTTTCTGAGTGCTGTAATACATACCACTTCCTTCTATGATTCCCTGAATTATCGCCTCGGAAGTTTCCCTCTATAACAATATTGATTTATTATTATTTGTCTTAAGAATGCCATGCTGAAGTTGGCTGTGTTGGGCCAAAAAGAGTAAATGTCACAGTTCTGCAACAACAACAGAGTGTATACATGCCCACTTAAGGTTCTTTCAAGGGTGGATAATGAAGAGATCTAACGATTCCTTTAGTCATTGGGCCAATGCAAGCCTGTAACTCAATGCTCATTTAATAAATAAAAAAACTATTTTATAACATTTTATCTAATTTTTTATGTGTGCCATGGGTTATCTTGAAGCTGGAGAATAAATGCCGCATGATGCTCTTTCCACACAGTGTTTCGGTTAGAGTTTTTTTCAACCCCCATAGAAAAACTTTGTTGACCACACCGTGATTCAAATCCAAGTTCACCTTAATTAGATAATAACAGGTTACAATCCATTTGGCCCCCTATCCCCACACATTTAACAGAAGTAAAAGAAGTGAAAAGTGCCACATGGCATAATATAGAGATATACGCACAATTAATAAAATATTCCGTCCTCTTGCATAACACAATGATCTACTTCTGAAATAATATTTTTTTTTTAAAAAGAAAAAGAAAGAAAGAATATATCCTTACTGAGTTTATCCAATTTCTGAGAGTCTGCTCGGAAGAGAATAGTTTTTTCTAGCCCATTTAACCCTAGCTTACAACGCCTATCCAGAAGCCACATTTTAACAAAACCTTCTAAAAAATTATGAACACCAAATGTTACCTTTGGAGTTCCAAAAAATAGTATTTACTTTGAACTTTTGTTATACAGCTGTGTGTTTACACTAGGAGAAACACAGGAATAAGGTGTAGTAATCATTTCCTGGCTTAGGTTTAATTTTTGGCCTGATATTTGACCGCATGGCGCTGTGGCTACTGGAGTTGTTAAGCTGTCGATTCACACATTGTCCATCAGTTCATCATTTGAGCCATATGTTCAGCTTCCCCTTAGCATGCCTCGCTGCCTATCCTTTGTTACAAGGGGTTTTTTATGACTTGCCAACAGCCAGAGAGACTACCACCATCATACATTTTTTTTTTATTCTTGAAAATTGGTAAAATTTATTTTTAAAATAGCAGCGTTCTTATGACACCTTTGTAGTTTTTACACAGCACATGAGGTGTTTGAAAACAAAAATCCAACATCAAAGGAAACAAATTCAATACCCAGGGGTATTTTTGAGCTCTTTATCAAATGAGACTGGGGGAACAATATTCCAACATAAAAGAATACATAAAGCTACATGGGTGTCACCAGATCATAGAATGGAGAATCAATATTGACCACATATGCATTAATAAAAAGTTTAAGTCATCCTTACATGATGTAAAAGAATATAGAGGAGCAGATTTGGCTTCAGATCATCATCTTCTGCTAGCCAAACTTAAACTTAAACTGAAAAGATTTACTACAACACATAAAGGTAGACACTATTTCAATAGAGATTTTCTAAATTAAGCAGAACATACAAACAGATCAATGTCTTTATTAAAGATAAGAAAGGAAATTTGCTTAGTAATAAAATGGAACAAATGAAGAGACGGAAGGAGCACTTTGAAGAACTCTTGAACAAACCTGCCCCAAAATAATCCACCACATAAACTACCAGCAGAGGAAGAGTTACACATTAACTGTGGAAAACCAAGCAAGGAAGAAATAATGAAAGCCATCAAGCTATTAAAAAATGGTAATGCCACAGGACCAGATTAAATCCCTTCAGAAGCCATCAAAGCTGATATTAACATCTCCACCAAGATGCTATATAATCTACTAGATAAAATATGTGAGAGGAAAGAAATACCTAAACACTGGAAAGAAGGTTATATGATCAAATTACCAAAGAAAGGCAGTTTACAGCAGTGCACAAATTATTGGGGAATTATGCTGTTAACAGTGCCAGGAAAAATACTAAGCAGAATTAGTCTGCAGAGACTAAAAGAGGTCATAGAGATATATTTGAAACAGGAACAAGCACATTTTAGAAAAAACAGATCACACTCTGATCAGATAAGTAATTATGTATAATAGTTGAACTAAGCTTAGAACTACAGTCTCCACTTTGTATCAGATTCATAGACTGCAAAAAGGCATTTGATAGTTTAGTCAGAGGAATGCTTTGGAATTTGCTGAGTCATTACAGAATCTCCAGAAAGTTTCCTAATCTTATAAAAACAGTGAATCTTCTCAGGGGAAGAGGTATGTTTACAGCACTTGGAAAAAATGATGAATAATCAATGACAGAAAAAAACAAAGAACAATATATGGTCCGAAGCAGGATCAAACTCGTACACCTTGGCACAGCGCCTTGCCACGAGAAGTCAAACGCTAGGAAACACTACCAACTCAGCAGCAGTTCTTTGTTTTTTTCTGTCATTGATTATTCATCATTTTTTCAGAGTGCTGTAAACATACCTCTTCCTCTGAAATGATTCGCTGAATTATCGCCTCGGAAGTTTCCCTCTATAATAATATTAATTTATTATTATTTGTCTCCAGTAAAAACAACGTATGAAGGAATGAAATGTAGTTTTGTGCACAAAGGTCAGTTTTATAGAAGTGTTTGAAATAAGACCAGGAGTATGGAAGGCTTGCCTTCTATCTCCATTTCTCTTTCTGTTTGCCATAGATTGGATTATGAAAATAACTCAGCACACCAGAAATGGAATCCAGTTGTCACTGACCAAGCAACTTGATGACTTAAGACTTTTCTGATGATATATTCTCCTATTACATAAATAAGACCAAAATTATGAGAATTAATGCAGTTGGCAATAAACAAATAACAATAGGAGAAATACCTCTACTAGACATACAATCTTACATATATCTGGACAGTAATACAGACAAAGTGGGAGGAACAGAGAATGATATAAAAATAAAGATTTAAAAAAGCAAGATGTGCATTCATTGCACTGGGAAAAATATGGAAATCCCAAGAAATTTGGTTAAATACAAAAAATATAAATTGTCAACTCCAAAGTTAAGTCAGTCCAATTATATGGCTGTGAAACATGGTGAACAACAAAAATGACAAATCAAAGATTTCATTAATGGATGCTTTCACAGAATAAAAGGATGGAAATGGCAGGACAAAATCACTAACATAGAATTATGGAAAAGTACCAGTCAAATACCAGTAGACAAAGAGATACAATGAAGATGATGGCGCTGGACAGGTCACACGCTGTGGAAGCCAACTGTTAGTATTACATGACAGACCCTTTTTGGAATCCTCGGGGGAAAAGACAAAGAGGAAGACCAAAATATTCTTGGAGAAGACAGATGGAAGCAGAGATGAAGATAATAGGGAATACATAGAATGATCTTAAAAGAATGGCAAAAAACAGAGTTACATGATGAATTTTTTTAATATAGCACAGACATACCTCAACGTACAATGGAGTTAAGTTCAGAAAAACCCATTATAAATCAGGAATATTGTAAGTTGAAAGTAGCATATGATATCCTAAACTTTACACTATTTTTTATTGAACTTGGGGAATAAATGTATAACCCATTCATGTTTTGTTTCTTTTTCTGACTAGATTCAATAAAACAAACATGACTAAATAGAGAAAATGACATTGCATTCCTCTTAATATTATCCGTTAACCGTTATATTTGTTTCCTTAGTATTCTCATTGCATGTACTCATATCATAATTTTAAAAATCATAACTCGAACAATCGTAAGTCGGGGGCATGTCTATAAATAAATTAAATTCACAATGTATGAGTAACTGTAACAAGTACTTTGATTTCTTAATTAATTCATAATTAGAAAAGAAGAATATTTTACTTACAAAAACCTCAACACAAGAAGGTCTGACAATTTGTTCACAGCCTGGACATATGGATGACTTTCACTGCAACAAATACGTACACCTTAAACTTTTTCATAAAAGTAGTACTTGTAAGAATTGCTAACTAGTCTGTAAATAAGAGATAGAACAATGGCTAAAATGTGATGTTGATGATAAAATGGTAATTAAAATGTTCAATTTTGTATTAAAATTTATGTAATCCTATTCTACATCTTCTTCCAGTTCTTCTGTGTACACTTTTAACACAAGCTTATGACTATCAATTTTAAATCATATTATTACTTCTACTTATCAATTTTAAACCACATTATTACTACTACTTATTGATTTTAAATCACATTATTACTACTACTTATTGATTTTAAATCACATTATTACTTCTACTTATCAATTTTAAATCACAATATTACTACTACTTATTGATTTCAAATCACATTTTTAATTACTACTAGTTATCGATTTTAAATCACATTATTATTACAGCTTATCGATTTTAAATCACATTATTGCTATTACTTATCGATTTAAAATCACATTATTGCTATTACTTATAGATTTTAAATCACATTATTGCTATTACTTATCGATTTAAAATCACATTATTACTACTACTTAACAATAAGTGCAACTTTAGGGCTAAAGAAAAAAAACCATTCTAAGGTGGAAAAATAATACAATTTTTGCTACAAATCATTGCATTAACCTTTGTAGCTCATCCTGAACATGATTTTACTAATTTACAAGTAATTTATAAGCACACTAATTTACCAGCTTTCACCATTGCTAAGACATCCAAACATTTCTATGCCAGCTAAACAACAAATGATAAATAGCATCTTCATACCAACTTTGTGCTATGAAAGTCAAACATGGACCCTTTCTAAATCACATTTAAGAAAGATCAATACATGTGAGATGCGTTGTTTGAGAAAAGTAACAAACAACACAAGAAGAGATAGAATACCAAATGAAACCATAAAAAAATAGTAGGAACAAAACCCTGCCAAGAATATATAGAACAACAACAATTTAAATGGTTTGGCCACCTGGTCAGAATGAATCCTCACCAATCACCATCAAGGGCGTTCTTCTCGAGAATGCATGGAAAAAGACCATGAGGAAGACCCAGAAGAAGATGAATAGATGCAGTGACAGAGACATGTAACAATAAAGGGAAATCACTAATTCAGACAATTCGAGCAGCACAAGAACGACAAATGATATAAACCACGACACCTTTTAGGTATCAGTGACAAGAGAAAAGAGAAGACAAGCACTAGGGCCACTATCTGGACCTTGATTGCAAAGCACTATTTTTTCCCCATGTAACATTATTGGTGGATAGTGACAATGTGACCTTCCAGGCATGTCGTAAGAGGCGACTAAGGAGGTTGATCGATGGCTTGACAAGCTGTCATTGTAAAATGTATTGTTATGGAAACAGCGCCATAGAGCAGTGATCTCTGCCATTTTGACACGCAAGGTTTCTGTTTTTGAGATTGTGGTTCTGCCCTATGTGCCGTCTTCGGCTCGAAAGGACAATAGATAGATAGATAGAACATCATTGGTTGCTTTTGCAGAATAAAAGGATGGAAATGGCAGGACAAAATCACTTTCTGAGCAGATACACTATCTACCCTTACGTATGCATGTGAGAGCTGGAAAACAACAAGAGACATAGAAACAAAGTTGAACACATTCGAAAATAAATGTCTAAGGAAAATACTTGGTATAGTGTGGAACGAATTCAAAACAAACGAAGAAATTAGAGAAATCGCCAATCAACCACTAATATCTTCAGTAATCAAGAAATGACGATGGTCATATGTTGGACATGTGATGAGGAGAGATAATAATCGAATAACAAAGCAAGCCCTCATGTGGGATACAACAGGTAAGAAGAAAAGAGGCAGACACAGAGAGACACTGAGAAGAACATTGATCAGAGAGCCAAGAGCAGCAGGAATTGGCTCCCTCAATGAGATAGAGTTGCTTGCACAGAACAGAGACAAATGGCGAGATTTGATAAAAGATCTTTAGAAGGATTGAAAACTGCTAGAATAAAAATTTAGATAAGCGAAAGAGTATCTGGGTCTATGCCCTATGGGCCAGCTATGGCTCAAAAGGTCAATAGATAGAGATAGAACATTATTGAGCCTGCGCTTGTATCTTTCAGACATATGTTGTCTTCCCATGTCTTCAAAAGCACAACTGATGTCTTGCTGAAAACCACTAGTGAATTTAACAAATTGGGGGGGTGGGGTGTTTTTTTTTCTTTGCTCTTACCATCAATTTATACTAAGAATAATAAAATTGTTACCATAACTTTGTGGTATATTCAAAGAAATTTTTTTAATCCAAAAAAGGTGGCTAATCTGGGGTTACCAGCAGGAACAATTAGGAAGGTACACTGGAAAGGGGGGCAATGTGCATGCTGCAAACTCCAATTCCACCACAAAATGTGTTTTGAAGCAGTTATTAATATGGGAATACAACATGAGAGTACAAAAAGCAAATGCTGTTACATACCAGCTTTCACCATTGTTAAGACATCCAAACATTTCTATAGCAGCTAAACAACAAATGATAAATAGCATTTTCATACCAACTTTGTGCTATGAAAGTCAAACATGGACCTTTCTAAATCACATTTAAGAAAGATCAATACATGTGAGATGCAATGCTTGAGAAAAGTATCAAACAACACAAGAAGAGATAGAATACCAAATGAAACCATAAGAAAAATGGTAGGAACAAAAACCTGCCAAGAATATATAGAACAACAACAACTTAAATGGTTTGGCCACCTGGTCAGAATGAATCTTCACCAATCACCATCAAGGGCATTCTTCTCGAGAATGCAAGAAAAAAGACCAAGAGGAAGACCTACAAGAAGATGGATAGATGCAGTGATAGAGACATGTAACAACAAAGGAAAATCACTAATTCAGACAGTTCGAGCAGCTCAAGAACGACAAATGATATAACCACGACACCTCTTCAGTATCAGTGAGAAAGAGAAAAGAAAAGAATTAATATGGGATATTTGAAGGCAGTAGTCAGGTAGAAACTAATGATAGCCACTTACAGGTTGTCCTGGAATGGCACTAGTGATGGTACTATGAGCCATATTCATCACATTTTGCTCACCTCTGTAGCAGATTGCTGGATATAATGATACCAGAGTCACAATAATGAGAATCTTATCCTAAACTTGTTCAAAAGATAGCACCTTAATCTACTACGGCAGTTGCACAGTCAGATTATTGTTAACTGTTTTAATGAAACAGTTCTTTCTATCTTGAAGTAATATAATTTCCTCAGATTTTAAACTTGAAGAGTTCTCTTTCTATAATTACATTTTTCTTCTTTATTTCCTTCTTCCTTTTCCTTTCAGTGTTGAAGAGAGATATAGTTTGTGATCTTTTGTTTTGTTATTGACTTCTTCAGTGATGTTTCTGTAACTATATATTGACTTCTTCAGTGATGTTTCTGTAACTATATATTGACTTCTTCAGTGATGTTTCTGTAACTATATATTGACTTCTTCAGTGATGTTTCTGTAACTATATATTGACTTCTTCAGTGATGTTTCTGTAACTATATATTGACTTCTTCAGTGATGTTTCTGTAACTATATATTGACTTCTTCAGTGATGTTTCTGTAACTATATATTGACTTCTTCAGTGATGTTTCTGTAACTATATATTGACTTCTTCAGTGATGTTTCTGTAACTATACACTATGGCTAAAAAAAACATAGTACTCTGAAAGTACTTTAAAAACTTACTTTACACTAAAAATTTAATAGTAAACAAGTACAAGATCCAGAGCACAACAATTTAAATCTTACTCTAAACTCAACTAATCTCTAATGACAACATGAAAAAATAAACATAAAATAGTATTGTGGTAAGGTAATCTAATAGGGAAACATAACAAAATATAATGTTCACATATGTATGGTCATAGGTATCCATCAGAAACAGGACAACAAATAGGCCCAGCTCAATATTTATATTTGTGCCTATCTTCATCTTATGACAACACCCTATTGTAATTTCATTCTATGTGTTAATTATTATTCTGTACACGATATCAGCTGTTGTCCAACCATCATGGGTGATGAAGACCAGAATAATCTGAGACATTCTTCTTCTTCTATCTTTTTAGCTCCCAGTGGAGCATAGGTCTTCAACAAACACTTTCCAAGTCGATCTGTTTTTTGCCATTCTGTTAAGATCGTTCCATGTCTTCCCCATCATCTTCATCTCTGCTTATATCTGTCTTCTCCAAGAATTCCTTGGTCTTCCTCTTTGTCTTTTCCACTGGGGATTCCAAAAAAGGACCTGTTTGTGTAATACTCTCAGTTGGCTTCCGCAGTGTGTGTCCTATCCAGCGCCATTGTCTTCACTGTATCTCTTTATCCACTGGTATTTGACTGGTACATTTCCATAATTCTATGTTAGTGATTTTGTCCTGCCATTTCCATCCTTTAATCTGAGACATTACAGTCATGTAATAGTTACAACTAGTGGAAGATCTATTCCATGAACCTTTCCAACCAGTCTCCATTGTTCAGCTGTTACTCTTTTATTTGTCTCACAATCGGTAGCCCAAACCTTGCAGAGATCTGTGCTAAGTAGTTCTTTTGTACCACATATTTCCATGTGTCATGATTAATCTATCTATTGACCTTTCGAGCCGTAGCCAGCCCATAGGGCATAGACCCAGATACTCCTTCTCTTATCTAAATTTTTATTCTAGCAGTTTTCAATCCTTGTAAAGATCTTTTATCAAATCTTTGTTCTGTGCAAGCAGCTCTATCTCATTGAGGGAGCCAATTCCTGCTGATCTTGCCTCTCTCATGATTAATACTGAGGGCTTTTAATGAGGTCTTGAATATACCTATAAAGCGCTTCTATTTACCATTCTGAAATTTGCCACATAATAATATTTTACACACTTAGAAATTTGGCATGCAAACTTGATGGCCTGCATTATGGCCTGATTTATGGCCTGATTTATGGCCTGATTTATGGCCTGCATTATGGCCTGATTTATGGCCTGCATTATGGCCTGATTTATGGCCTGCATTATGGCCTGATTTATGGCCTGCATTATGGCCTGATTTATGGCCTGATTTATGGCCTGATTTATGGCCTGATTTATGGCCTGCATTATGGCCTGATTTATGGCCTGATTTATGGCCTGATTTATGGCCTGCATTATGGCCTGATTTATGGCCTGATTTATGGCCTGATTTATGGCCTGATTTATGCATGCATTGCATCAAAATATAATCAAGGCTGTAGATATCAATGAACTACAAGAAATGATAGACATAATAGTAAAAGAAAGGTCTCAGTCTGAATAGTAAGAAAACAAAAGTAATGGTCATATTGAAGAAACAATCATTACCATCATGCAGCATAAAAATTAACAGGACAAATCTGAAACAAGTGCAGCACATCAAATACTTGGGCACAATAATAACATCAGATGGAAGATGCACCAGAGAAATAAAATGCAGAATAGCTCAGACCTAAATAGCATTTCAGAAAATGAAAAATGTGTTATGCTACAAATCTATGTCAATAGAAGTGAGAAAAAGATTTAATCGGTGCTATATAGAGCCATGGAAGCGAATCATGGACAGTAAACAAGCAAATGCAAAGATGGTCAGAGGCCACAGAGATGGGATTTCTCAGAAGAATGTTGAAAGTTTACTGGACAACTAAAAAATCCAACGAGGAAATTCTCAAAGAGGTCAACACAAAAAGGCATTTCCTACAAAACATCAGAAAGAAACAATCAACACTTTTTGGGCACATCATAAGAAGAGGAAAGTTGGAATACTAGGTTACAACTGGCAAATTACAGGGAAAGTGATATCGCGGACAACAAAGAGAGAAAATACTAGACAGCTTGGTGTCATGGCATGGAAAACAATCAACAACAGAATTGATACGATGCACAGTGGATAGTTGAACTGGACTACAAAGAACAAGAGGTAGGGTTCGATCCAAACTGACGGCTTCCGGTTCACCCAGCGATTAATGAATACTGGATTTTTTTCTGGGAAAGTAAAGCGGCACGGGCGTAAAACTGACCACATTACCCCAAAAATCATGTGCCGAAGGTCTGTAAAATGTATGATCACTCACACCACACTATACACCACTTGACATGATGGGGGTACTTAACTTTTTTTTTTTTTACAGTGGATAGAAGATTGTGGAAGGACATGATCGCCTACGCCAACCGATATGACAAATTATGATGATAATGATGTAGATATCAACTCTGTCCAAAATGGCAGTATCTGGGATCCTGTCTTACCACTTGATGCTCATTAAATTCCAAAGGTAGGCTGTGTAGAAGTAATTTAACTTCCTAATGTGACACCTATGCACAAGTCAAGTTTAAAATGTACATAACAGTGGCAGCACAGCAACTCTGTAATCACATAGCTTTGTCTGTAAGCTGATACCATAATGATGCCAAACATTTGTATATAAGTGGTAAATATTGGTATATATATCTATTACAAGCAACTGTAATTTAATGAGACACTAGTCATCAATTTTCTTTCAATAACAAATTGTTATACACATATTAGGGGAGCCACGATAGCTCAGTGGTTAGTGAACTGGACTACAAAGGACAAGAGGTTGGGTTCAATCCCAACCGACGGCTTCCAGATTCACCCAGTCTTTAATGGGTACCAGATTTTTTTCTGGGAAAGTTAAACAGCACGGGCATAATACCGACCACATTACCCCAAAAATCATGTGCTGAAGGTCTGTAAAATTTATGGTCACTAACACCATATTCCCTATACGTTGGCGTGATGGGGGTACTTTACTTTTTTTTTATACACATATTAGCCGTGTGAACAAAACCCTACCAATTACTAGGTACAAAGCTCCAAAAGTAATAACATCAAAATTCTATCAATCGCAAGTCACAGGGGTGCAACAGCACTAACCAAAAATTCATAAGACTGAAGTAAGACACTTACCCTAAATTCTGACAATCAGTCTCAAATGACATCGCACATCTCAAAATGACATCAAGGGTGAACATGGTGATATTAGCAAACACTGAAAATGACTGTGATTCTTTGGCTGCATGCTCAAACCTTTTCTGTAGATCAACAACAAAAAAACATGTAAATGCTAGTCATCAACCTATTGTTCGGTTCTCCATTCAACACATTTAGATCATGTAAATCAACAACAAAAACAAAAATAAACATGTAGCTGCTAGTCAACCCATTGCTCGGTTCTCCATTCAACCCATTTAGATCATGCAAATCAACAACAAAAACATAAAAACATGTAGCTGCTAGTCAACCCATTGCTCGGTTTTCCATCAACCCATTGCTCAGTTTTCCATCAACCCATTGCTCAGTTTTCCATTCAAAATGTTCTCCTATTTTAAAGCTAATTAGAAAAAAAACTGTCTAAATTAATCAACTATATAAATATAAATATAATATTATGTAATACTTTTAAAAAAATATTTCATATAATATAATTAGTAGCCCTAATCAGTCATAGTTGACTATGGATTTTTCAGCACCCCTATAAATGTTATTTTTTCTTTTCTTTTGCAGTGCATTCTCTTTTTCTATGAATCTTTCTGCTTCTTGTTTGAGTTGGAGCTTGTGTTTACAAAGATTACGGTCTGCATCTATTTCTTCCCAGGCTGCATGGTTTATATTCAGAGTCTTCATGTCACGTTTACACATATCTACAAATAGAAGTTTTGGGTGCCCCCTAGTCCTTTTGCCATCTGCTAGTTGTCTGTATAGTACATCTTTTGGTATGCCGCCATCTTTCATATGGTGTGCGTGGCCAAGCCAGCATAACCTACATAGTTTGAGCAGCTTGTAGATGTTCAGGAGGTCTGTGCGAGGAGGTCTGTGCGAGTCATGACCTTCATGTTTGTCACTTTATCCTTCCAGGTGATACCACAAATACGGCGCAGACATCGCATATGGAATGCGTTTAGCCTTTTCTCCTGCTTAAGTTGTCCAAGATTAATTGCCATACAGGAGGATACTAATTATGCAGGCATTGTAAACTGTGGCCTTTATTTTAATTGTCAGTTTGTTGTTTTGCCAGACACGCCTAGAAAGATGGTCGAAGGTGGTAGCAGCTTTTCTAATGCGGGTGTCAATTTCTGTATCTAGAAATAGTTTGTCGTTGATGATGGATCCCAGGTAGCTATACTTCTGCACAACATCAAGTTTGTAGTTGTCAATAGAGATTGCAAGTGCTGCTTCCACATCCTGACTGAGTATATTAGTTTTCTGCAAACTTATTGCTAGACTGAAGTCTCTGGAGGCACGTGAAAAGCAATATACCATGGTCTGGACTTCTTAATATAATATCTATCTATCTTTGTCCTTTTGAGCCGAAGACAGCACATAGAGCGGAACCACAATCTCAAAAACAGAAACCTTGTGTGCCAAAATGGCACATATTGCAGAAATCACTGCTTCTAAAAATCTATGGTCTGTTTCCATAACAATACTTTTTACAATGACAGCTTATTAAGCCATCATCGATCAACCTCCTTAGTCGCCTTATACGACATGCCTGGAAGGTCACAGTGCAGTCATAATGAGGCCTTGGTAACACACGGGTGAATATATAATACAGTATATATTAAATTATATTATAATAAATATTTAATTTAAAATCAGGGCTGAAAGCAGTAAGCAACTCATAACTGCTTGTGCCAGGATCAGTAAACAAGAACTATCCAGATAATATTTCACTTCTTTGATTGTCCCTTGACACAGACAAACTTAACCAGTTTAGCGTATGGCCATATGAGCAGGGATTAAGAAGGATGGCAACCTGGTATTCAAAAATGACATGCTGAAATCAGATATGTTGGGCTGAAAGGTACAAATATCATAGTTCTGATGCAAACAAAAAAGAAAAAAAAAAGAAAGATATAATAAAAATAATAAAAGAAACAAACAAACAAACAAAAGACAATCACCAGCAATAAATCTGCACATCTGTTCTTCACTTCAACATAGTTCTTCAAGATTGTAAAATGGAAGGCAGGAGTCAAAAGTTTTCTGTTTCTTGACCACTTCTTTCCTTTGCTTGTCAAAAGTCCATCTCCAACCCAAGGCCGGATCATGTTGTATACTCTCTCCCCTTTGGGCTCTGAGTAGGAAGAGATCATAGAGACAGCATATATTTTGTATGAATTCTAATTGAATTTCTCCATATGCTCTTTCAAGGGCAAATATTTGCTAGTAATTCATTATTGAATGATGAATTTCCTGCCTCCAACGTTCTCTCTACAGAAAGGATTATTTCTATCGGGGGTGAAATAAAAATCCTGAGTCTCACATATCATGATGACTGCTTTGACAAAGCGGCCTTTATCCCTCAGGTTCTAGCGTGTGTCCCCCAACATACACCAGCAATGTGTCGTAAAGATGGTTTTTTTTTTTTTTTTTTGGTCATTCTCTCAAATCTTCCCAAAACACTGAAGGAAACTTTTGATGCTTTGAGCAAACCTATTTTAAATACAAAGCTACTGCGCCAAAACAGTCAAATTTTAATAAATTGCAATGAGCTGCAACATTTTGATATGTGTGAGATCAACACTATGACTGCACAGCTTAGAGGCAACATTGGCTGCCACTCTTCTCTTCTTTCTTTTAATTATACTTGCTTGCTTACATTCACCTGATGACTAAAGGAGTACACCTTCTCATCATCCACCCTTTAGAGGGTGTTAAGTGGGCGTGTCTGCGTTGTGTTGTGGTTTGGAATAAAACTGTGATATTTGTGCCTTTTGGCCCAACACATCTGACTTCAGCATGTTATTTGAGTACCGGGTTGTCTTCCCTCTTCGATTCCTACTCGCTTGGCCAGACTAGACAGGTTAGTCTGTTACTGGAGGCACCATGGAGAGGTGGAGCAGGGTCTGGATTGTGCTGGTTTACCGATCCTGTCGCAAGCCATCAGCTGTGGCTCGCTGAGTCTGCTGCTGGGAGTCGACTTTGCCTCATCATTTGATTACGCTATCAACAGATGACACCAAGCCTCTTTCCATTCTTATTCCCTCAAGATGAAATATTTTTTTAAAGTTAGTATCCATTATTTTTATATGCTCTGCCATAGTTTATGGCTTAGAACAACATACTTCTAGATTTTATCTAATAGTTTATGGCTTAGAACAACATACTTCTAGATTTTATCTAATAGTTTATGGCTTAGAACAACATACTTGTAGATTTTATCTAATAGTTTATGGCTTAGAACAACATACTTCTAGATTTTATCTAATAGTTTATGGCTTAGAACAACATACTTCTAGATTTTATCTAATAGTTTATGGCTTAGAACAACATACTTGTAGATTTTATATAATAGTTTTTGGTTTAGAACAACACACTTCTAGATTTTATCTAATAGTTTTTGGTTTAGAACAACACACTTCTAGATTTTATCTAATAGTTTATGGCTTAGAACATAGTTCTAGATTTTATCTAATAGTTTATGGCTTAGAACAACATACTCCTAGATTTTATCTAATAGCATATCTTGACACTATTAATAGCCACGATTTGAAGTAACTAAGAGTCATTCAAACTGCCTCATTCTAGATATGTTCTATCCACTAATGCATCATTCTAGATATGTTCTATCCACTAATGCATCATTCTAGATATGTTCTATCCACTAATGCATCATTCTTGACTTTGTTGATTGAGATAAAGTACCCTAACTCAGCTGTCTTGCAGTGTTCTAGGATTCTTTTAACCATTATGGCAATACTCAAAAGTCGAAGGTGACTGAGACATCAGTATAACAGATAACAGCATCCCAAAGTAAGGAGGAACTCAGAAATGGGAAGTGGCGTGTGGGAAAGTGAAAAATTGAGATATAAAGATCCGAGGTATCCCTGGGTCAATTCTACACAGCTGTAAAATAGAAGGAAACAAGTATGCTCAGGTCTGGGTTTATTTGAACATGATGTGAAACATATTTGGCCTTAACATATATTTTAAATATCTCTCCATGTTTTTCTCATGGTCATTTCATTTAGCCAATCTTCCTTACTGTTGGATTGTATGCTTTGTTTGGCTGTATTTTTTTACTGAGATGGCATATGGTGTGAAGCTGAGTCTGTTTGGATCCTCTCTCAGCTAATGTACCTGCCTTATCATTTACTGGTATGATGGAGTGTCCTGGGATCCACAGTATTACTATTCATTGAAATTATTCTTTAAAATTATAGAAATGTTTGTTATATTCATATATTCTTAATTATTTGGTTTAAATACAGCATGAAATTCCTCCTCTGCTGTCCGCCTAAAAGCCAAAACTATCCACTGTTGGCACGTAGTTCGAAGAAGAGTGAACTGCTGAACAACTTAACAAATATTCCTAACATTGAAAGCTTCAAAATTGTATATTTGGTCTAAACTAAAATATTCATAAAATGCATACCTGTGGTCTTTAATATGGCCTTGACTGTGTCTGGATGACTAACTATTACCATTGGCAACTGCATCATCCACACTAAATTGCATTTGGGGAAATTTGCAGTCATTTCCCTTTGCATTGCAAGTCCTCTCTCATCGGGTCCAGGATACTGTAATGTAAGATGAACATATAATAAAAATCTTTGTTTGTGAATTACAGCTATTTTAATGTGATTTAGATAGTATTCCATACTGTTGTTGTTAACAAGTCATCTATCTATCTATTGTCCTTTCGAGCCGAAGACGGCACATAGGGCAGAACCACAATTTCAAAAACAGAAACCTTGCGTGCCAAAGTGGCACATATTGCAGAGATCACTGCTCTAAAATATATGGCGCTGTTTCCATAACAATACTTTTTACAATGACTGCTTGTCAAGCCATCGATCAACCTCCTTAGTCTCTTACGACATGCCTGGAAGGTTACAGTGTCACTATTCTTTACTTTCCTCATAATGAGGCCCCGGTAACACACAGGAATAACAAATCATGCCTCACCAAAATGTAGGCACAACCCCTCAAGACAACAGCCCACATAGGCACATTAATTGGTTATTGGTTATGGAAGGCCTCGGTATCACTGCAAACGAATCAAAATCCATAATTGCTCAACCGCCCGTGCCAGTGGAATCATCCGAATTACTAACTCATCTCCCAAACAAAGAAAGGTAACTGTAGTCCCCATCGTAGCAGTCTCAGCACAGGCCAAAAGACATAAGGCGAAACCGCGCAGAAAGTGAACACAGTCAACTGTTCCCTGTCATACGATATCATCCTTCATCGTAAACAATTGGGACATCGAAACATTATCTAAACGGATGAAACACACAGCTCACAGTGTGCACAGAGCACTTAACTCAGTAGCTCCTGCAACAAGCCGGACTTGGAATATGAGGAAACTGCAACAAGGAACATCCTTCAGACGTAGCCTTCAATGGTTCCTGCCGCCTATCCACCATATACCATGGAAGTTCACGTCCTCCCGAAAATGATGATCATCATATTGAGAACAAAAAATGAATAGCACTTGATGATGTTAGGACATCGTTCTTGACAGTACACCAACCGAACATATAAACACACAGTTAGTCGTCGAATTATCACCATCACACATCAAACAACAGACCCTGCGGTTAGCGTACAACGAACGAAACACGGTGCAAATTCCCAAAGATGAAAAAATAAGGCACATTTATCATGCATCACTGTAGTAAAGGTAATGGTGGATAGTGTTGCTTCAAACATCAAAACTCATGATGCGAGAGGTGGCATTCCTTACCTTTCCAGTTACTGCCCTGTTACCTATTTCTGCCTGCAGCTGGGTCAACCGCATCACTATGCCTCTGTATTAATGCCACTGTAGTAATAAGGTGAACATCAAGTCAACAATCCCTGACCATGCTACATTTCACTGCTCAACTGTAGCAAGAGATGCATAAGTTTTTCTAATCGCTCATTATTTTGGATGCTTTTTTTCTAAAAAAAAAAAATTAAAAAATTTATTCATCATCGTCATCGATTGCCGTCTCCGCAACGAAGGTTGGCTACCATGGAGCGCCATTCTGCTCTGTATCTTGCTTTGATGGTGCAGGTTGTCATAGGCTGATTTGTCCATCTTTTGATGTTACTCATCCTGTAACGGGTTATTCCTCCCCGTTAACACCATGAACACCTTCAATGCTGATCTGTAAAGCAGAAAGCTCGCTATGATCTGCTGAGCCTTCACTCTACTTGAAACGCTGAGAATGTGTCCAGCAGAAAGCTCGTTCAGATCTGAGCCTGGATACCAGCCCAGTTGCCTGATATAGCAGGTCACTGCCCAGAACGGTCGCCGCGCTTCATTCTCCTCTCTCAGATGACACTCTTGGCCAGTGAACAATTCTTGGTGGACTCCGTGTTGTTACTCCCGTTGGTTCATGGCACCCCAGTGTTCGTTCATCGCTAGGGACAGACAATGCAGCTAACAATTGACAAAGCATGTACTAACACCAGTGAAAAGTGCACGACTTAAGTTTATTTATACAATGATCACCTCCCCTAGCAAGTTCATTAACACAATAACACAATAACACAATAACACAATAGCAAAGTCTGTTGGTAGCCTCTCACACTTCTCCTACCTCCCTCTCACAGTATATATGCAGGTATGCTGCCATTAGCATTCCAAACAGCTCTTGGTGAGAACACTCACACCCTAACAAAGTCTCTTCAGCTGGTTGTGGCTACCAGCTACAGTAATAATGTCTCTTCATGACGTACACAAAGTCTTGACGATGAGAACCCTCATATTCTAACACAGTCTCTTCAATTGTTTTGTAGCTACCACTACAGCAATAACGTTTCTGTATGGCTTACACACAGCCTATGATGATGAGAACACTCATATTCTAACACAGTCTCTTCATTGGTTTATAGCTACCAGCTACCTCAATAATGGCTCTTCCATTATCTAACACTAACATAACTTATGGACTAACTCATACTTGCTAAGTCCTACAAACACTACTCTGTTCCCCTTATTCTATGTTACGCTACACTCCCTATTCTATCACTGCTCCTGGAATACATCTCACCAGCTCAACGGTCACACACTAACTAACCTGCTATCGAATGTCCGAACCCAACTCTCCTTGTTCCCGGTATCATCTGTCACATAACATACAGTCGTCCGGAATGAACCATCGCCTCAGCTCGAATGATCTTGCCTACTTATTCTTTGTCTGAGCTTTCCTTCTTCCCGCCAATCACAACTCATTTTACATCTACCCTCGTTCCTACCTTGTTCATCGTTCTTGTGCTTCATGATCTATTCAGAATCTTCACACTCCACGTGAACCCCAAGTTTTCTCCCTTGCCTCTATTTTACTCTCAACCTTTATCTCCCCTTGATTTCTACTCCTTACTCCCACTTTCTCGTCCTCTCCGCAACACTGCTACTCCCTGTTTCAGTCCATGTTAGTCTTGGTCTGCCTCTGCCTCTTTTACCTTGCATTTTCCCCTCCAGGATTACTTTTAGTAGGCTGTTGTGTCTTTTAACATGGCCCCAAAATCGCATTTGTCTTGTTTGAATTGTGTTTAGTAGTTCTCTTTTCATTTTTAGTTGTTTTAAGACTTCATCGTTTGTTTTCTTTTCCTTCCATCCAATTCTACCTATTCTTCTATATATCCACATTTCAAAGGCTTCAATTCTTTGTTCTATTTTCTTGTCTAATGTCCATGTTTCTGCACCATATAGGAATATTGAGAAGATATAACATTTTGCTGTTCTTAGTTTTAGCCCTAATTAAACATTAATTTATTAGATGTTTTTAAAAGTAGTTTATTAATTTAGCAATCATTTAAACTGAAATTAGCAAAATTTTGCATAAATTTTATTTTTTGTATGTGACCATCTGTGCTTATGTAACGTATGCTGAGCGTCATATTCAACATTCGAATCGCTCAATTTTGTTAATAGCTCTGCATTTTTCAATATTTACTAGCCATTTTACTGGGATAATATACAAAAAGGAGTTTTGAATTTAGCACTCACTATAACAATTAACAAAGAATTCTTGGAGAAGACAGATAGAAGCAAAGATGAAGATGATAGGGAAGACATGGAATGATCTTAAAAGAATGACAAGAAACAGAACGACTTGGAAAGTGTTTGTTGAAGACCTATGCTTCACAGGGAGCTGAAAGATAAAAGAAGAAGATAACAATTGACATAATTGAGAAATATGAAAAAAAAACAGAACCAATCAGAACATCAGGAAATATTTATAATATTAAACACTTTATAAAATGTAACGTGTATATTTTTTTCCCATTTATATGCCTTTTTCTCGGCTGGTGTAGAAAAGATCACTGTGGCCTCAGAACACACCTACATAAGACAGGACTCAGTGACTTTGCAACATGTTACTGCAGAGAATCCAGACAAACTTCAGAATATATACTACAGGACTACAACACTCTCAACACCCTAAGAACAGAAATGTGACCCACAGAAAAAACCCTGCATAACAAACTGTAGAAAACCAGTAAAGACCTCAAATGCACCATCTTGTTATTGTTATGGAGAGCCTTGGTATCACTGCAAATGAATAACAATCCATAATTGCTCAACTGTCCGTGCTAGTGGAATCATCCGAATAACTAACTCATCTCGCAAACAAAGAAAGGTAGCTGTAGACCCAATAATAGCAGTCTCAGCACACGCCAAAAGACATAAGGCGAAACCGCACAGAAAGTGAACACAGCCAACTGTTCCCTGTTATACGATATCATCATTCATCGTAAACAATCAGAATATCGAAACACGATCAAAACGGATGAAACCATCATGTTTGTGACCAATGCTGGTCTAACATCTAAATGTATGGCAGTAGTTCATCGCTAAAGAAGAATCAGGGAACACCCATCAGTTCACAAAAAGCCAGGTCTCCAAACAAAATACTTAAAAGAACTAACAAAATTAAATGCTGAAACTAAAAATAAATGACTAAAACACTAAAGTCAGTAACAAGCATCAGAAGATTAAGTGTCTAATGAATATAAAGAAAATATTAAATATATAAGTAATCAATATATGTTTTAAATGTTATTACTAATGTTATGGTTATTGCTCTTCTGGCTAGGAATAAGGAGTATAAAATGGTGGCAAGGATCAATGCTGCCCTAATGACCAAGAAAGGGTCAAAGGTTAAAAAAAAACACCTAAAAAAGAGCTTTCAAAATGAACACAAATAGCAAGTAATAATAAATATATTATTTCAGTAAAAAAAAATGCTGTTATGCTTCAAATATCAAAAGTACTCAGCACAAATGAGAGCACTATTTTCAATAATTAGTCATGACTAATGAAGCACGCTGTTTATTTTTTTAATTTTTAGTTAAAATCAAGAACCATGAGAAGCATTTACATATTTTTTGCTCATATCATCATACAAATGTATATAATCTAAGGAACAAAGCAAAACTTTGTTTATCTAATGTATAATTAAAATATCTTAGTTGAAGAATCATTCTATAAATGTAGATATGATAACTAAATTATAAAATATGTTTTTATATCAATCATTTGTAACTAATAAGGTACCCAGCACATCATTCATGATAAACATGACATTTATAAAGATTTATAATCAAAGCAAGACATGTCATCATTTTAAGTCTTGAAGATGTTCACAACAAAACTGACAGATACAATCCTTAGTGACATATAGGATTAATCCTTAATTAAGTGAAATGCAGCTGCTTTAACGAAGAATTAAAAAAAAAAAAACATGTAGTTTTGTTTTTCATTTACCAGGCAACTCTATTACTGCTTCAACTTGAACTCAAGATCTATGTTTTAACTTCCATCTCCTATAGAACTAGGCACTTGATCCCACTTATCATAAGATCAGGGGGAAAAATTAACACTCAAAGTGGATTCAAACCAAGCAATTGTATTTTTTTTTTACTTGAGGTGTTCACCTTAAGGAATAGATAAAACTAGCTATACACCTAACATGTAGATTAACAAATTACAATACGTTTTACAATAAGTGATAATAATAATAGTCATAAAAATAATAATGACAAAAATAATAATAATTATAAAAATAATGCTAGATTATGAAGAAGTCCAGTGGATCTAACCTCCAATAAATGCCCAAAAATGAAGTTTGATGGCTTCTGAGGAAACTTCCTGTACTTTGCCATCCTTCTGCTGAATGACTTGAGTGAAGTAATCAGTTTAAACAGCACCAGAGTTGCGGCACACAGGAAAACTGTCCCAATCAGGTAATTAGTGTATGTTGACATCTTGTTTTGAGTTAGTCCTGTATTAGATTTGATAAAAATGTTTGTCTTTATTTAAAAATACAAACCCAGAGACATACCAGGAAAATTGTTATCAACATTAACATCAACTTATAACTCACTGAAGACAATCAATTTCTGTTGCACATAAAAATTGGTATCTAGCTTGTAGCAGAGGTTTCTTTCAGAAAAAGTTAATACAACAATTTAAAGACACAACTACTGTGGAGAACTCCTAGTGAATGCTTCAAAACAATTCAGAAACAGCATATCCAGCATGAGTGAACAACAGAAGCATCAAGCCCATAAAAACTCATATATTCTTCTTAGGGTTTGCTCATTAAATAGGCGTGGATGCATTGTGTTGCTAGTTTACAGCAAAGCTACGATATCTGCAGCTTTAGGCCCAACACATCTAACTTTGGCATAAAACTCATATGATAACACTATCCTGGTCATGTGGAAATTTGCAGCCACAAAAGAGCTGATATTCTGGTTCAGGTTACTTGTGGTTGTGATGACAAACTTGTACAATGGTGTAACTTGAAGACTCACTGCGTAGACGTTTGATTTTGATAAAGCTGTCATAAGAATACAATTTTGAGACGGCAGCACTTTGAAAAAAACTATTGAACATACAAGAATGACAATCTACAAAGTGAGCTACATGTATTCACAACCTGCGAGCTACTGGAACCAATATTGTATACACACTTTGCAATCTGCTGAAAGTGACAGAGCACATAATGATTTGCCTGCACTGATGATGCCGATTCTAACAACAATGAACTGTGAAAGAAACCAAATAAAAAAGCATATGGCTATCCATAACACCATCAACATATGAAGAATGTAGTTTAATGCTCATATTTTTTATGGATTCAGAGACCTGTGAACTGATGCCCTACAGCTATCACATTTTCTATAACCATCAGCACATATATGAATCTGTGACCTAAACTAAGCAAGGAATGAGAAACAAGATAAAAGGATAACTACTATTGAAACAGTGTATATTTAATGAATGGAAAGGAACAAATAAAGGAATTTATTTATCATTATAGGACTGCTAGTCCATACTATATTGTTTTTCAGAGGCCACCGCTCACAGGAAGACAAAAACAAAGCGGGGGATAACCCACATGTTAAAGGAATGATGAAATAGGGTGTCACAAAGTGCAAAGGCACGAAAATAAAATCCTCAGTGAAAAAGAACGCAAGACGTTCAATCAATACAAGATAGGAATAATCAGTAGAAGAACACTTTGATGTTGCTGGAATGGTGGCAGAGAGGATATGGGAATTCCCGACTGCGGTGATCTCAGTTCAAACTAAAGACTATAGTGCTGCATAAATAAGTGTTTATAAAAAAGAAAACTTGCAATAAAAACAGCAGAGAAACAAAATAACGTGGAGATGAAAGTATGGCCCACATAATCTATGGTGGATGACAAAGTACTGGGCAAAGTGGTGATACTTTCTTGTTGCCCTAGAAGGTGTCTACTGGTGTGCTGCCAATTATCTACTCTGTTGACTTGTAGCTGGGGGAAAATAGAAAATTATATTTCCTAAGAGTAGCAATTGACACATCTATTTGGGCAATGTATGACATTGCTATTCCCCGTTTTGGTGTATGTTTTACTTCTGACGAGTGGATGGACTGTGAACTTTACCAATATTTAAGTGGAATATAATTTATTCTTCTTTATTGTCATGTGTTCACGGTTCGACAAGTAAACACATAGTTTTCTATAACAATGGCGCCGGCCGGGTATTTTCAACTCGAATGTGAAAAGTCTGTGATAGTGGATGAGGTGGAAGAATCAGAAATGATCAACGACCTAGAAAACGAAAACAGCAAAGTGTGGTACACATGAGGCATATTCAGAGCACGAATGATGAATATGGCAGATCACTGTGAAAGAGATTGGAGCCTCATCACATAACATTCCAAAGAAAGCCATAGAGAGAAATTATAATTTTTGGGGCATGTTAAAAGACGCAACAGCCTAATAAAAGTAATATTGGAAGGGAAAATACAAGGTAACAGAGACAGAGGCAGACCAAGACTAACATAGACAAATAACATCAAAAGATGGACAAGTCAACCAATGATGATCTGCACCATCAAAGCAAGAGACAGAGTGGAATGGCGCTCCATAGTAACCAACCTTTGATGTGGAGATGGCACTCAATAATGATGATGATGACATTGCAAGGGCTTTTAAAAAACACCTCTCACAGGATGGCGACCACATGGAAACAGAGAACAATCCATGTGTCAAAAGAATGGTGGAACACGGTGCCATGAAGGGCAAAAGCAGGAAAAACATTCTTTGTGGAAAAAAAGGCAACACTGTCAATCAAT
Organism: Megaustenia siamemsis; assembly: GCA_032433765.1. Classification (NCBI taxonomy): domain Eukaryota; kingdom Metazoa; phylum Mollusca; class Gastropoda; order Stylommatophora; family Ariophantidae; genus Megaustenia; species Megaustenia siamemsis. The sequence continues at coordinate 46,793,184 of JAVIAB010000008.1, forward strand.
GCAGGACAGGAACATTCAGCAGATGAACATGTTGATGGTTGCTGGAAAGGATGGCTGAGTGTATACGGAAATGCCCCGGCTGCAGTGACAACAGTCAAAACTAAAGACTGAAATAATTAACAATAATTGTTTTATAGACAGTAATTATTCTTCTACTCAGCGTTCACCCATTAAGTGGACATGGATGCGTTGTGTTGTTAATTTACATCAAAGCCACAAGCGATATTTATGCCTATATAAACAGTAATTTACATATAAACATGTGTACAGTATATATATATATATATATATATATATATATACTGTAAAAACAGTAATTGACAATATATAAACAATTTATATGGTATATAAACAGTAAATGACAATAATGGTTATTGGTTATTGACCAAGTACTAATATGATGACTCTATAAGAACAAGAATAAGTAAATGGACAGGAAATAATCTATAACCTTTTCTTCAACACCTACATAAAAGCTTTTCATAGACTGAGACATAATGAAATGATATGATAAAGACAGAAAGTGAAATAAATATGATGAGAAAGATCAGGAAATATTTTTCTTTTTAAATTAACAATGACAACAAATCTCTGCAGTAAGAGTAAACAAAGAGGATAAACAGCAGGTCCACAAATATCAAGCGAAATATAAGATATTATTAATGTGCCCTGTCACTACATCCCTCTAATCTGTATACTGAAATAGTAATAAATAATAAATATTCTCAAAGGAATTAAACAAGAATGGAAGATAATTGCTTGCATTCGCCCGATGACTTAAGGAGTGTACCTCGTCATCATCCGCCCTTAAAAGGACGTTAAGTAGGCATGTCTGCGTTGTGTTGTGGTTTATAGTATAACTGTGATATTTGCGCCTTTCGGCCCAACACATCCGACTTCAGCACGACATTTTTGAGTACCAAGTTGTCTTCCCTCTTCGATCTTTACTCGCTTGGCCAGACTAGACAGGTTAGTCTGTTACTAGAGGCACAACGGAGAGTTGGAGCAGGGTCTGGATGGTTCTGGTTCACCGATCCTTGCGCAAGCCATCAGCAGGGGATCGCTGACAACTTCCAGCTCTGATGCTGGGAGGCGCGCCTTCGCCTCCAATGGAAGATAATTGAAACAGCAAGAACTTCATACAATGACAACAAAAGACTGAACTATGTCATGCTCTGCTGTCCTACATCCTTTATGTGCTCCTATAAATTCTTCTTTTTCTTCTTCCTTTCAGCTCCCTGTGGAGCAGAGGTCTTCAACAAACAAATTTTCTAAGCCGTTCTGTTTCTTACCATTCTTTTAAGATCATTTCATTTCTTCCCCATCACCTTCATCTCTGCTTCCATTTGTCTTCTCCAAAAATATATTGATCTTCCTCTTTGCCTTTTTTCTTGGGGATTCCAAAAAAGACCTGTTGTGTAACACTCTCAGTTGGCTTCCACAGTGTGTGTAGTTCCTATAAATTACTCCACACATATGTGGAGGCAAAGAAACTAGCTGCTCAGCTTCTGAAGGGCATCCATGAATAGAAGTGATATGTTGTAGTATTCAGCTGTACTGGATGATGTTACAATTATTCACAACTTATTGGAGCAAAGGCAACAAACAAGGTCACTCCACTTAGCCCTAATCCTGGACATATTCTCTACTTCTCTCTTCATTCACTCATTAAATACTGTCTCCACATCGAAGGTTGGCTACCATGGAGTGCCATTCCACTCTGCATCTTGCTTTGATGGTGCAGGCTGTCATAGGCTGACTTGTCCATCTTTTGATGTTACTCGTCCTTGTTAGTTTTTGGTCTGCCTCTGCCTCTTTTACCTTGTATTTTCCCTTCCAAGGTTACTTTTAGTAGGATGGTGTGTCTTTTAACATGCCCCAAAAATCTCATCCATCTTGTTTGAGTTGTTTAGTAGTTCTCTTTACATTTTTAGTTGCTTTAAGATTTCATCGTTTGTTTTCTTTTCTTTCCATCTTATTCTTCCTATTCTTCTATACATCCACATTTCAAAGGCTTCAATTTTCTGTTCTGTTTTCTTGTCTAATGTCCATGTTTCTGCATTATTCATGAATGTTGAGAAGGTGCAACTTTTTGCTATTCTTAGTTTTAGCCCTGGTGTTATTAGTTTTTATATTTGTATATTTTTCATGGCATTCAAATTACTTTTTGCCACTCCTATTCTTTTGTTTACTTCAGTTTTATGTCTTCCATTACTGGTTATAGTATGTCCAAGGTATACCATCAACTTTGATACCCACTTGTTTGTTTTGCGTATTATACTTCTCTCTAGTCTAGGTCAATGTTTTTGAGGGTTTCTTGTGACTTTTCATGACTTCTCTTCTCCGTGTATACCTGAGCCTTACTAGCTTCATCTTTCCCTGTAGGTTCCATGACAGTGATAATGCTGTCATCAGCTTATCACGTTGCTGATATCATGGAGATTATGCTAAACACAGCATGAGCATTAGAAGAGGATATAATTGTGTAATCTATATCTAAAAACTAGAATAGGTACCAGACATATTACTATCAATGTCATATGATAGGCCTTCATAATTTGTGATTTGTAAATTGTATTTCTGCAACATGGCACCAACAACAAGCCCCAGAAGACTGGCAACAGGCAATCATCGTACCAATATGGAAAAAGAAAGGTAGCAAAAGAGACTGCAATCAATTTTAGTGACAAACAACAATTCACAAACAGCAGAGATAGAATCAAGATGCAACAAAGCTTGTCAAATCATTGGAAAGTTATCACCACTATTGTCCAACAAGGAAATAACTCTAGAGGCAAAACGAGCACTATACAATACAATCTTCATCCCAACGTTGTGCTACCAATGCCAGACCTGGACCCTAGATGCAAGAACAATAAGAAAAATAACCTCTACTGAGATTAAATATGTTAGACGAATGACAGGAAACAGTCTGAGAGATAAGATTACAAATGAAGAACTGAGAAAAAAGCTAGGAATAGCCCCTCGCCATAGAATATATAAAGAAACAACAGATAAAATGGTTTTTGCCACGTGACAAGGCAAGGAGAAAGATCAAAACACAACACAATGAGCCATAATAAACATTGTGGGAATACCAGACCCAATGTTCGACCACGAAAAAGATGGATCAGTGGAATATTAGAAACACAAGGAAACATAACAGTAGCAGAGGCGAACAGAAGAGCAAAAGACCGCAAATTATATCTCCCCTTGACGCTGAAAGGCAAATGAGGAAGGAAAGAAGAAGATTTCTGCAACATTAAGAGAACAATTGTATCTGTGTATTCAGGTTTATTTATCTACAACTACCTTGGACATACTATAACCAATGATGGAAAATGTAAAATTGAAATTTAAAAAAAGAATAGGTATGGCAAAAATTAATTTTAATGCCATGAAAAATATACTAACAACAAAACAAATAACAGTAGGGCTGAAACAAAGAATAGCAAAATGTTACATCTTCTCAATATTCCTGTATGGTGCAGAAACATGGACATTAGACAAGAAAACAGAACAGAATATTGAAGCCTTTGAAATGTGGATTTATAGAAGAATATGTAGAATTGGATGGAAAGAAAAGAAAACAAAAAATTGAGTTTTAAAAGAACTAAAAATAAAAAGAGAACTACTAAATACAATTAAGACAAGACAAATGAAATTTCTGGGGCATGTTAAAAGACACAACAGCCTAATAAAAGTAATATTGGAGGGGGAAATACAAGGCAAAAGAGACAGAGGCAGACCACCAAGACTAACATTGACAAGTAACATCAAAAGATGGACAAGTCCATGACAACCCGCACCATCCAAGCAAGAAACAGAGTGGAATGGTGCTCCATGGTGGCCAACCTTCGTTGCGTAGACGGCACTAGATGATGATATCTACTATTGCCTGTATGCATGCTACAAATCAGTTGACAAGTGTTCCTGCGATAGAAACTTAATGAATTACAGTTATTACAACAAATGATTATGTTAGATTATCACACCAGAGAAAATATCTAGTTTGGAATCCAAACTGACAGAAAAGTATTTGCAAAGTTGTATGTGTACTGTATGAGTACGAGTACTCAGTGTTAGGCTTTAGCTGAGCATCATCAGTGTCAGTCATATCCTGTCACTCAGGCTTTACTTATAACTTAGAGATGAACGACTTAGAATGTATTTCAACCACTCGGCTGAGTGTGAATAGTGATCTAACTTAACTACAACCTAACAGTTCTTTCTCTAACTCAAAGTAGTAAAATTGAAATTCAAATGTCTGTCTGGCCTTTTTAAAATTCGCCTCTATATTCTGTTCATTTAGGCCCTAACTCACAATGAATGTCATAATCTCTAATCAACACACTCACACCAGCTTACTCCTTTCCAACTGTGGCCACTTTTATATTACTTATTTAACATTCTCCTTCGCTGCACACTACACTAGTCTACTGCATTTAATTAATCATTCTTCCTTCCATGTCCGACCCAACATTGTGTGTAGTGTATACTATAAATAATATAGTCTACTATATCATGTTTCTGATCCGTGATCCGTGTAATTTTCCATGTTCGTTCATGCACAGCTCGCTGTATTATCCCATTTTTTTAAAGGTGTTGTATGATCCTGTATGATCACACAATGGTATGCTTCTCTCTGAGGCTAGTGCACAAACAGGTGCACGTACTTGCATTACCGGCCAGTTCAAAGTTGCCATTTGTTGCCAACAAGAGAAATCACTCACAAATATGGTGATACTAAATGGCGGAACTCAACGATCGTGACCGTAAATACAATCACACATACGTTATCTTCTGTAAACTCCAGTAAATTAAATTGAGTGCATGGGCATTTACAGCACGCTCGGCAGGCAGAATAGTCTACGAAGACAGTGGTGCATACGTCGTGACCACGAGTAGCATGACAATGGAGGGGATGGCAGTGACCAAGGCATTCAAATGGTTAGAGTCACAAGACTACACCCACGCATGTATACTGAGTGATTCGATGAGCATGATTAAAAAGTGGAGGCGGGCTCTGTACGCATACAACGGGTAAGTCGTTGCAGAAATCCAAAATACGTAAGGTCACCTTTGTCTATGTCCCTGGACATGCGGGAGTACGGGGAAATGAAAGAGCGGACAGGTTGGCTAGCTGTGCTGTCGTTGAGGACGGGCAACCAATGGATCGGGCGGACATCATCAATGCCCTCCGAGATGTGGGAAGGGCACAGGACTTCGACAAACACAGATCCACGTCACTTCTTCGGATGATGGAAATGGGAGTTAAGACGGGCACAGCCAGAAATGAGAAACTTAGTGGCCGTGTAAGAAGACTTATCAACCAACATAGAACTGGAGTCGTCAGTCGCTGGACACTGCGGGAATTGCTGAGGATGGGGTCTGAGCACCTATGGACATGTTCGGAGTGCAATGATGATGACCCGCAAATAACTCAATACGTTATCTTCATCATCATCATCAAGTACCGGGCCTGCTGGTGTAGGCGATCATGTCCTTTCACAATTTTCTATCTACAGTGCATCGTATCAATTCTGTTGTTGACTGTTTTCCATGCCATGACACCAAGCTATCTAGTATTTTCTTTCTTTCTTTGTCGTCCGCGATCTTTCTTTCCTTGTATTTTGCCTGTTGTAACCCAGTATTCCAACTTTCCTCTTCTCATGATGTGCCCGAAAAATGTTGATTGATTCTTTCTGATGTTTTTTTTTAGGGGCTGCCTTTTTGTGTTGGTCGCTTTGAGAATTTCCTCATTGATCTTTTTAGCTGTCCAGGAAACTCTCAACATTTTTCTGAGAAATCTCATCTCTGTGGCCTCTAACCGTCTTTTCATTTGTTTGTCTACTGTGCATGATTCGCTTCCATATGTCAGAATTGGTTCTATATAGCACCGATGAACTCTCTTTCTCACTTATATTGACATAAGTAAGTAAAGAGCCCCGTCACGCCAAGTGGCGTATAGGGAATATGGGGTTAGTGACCATAGATTTTACAGACCTTCAGCACATGATTTTTGGGGTAATGTGGTCGGTATTACGCCCGTGCCGCTTACTTTCCCTGAAAAAAATCCGGTACCTATTTAAGGCTGGGTGAACCCAAAAGCCGTCGATTGGGATCGAACGCTACCTTTTGTCCTTTGCAGTCCAGTTCACTAACCACTAAGCTATCGCGTTCCCTTATATTAACATAGATTTGTTTGTTTGTGTACGTTATCTTACATACATTAATTCAGAAGATTCCACTGGCATGGCGGGTTGAGCAATTATGGATTTTAATTCGTTTGCATGCGGGGCCTTCCATAACCATTACCATAACCATACGTTATCTATTATATTTATGACTGTATATTGTCATTTTCATTTCAAGTGAAGCAAATTTATATATGATGAATTTCTTTCTGTCATTTTTGAACACTGCTCTATTATTTTTGTGTATATGAAAATACGATCCATGCAGCGTCTTTCTTTACTTTATAAGTTTGCTTGCAACTGTTAGTTTCAGGTCTACTGTTTTATTACATAAAATACAACTGTTCGATTCATCATCATCTATATAATTATTATGATGCTCATTGGCGTAGGCGATCATTTCTATCCACATCTCTTGGTCCTTCATCCATATCATAATTTCAGTCGCTGATCTTTTATTATTCGTTTATTTTGCCATTTAGATAAGATGTTCAATATTCTTTCTTTTGGTTTTACTCTCTTATTTCAATTAATTTTATTCGTGTTGATACAGGCAAAACTGATGATTATATACAAACATATTATTGGCGTTGGTATATAGCCTTTGGTGTCTTGACAGACGGTTTATAGCGAGCAATCATGATAAGTCAGTAGTTTGATAAAACATTAGTGTCTCATACTGGGTGCTGCTTTACTGAGTATCTTCTCTCGTGGCTGATTTTGCCAATCCCTGGACAGACAGATCCATCCACAGAAAATCAAGGTGTATTTGTGGTACCTGGCCTTGTCTCTTTTCTCTTGCGCCTTTAATCTTCTGAATTTGATATCAGCAATTGTTTACGATGATATCATATGACAAGGAACAGTTGGCTGTGTTCATTTTTTGTGCGGTTTCGCCGTATGTCTCTTGACGTGTGCTGAGACTGCTATGATGGGGACTACAGCTACCTCTCTTTGTTTGGGAGATGAGTTAGTAATCCAGATGATTCCACTGGCACGGGCAGTTGAGCAATTGTGGATTTTAATTCGTTTGCAGTGATACCGTGGACTTCCATAACCATAACCATAACTATCTCATAAGTTGCTGTGCCATTTTTTTATGTTTGCTCTCCATGTGCTACGATCCGCAGCCACATTTGTTCCAGTTTCTCCCACTTATAGAAAATTCCCTCAAGGAAGATACAACGTTTCCAACATGGTGGAATGCAGTTCATGTTCTCTGGACCATTAAAGGCTCTGCCAAGTCGATCGCAGTTTTCACTTTAGAGATTGTGCATCATCTTTTCGTGTGTTGTTGGCTGCATTTATTAGCGTAATTTTGATTTTATGGGCGCAGCCACTGTTGTGTGTGAACTTCCGGTCAATATGGTGGATAGGTGGCAGGAACCATTAAAGGCTGTGTCTGAAAAAGTGTTCCTTGTTTCAATTTCCTCATATTCCAAGTCCAGCTTGTTGCAGGAGCTACTGAGTTAAGTGCTCTGTGCACACTGTGAGCTGTGCGTTCCATCTGTTTTGATCGTTTCCGATTGTTAACGATGAATGATGGTATCGTATGATGGAGAGCAGATGACTGTGTTCACTTTCTGTGCGGTTTCGCCTTATGTCTTTTAGCGTGTGATGAGACTGTTATGATGGGGACTACAGCTACCTTTCTTTGTTTGGAGATGAGATAGTAATTCGGATGTTTCCACTGGCACGGGCGGTTGAGCAATTATGGATTTTAATTCGTTTGCAGTGATACCGAAGCCTTCCATAACCATAACCATAATCCGTCAAGGAAGCCATGCAAACATCCTTATATCTCAGCACTGGTCTGCCCTTTGGTCTCTTTCCGTCCTGAAGTTCACCATACAATATTTAAGCAGAACTAAGAAACTAATTAACTGTATGAATATGTCGTGTGTGTTTGGGTATTTAGTGTAATGAGAGAGAAATCGAGAGAGAGAGGGGGATATTAACATAATTTACAGACAGAATCTAAGGGGGCCTCGGACAACCCGTGTTCAATTCCCGCTTGGAGCAGTGTGAATTGTACTCGTGGTTGGAAAAAAAAAATACCCCCACGGTCGACCCAGCCGTTGGCAGAAATGGGTACCAGGGTATATTATCCTGGGAAGGTGAGGAATGTCGCTTCGCATCTGAGTTTCGATGCTTGAGGCTACACTATACAGAAATATCCGAACATTTCTGGATAGGCGGCCGAGCACATATGGGTGTAAACTCGCGTGCTAAGACGCCGGTTCAAGTCTCGTACTTTACCTTTACCTTTACAGAATCTAAGAGTGGGTCAAATAAATAGAACAAACGATGATAAGGAACTAAATCGTATCGTTTTCAAAACAGAAACATAAGATTAGAATCTAATCAGGGGTTCCCAAAATGTGCGCCGCGGCTCCCAGTGGTTTTGCCAAACTTTGGCAAGGTCGCCACGCTGAGGATATTGTATCTACTCAGTGGTTATAAATCGTTAAATGACAACATCCACATAGTCTTAATATTTTTAGTACATAAATTAATTTCTGCAGAATATTGTTAAATCCGTTGTCATTTATTATCGTATATATCCTATCACAGGAATCCGAGTTTACTAAACTTATACGACTGTATACGAGGGCGCTGCCGGTATATGATCCGCATGGAAAAGGCGCTGTGTGTATCAACAGTTTGGAAACCACTTTATTACACAGTGAGCAACGACGGGAAATTGTGAGATCACACAAAAAGGTAAAACGATATCGCAGGTGACACAGAAATCACGCGCGCAAATAGAAACTGTGTCTCGTGACAGAAGATTTTTCATCCCTAAAATAAAACGTAAAGGAAGAACACGATTTCTGAACGTTTCTTGGTACCTCAAAACATTTAAGAATCAATTCCACGCCTTTAAAAACCACAACAAGTTTTAGATGGTGGAATCTTCGTTTTTTTTAAATGGATACAAATCATTAAACGAGCAATGCGAAACATTTGTTACATTGATGGTGTGATTCTTTTGTGGAGAATGCTCCGAACATCGCGTAGACAGTCAATGACAGTCATACAGGACAAAAATATGACAAGGAAAAGAAATTGTTAGTAAAGGAAATAACCCAAATAAAAAGCGGATACGAATCATTTTTACGAATAAGTGAGCATATATGTCTTTTGAATTAGCATGATCTTCCGTCAAGTGACACAAGGAAAGATCGAATGCAAGAGAAGCAGAGTGATGGCAGGTCACTGGGAATTTTCATTTCTATCTTTAACAATCAAACGACGACTGCGACGCTCCGTTCACGGACGTTAAATGGGCGTATATGCGTTGTGTCTCTAGCACATGGAAAGTTGGAATAGTTTCACTTTTGGTTCAACACATTCTTCTTTCTCAAAAATTTAATTTGGAACTAGCTCTCCTTCTCCCCCCCCCCCCCCCCCCTACATTTTCCAATATAAATTTTAAAAACTCAGCTAAATTTATATAAGTTCTGAGTTAAAACTTGCGACTGGGTATATGAGCAGATTCTATGATAAGTTTTATGTAGCCAAGAGTTGTATCTATGATATAGTTCACATAGTTGTAGTGAACTTCAGCTTCAAACTCAATAGCAAACCGGCATCTGGGTGTCATGACCGAGGCCGACACGCCCACTACCTCTTTCCCCCAACTCCCAGAGTATCAAGAAACTAAAGGACTGAACATCTTGATTGAGGTGTCCTTCTAGTGATCAGATTGTCTCCTGTTGCGATCAAGAGTTTCCTATCATCATCGGTGTTTTATTGAAGCAAACAAATAATCTAGGTTGTCATCTGGAGAGCATGCCTTGTGGCTCTATACAATACACGCTATTTATTAGACGAGGAAAGGAATCAGAGCTCAGTGCTGACCCAGAGCAAGGCGAGGTGATAGCATTAACTCTTTCAGTACCGAAGGTTTTTATTAATTCATCGGTAGAGGTTTCAGAGACAAAATTGTTCATGTTTTGAAATATTAATCTACATGTTTATATTTATCTAACACATAATATATTATATATTAATTGTTAGATTATTAAACAAGGAATTATATTTTACCAATACCAAAATGATACAAGGCATATACAAAGAATATGGCTTGATGACAGTTTACACTAATCAGGCTGAGAGTGACGCACTGTGCGGCTAAACGTACTTGACAGAAATCGGTATGGCGCGTGGTGCGTCGAAACGTGTGGAAAGAGTCAAGAGAGCTATAGCAACGTCAAATTATAATGCTTTGGGCTGCCAGAAGAGCAAAACTAGGAAATGTGCCTTTCCCTGGTAATGGTGTTAGAGGAAGTGAATGAGAAGTTGTTGGATGCATATTTCACAACAAAGTGGGCGTGCTGGTGGTGATGATGATGATATGGCAGCGATAAAATTGCAATAAGAAATGTGTAATTATAATACTTGCTTGTCAAACAAAAGTACTTTGCTTCAACACACTTAATTCCAAACTACACTTCTCCAGAAGTCTGTAAGGTTGTAAAATACGATATTAATAATTGAACATTGCTATTTATTTCACTTGAGAAATGAAAGGCGCTAACACGGATATTTATACAGGAAACTGGACTCTGTTCCTTGTGCAATCACAAGCGCTTGTTACTAATGCAGACAGAGATAAAGATATGACTAACATCAGTGGCTTTTATCAAATTAAACTGAGTAATTTTTAAAAAAGGGCCAAAGTACATGCAGTGATATGTTTGTGTGTTGCTGTTAACGTGGGTTATTTAGTCTACACATCAATGCAGCAATAAATATAACATGTTACCATTCTCTTATCAAGATTGATAGGAACGCGCCCCGAACCCTAGTTGATTGACAAATTGATGCCTTGTTTGTTTCAGTTATTATTTGCAAACTCCAGTATCTTATCAAAACTGTCTCCATTAATTATACCTTGTGTTGTTTTCTCTTCATATATATCAGGTGGAATGCCAATTGGCGTGGGCGATCATGTCTCTTGTGTTTTCCAGTGTAATGTTTTTTATCATTTTTTTTTATCGCTGGTTTAATAGCTGATTGTGTTGCTGTGTTTAGCGAACTGTGATCCTGTTTATGCAATAGCACTATAATCTTCTATATGTTATATTTACGGATTTGTCTTATAAAATTCGTTTCAGTCTTGTAAATTGGTTTCGGCCACATAACAAGACAAAAAGAACAATGACTCAACGAGCCATAAACAAACGCTACGAAAACGCCAGATTAAGAGGAAGACCGAGAAAGAGATGGATAAAGGGAATACTAGAGTCACTAGCAGGAATAACATCAGAAGAGGCCAACAGAAGAGCAAAGAATCGCAGATTGTTTCTCCCCTCGACGCCAACGGCAGCAGAGGAAGGACAGAAGAAGAAGAAAAAGTCTTGTTAATGCATTTGTTGCCTGCTATATTCTACTATTTTTTTGTTTGTTTGTTATGGGACAATCAATATGTCTATGAGACCCGATAGCTAGCCCAGGGCTCTTTTTATATTTAAACATAAAAAGTTGACTGCAGCTCTATCATCCAATCTCGTTAAGTCAAAAACAGTGAAATATCGGGCTTCCTGACTCTGCTTATTTTAAACAAGAATAACCAGAACTCGTACTAAACCAAATATTACGCAAATATTGAGCGTTTAAATAAACCAACAAAACGTTCAACATTAAACTATCTTCACTTGTTTTGCTTGTGATATCTTTCTGAAAAGGAAAAGTACCTTTTGTAATATCCGTATTCATTAGCCTTCACTGCAAGTGAATTCATTCGGTCTTTAGCCCATTGAAGATCGATTACAATTTATACTAAACACTCCATCATGATAGAGGGCAACGGGACAGTTTCACATGATTACAAGATATGAACGCTGAAGAGGAAGAAGAGGAGGAGGAGGAGGAAGAGAAGAAGAAGAGGAGGAGGAAGAGAAGAGGAGGAGGAGAAGGAGAAGAGAAGAGGAAGAGGAGGGGTGGAGGAGAAGGAGAGGAAAAGAGGAGACAAAGAAGAAGAGAAGGAGAAGAGGAAGACGATGAGAAGGAGAAGAAGAAGAGGAGAAGGAGAGGAAAAGAGGAGACAAAGAAGAAGAGAAGGAGAAGAGGAAGACGGGGAGGAGGAGGAGGAGAGAATGAGATGAAGGAGGAGAAGGAGAAGAAGAAGAGGAGGAGGAGGAGGAGAGAAGGAGTAGAAGAAGAGGAGGAGGATGAGAAGGAGAAGAAGAGGAGGAGGAGAAAGAGGAGGAGACGAAGAAGAAGAGGAGGAGGTGGTGGAGAAGGGGAACAGGAGAAGCAGAAGAAGAAGGTGAAGAAGAAGAAGAAGGTGAAGAAGAAGAAGAAGGTGAAGAAGAAGAAGAAGGTGAAGAAGAAGAAGAAGGTGAAGAAGAGGCACTGGAGAACTCCAATTTTACGTCCAGAGGTATACTTGGGGTAAAAAAAAAAAAAAAAAAAAAAAAGCTAACGACATAAACTAAAACATAAAGATACAATATTACTGACAGACAGTGGTAATCTCATCTCCCCCGCCCCTCATTTATCCTGAATCATTGCTCTCTTATTTTTATTAATATTATTGTTTCCTCTGACCTACTTACGTTGTTGAGATCTAGACATCGATAGACCCTTCTTTCACAATATGAATATGCCCTTACCTTGACCTAACAGAATCTGATAAACCGGAATAACACACCGCTTTTTTATAGTAATCATTCGTTTGCGTTCACACGATGACTAAAGGATACACCTCTTCGTCATCCACCCTTAAAAGAACGTTACGTTGGTGTGTTTGCGCTGTGTTGTGGTTTGCTGTAAAACTGTGTAGTATATGCGCTTTTCCGCCCAACACATCCGACTCCAGCGCGATATTTTTTAGTGCATGGTTGTTGTCTTCCCTCCTCGAGATCCCTACTAATTATGTAATCAATGGTAATTCCACATAGCAATGGTTATAGTATACATCTCTGTTTGACTCCAGTTCCAATTTGAAACCAATCACTCATTCCCTACTGTGTGAACTGCACAAATATAGCCTTCATATATGACTTTTGTGATGTTGTTAATTTGTGGTGCTATTCCGTAATGTTTCAAGATATTCCGCAAAAGTCAAACTATGTATGCTGTCAACTGCTTTTTTTTAATCGATGAAATTGCAGATTAATTCTTGTAATTTTTCTGTATGTTCTTCTATTATTTTCCTTAGAGTGGATACATATTGTGTGAAGACAGCTTCTCCTCTTTCTTAATCCTGCTTGTTATTCGCGTGCAGTATTATCTACAACATCTTTTATTTTATTGAGCATGATTCTGCAGAAAACCTTGGAAGGCGACTGATAAAAGCCTAATTCCTCTCTAGCTATTTCTATCTTTAAGATTGCCCTGTTGCCTGCGCACTGGCCACAACAGAATGAGAAAAAACATGTTCACCAAACTCAACATAGGAACTATATATATATATATATATACCAGCCAATGCCATTATACCCTGGATAACATGACAATTAAGTACGTTCTACAGTACTGCCCCCAGCACACAGGCCTGCGGAGAACAATGTGGCCCACACCCACCTTCCTGGAAGAGAAACTATACGGGGCAATCGAATCACTTAAACAGACAGCTGCCTTAATGAGAGAGTCCGGAGTCCTAGTCTGAATGAGCCAACATCTCAGAAGAAGAATATTGCCATGTTTAAGTAGTTTGATATTGATCCCTTTATTCCAGTTTGTGGGAACTTTTTCTTCATCCCAAATTTGATTAAATAACTTGTTTAATAAAGGTGGAATACGTTTTGATTATTAAATGCATCATTTGTACACATTTTGTTCATATATTTCTTCCTGAGAAAACTCTTTGATTCACCATAAGTTGTACTTGAATCTCGCTGGTAAAGTTTACCACCTTCCTTTGCCAACCTGTCTGGCTGTTTCAGAAATGTTGCAAAACGTTGAAACTCACTAAATCAGTTTTTACTGCATGGAAGTCATCCGCCTGCAGTGGTGGGGCGTGATAAGCACTCCAATGTATGGTGACAGCTTTACAAGGAAGGAACACAACACAATACTGACGTTTCGGCCTGTGGCCTTCTTCAGAATACAAGGATAACGACAACAAACGGTGAAGTACAGTTAACTATAACTACATGTTTGATGATAAAATGTATAGTGGAAATGATTTGCTATTATTCTTTTTGCTATTAAGGCTGAGTTCTTTATTTTTTTGCTATCTTTCACGACCACCTTTACCGCAGCATTGCAATTATTTGCATGTTCCCTACTCATCTATATCGCTGCTACTTTATGTTTGTTTTACGTCATCCATCTCTGTGTGCTTTATTTAGATTAATTGCCACTATACTTTATCGCGGGCGACAAAGAGAGAAAATACTGGATAGCTTGGTGTCATGGCATGGAAAACAGTCAACAACAGAACTGATACGATGCACTGTAGATAGAAGATTGTGGAGGGACATAATCACCTACGCCAACCGGTAAGGCACATGAAATGATGATGATGATGATGATACTTTATCATCAAAATATCACCATACCTTGGAGTGCTTATCACACCCCACTACTGCAGGTGGATGACTTCCATCACAACCATCTTTACCACAGCATTGCAATTATTTTCCTGTTCCCCAGTTTTACTGCAGTTTTGGCAGAATGTTATACGTTATTTATAATAAATTTCTACGGTCATTCAAGGCTCGACTCCTCGGATCCTTCAATAAAATTCAATGCATATACCAACAATGTATATGTAAATAGTAAAATAATCTTCTGTAATTTTCTTCCTCAAGAAAGTTACAGTGATTCGTTAATAATAATAAAAAAAAAAATGTTTCCGCTGGGGCTTGAACCCAGGACCTTCCGCGTGTTAGGCGGATGTGATAACCACTACACTACGGAAACCTCGAAATAAAAGACTGCCAAATAGAATGTGCTTTTTAAATTCTCATACTTGATAGTACCAAGTCTGCTGGCGTAGGTGATCATGTCTCTCTGCGACTTTCGATCTCCACAGCTATTTATCATTTCTGTTATTGACCTTCTGCCTAGCCATTCTCTTCAGCTGTCTTTAATCGTTTCTCTTTGCTTCCATCTGTCTCTTCATCCCTCAATTTTCCTTGTCGCAATATTATTCCACTGGCACGGGCGGTTGACGAATTATGGATTTTAATTCGTTAGCCGTTAGCAGTGATACTGGGGCCTTCTATAACCATTCCAGCCGTTCCTGCCTCATTACTGTCTTACATGGCCACACAATGATGATTGTTTCTTCCTAATATTGGAAATTAGTTCTCTTTTTTGCTTTGACCTCTCTCAGAACATCTTCATTACTCCTCTTAGCTGTCCATGGTACTCTCAACATTCTTCTGTAAAACCACATTTCTACAGACTCCAGTAATTTTTTTGTCTGTTGTCCTATTGTCCATGATTCGCACCCATATGTTAAGACTGGCTCAACATAACATTTAAGAACTCATTTTTTTTTTTTTTTGTTTCTATTGTCAAAAATGGATGCATAGCATCTTCTCATTTTTTGGAAAGCTGCTTTTGCCTTAGCCATTCTGCAGTGCATCTCACCTCTTTTGTACATCTACCATCTGTGGTTAACAAATATTTAAATTCATTTACCTGTTTTAATATTGTTCCGCTTGTCTTTATTCTGCACTGAGGTGATGTCTTTTTCTTTGTTGTTACCATTACCTCTGTCTTTTTGCTATTAAGGCTGAGTCCTTTATTTTTGCTTTCTTTCACTGTAATGTCCAACATTTCTTGTAACTCATTTTCACTCTTAGCAATTAATACTGTATCATCAGCATACCTTCGATTATTTATATTATGACCTCCAATTGTTATCCCAGGCATGCCCCTTATAGATCTTAAAATAATCTCACTATAAATATTAAACAAATCTGGTGACTGCACACAACCTTGTCTAACACCCTGTTTTATTTTTTGAAACAATGTCATTTTATTTCCAGCTCTTTTTTTAGCTGTTTGTTGCCAGTACATGTTCTTTATTATTCTTAGATCATTGCTGTCTACATAGAATTCAGGAAATGTACCAGTCAAACACCAGTGGATAAAGACTAAAGAGATACAGCGAAGACGATGGTGCTGGATAGGACACACACTACGGAGCCAACTGAGAGTATTACACAACAGGCCCTTTTTTGGAATCCCCAGGGGAAAAGACAAAGAGGAAGACCAAGGAATTCTTGGAGAGGACAGATATAAGCAGAGATGAAGATGATGGGGAAGACATGGAACGATCTTAAAAGAATGACAAAAAACAGAACGACTTGGGAAGTTTTTTGTTGAAGACCTATGCTCCACTGGGAGCTAAAAAGGTAGAAGAGGAAGAAGATTGCTGTCTACGTTTATACCTTCTACAATTTTGATTATTTTTGTGTGCGTGCTTTATTTTATCAAATTTTCTTCTTTTGCTTTTCTTCCTCATTTGCCTTTCACAGTCGAGGGAAGATATAATTTGCGGTTTTTTGCTGCTCTGTTTTCCCTTGCTGCTGCTATTGTTTTCTAGTGCTTCTAATATTCCGTTAATCCATCTTTTTCGTGGCCTTGGGACTGGTATTCTTACAATATTTATTGAAGGCTCGTTGTGTTGTGTTTTGATCACTCTGCCTTGTTACGTGGCCAAACCATTTTACCTGTTGTTTCTCTATATATTCTATGGCGGGGGTTATTCCTAGCCTTTTTTTCTCAGTTCTTCACTTCTGATCTTCTCTCGGGCTGTTTCCTGTCATTCGTCTAACACACTTCATCTCTGTAGAGGTTGCTTGCTTGTTTGCTTTCGCCCGATGACCATAGAAGTACACTTCTTCGTCATCCGCCCTTAAAAGGACGTTGAGTGGGCGTGTCTGTGTTGTGGTTTGCAGCATAATTGTGATATTTGCGCCATTCGGCCCAACACATCCGACTTCAGCACGTCTGTAGAGGTAATTTTCTTGTTGTTCTTGCATAAAGGGTACATGACTGGCATTGGTGGCACAACGTTGGGACGAAGATTGTATTGTAAAGTGCCCGTTTTGCCTCTAGAATTATTTCCTTGTTGGACAATAGTGATGATAGCTGTTCAATGATTTGGCAAGCTTTATTACATCTTAAGTCTATCTCAGCTGTTTGTGACTTGTCGTCTGTCACTAAAATTACGAGGTTTTGAATTCCTCTTCTTGTTTCAGTTGCCTGCCGTCTACAGTTATTGTGATGTTGTTTCTTTTTTACGACATTGATGACTTGTGTTTTTTTCCCCCCTGACTTCGTCAAATGCTTTGGTATAATCTATAAAACATAGACATAGCTCTGTTTTCAACCCTATGGCTCTATATATACTAAAGGAAATTATGATGCATATGACATTGTTCATATATGTAAATAATAAAAATAATTTTCTTCCGCAAGAAAGTTACAGCGACTCGATCTGAATAAACAATAATTATTTTTAAAAATAATTGTTTCCGCTGGGGCTTGAACCCAGGACCTTCCGCGTGTTAGGCGGATGTGATAACCACTACACTACGGAAACCTTGATTGTGGGGATGCAAAATAGAATTAGCTTTTTCAAACACTCATCATCATCATGTGCCGTACCGGTTGGCTTTGGCGATCTTGTCCCTCCACAATCTTCTAATGATTGTACCATGCCTGCTGATATCAAACACTAGAAAATGTAAAACTAAGGAAAACAAAAAGGGATAACGAATATCTCTTCTTTTTTCTCTCTCTCTCTCTCTGTCCATTCACTTCCTCTTATGCCTCTAAGGGTGTTGGAGATACAAAGTTCTAGTTCTTGTCCTTGTGGCAACCTCAACCTTCAAAACACATAGTTTCACACTCGTACACATAGTTTCACACTCGTACACATAGTTTCACATTCGTACACATAGTTTCACACTCACACTCGTACATATAGTTTCACACTTGTACACAGTTTCACACTCGTACACATAGTTTCACACTCGTACACATAATTTCACCCTCGTACACATAGTGTCACACTCGTACATACAGTTTCACACTCGTTCGTCACATAATTTCACACTCGTACACATAGTTTCACACTCGTACACATAGTTTCACACTCGTACACATAGTTTCACACTCCTCGTACACATAGTTTCACACTCGTTCGTACATATAGTTTCACACTTGTACACATAGTTTCACACTCGTTCGTACACATAGTTTCACACTCGTACACACAGTTTCACACTCTTCGTACACAGTTTCACACTCCTCGTACACATAGTTTCACACTCGTACACATAGTTTCACACTCGTTCGTACACATAGTGTCACACTCGTACACATAGTTTCACACTCGTACACATAGTTTCACACTCGTTCGTACACATAGTTTCATACTCGTACACATAGTTTCACACTCGTACACATAGTTTCCTTTCGGTTACTCCTTCCCTTTTGCATAGCCCTCTCTACCACCCATGTTTTAGCTCTTTTGCCTATCTACTATGCCATGCTATTCATAGTTCTTCTCCACTAGTCCCCATTGAGACACTTCGGTGTTCTATACACCTTTTATCTGTGCTACTTACCCCTCATGTTTTTATTGTACCCCACTCTCAGACATCTCACTCTTTCCGCCTTTTGCGTACCTGTTATTCTACTGTTCTATTCTTTCTCCTTTGTGTTTACACACTGACCCCGGTGTGAACTCCTCTGGTTATGTGTGCGTATGGCCACATTTCTGCACCTTGCTTAACACCCTGTTTTATTTGTTGAAACAATGCCATTTTATTTCCAGCTCTTTTTTAGCTGTTTGTTGCCAGTACATGTTCTTTATTATTCTTAGATCATTGCTGTCTACGTTTATACTTTATACAATTTTGATTATTTTTTGTGTGCTTTATTTTATAAAATTTTCTTCTTTTCTTCCTCATTTGCCTTCCACAGTCGAGGGAAGATATAATTTGCGGTCTTTTGCTGTTCTGTTTGTCCCTGCTGCTGCTATTGTTTTCTAGTGCTTCTAATATTCCGTTAATCCATCTTTTTCGTGGTCCTTGGGACTGGTATTCTTACAATATTTATTGAAGGTTCGTTGTGTTGTGTTTTGATCACTCTGCCTTGTTACGTGGCCAAACTATTTTACCTGTTGTTTCTCTATATATTCTATGGCGGGGGTTATTCCTAGCCTTTTTTTCTCAGTTCTTCACTTCTGATCTTCTCTCGGGCTGTTTCCTGTCATTCGTCTAACACACTTCATCTCTGTAGAGGTTGCTTGCTTTCGCCCGATGACCATAGAAGTACACTTCTTCGTCATCCGCCCTTAAAAGGACGTTGAGTGGGCGTGTCTGTGTTGTGGTTTGCAGTATAATTGTGATATTTGCGCCATTCGGCCCAACACATCCGACTTCAGCACGTCTGTAGAGGTTATTTTTACTTGTTGTTCTTGCATAAAGGGTACATGACTGGCATTGGTGGCACAACGTTGGGACGAAGATTGTATTGTAAAATGCCCGTTTTGCCTCTAGAATTATTTCCTTGTTGGACAATAGTGATGATAGCTGTTCAATGATTTGACAAGCTTTATTACATCTTAAGTCTATCTCAGCTGTTTATGACTTGTCGTCTGTCACTAAACGTCCGAGGCATTTGAATTCCTCTTCTTGTTTTAGTTGCCTGCCTTCTACAGTTATTGTGATGTTGTTTCTTTTTTACGACATTGATGACTTGTGTTTTTTTTTCCCCCCTGACTTCGTCAAATGCTTTGGTATAATCTATAAAACATAGACAGATCTGTTTTCAACCCTATGGCTCTATATATACTAAAGGAAATTATGATGCATATGACATTGTTCATATATGTAAATAATAAAAATAATTTTCTTCCGCAAGAAAGTTACAGCGACTCGATCTGAATAAACAGTAATTATTTTTAAAAAAATTGTTTCCGCTGGGGCTTGAACCCAGGACCTTCCGCGTGTTAGGCGGATGTGATAACCACTACACTACGGAAACCTTGTTTGTGGGATTTCAAAATAGAATGAGTTTTTTCGAACACTAGAGAATGTCAAACTAAGGAGAGGAAAAAGGGATAACGATAACGAATATCTCTTCTTTTTTTTCTCCCCCCCCCCTTTCTCTTTCTCTGTCCATTCACTTCCTCTTATGCCTCTAAGGGTGTTGGAGATACAAAGTTCTAGTTCTTGTCCTTGTGGCAGCCTCACCTTCAAAACCTGGTTAATTGATGCTGCAGCGTAACTCACGCACATGTTCTTCTTTCCTTTTTCTATTGCCTTCCAGCGTCGAGGGGAGATATTATCTGTGGCCTTTTGCTAATCTCTTCGCCTCTACTTCTGTTATATTTCCTAGTGTTTATAATATTATACCAATCGATCTTTTTTCGTGGTCTGCCCTTGGTGTTATATACGTTCACTGAAGTGAAGGCTTGTTATGTTTTTTATCTTTCTACTTTCTGCCTAACCGCGTGGCCAAACAGTTTTAGATATGTTGTTTCTTTATGTATTCAATGACTAGGAATATCCCTAGCTTTTTTCTCTCAGTTCTTCATTTCTGATCTCATCTCTCAGGCTGTTTCCTTTCATTCGACTAACACATTTCATCTATCTGTTGCATTACTCCGTATGTTGTTAGTATCTCCTATAGTTGTTCTGTTTTCTCAGTCGAGTGCTTTTTTCTGGTCATTGAAAACTATTTACACATTTTGATCGTGTTCTGTCGTCTTTCCTGCTAGATGTGTTAGGCTGAACAGAGGGCCAGCACATCCTCTGTTTTTTTTTCGTAACCGCATTTGAGAATCGCTTAATTGTAGTTCTATAATTGGTCTTAGTCTTTTTTTCCATAATTGTGGCGTATGGCTTAGAAGCGATATACCTCTCTATTGATTGTAGTCTCTCTTGCTATTTTTTCCCCATATTGGTACGATGATTGTCTGTTGCCAGTCTTCTGGGACTTTTTGTTGGTGCCATGCTGCATTGAATAATCCGTTCGACATGTAACTCCTGTTTCTCCTGCTGCTGCCTCTATGATTTTTTACTGGTTTGTTATCTACCCCGTGCTTTATTTCGTGGTGCCTTTTTAATTACTTCTTCTATTTCCTATGTTATCATTTTGGGTTCAGTGTTTGTGCAATTTTGCGTGGTTTTTGTTGTATTAATGGTAGTTGATCAGATGTTCAAACAGTGTGTTCACCATCATTAGGTGGCATGTCTTTGCCCAATATTTTATTCACCACAGCTCATCTGTCTCTAGCCAGATCTTCAATTTCTTCTGTTGCCATGGTCAAAGTCTCCTTTATGTCTTGAAACCATTTTCTTCTTTGCTCCTAATTCGTCGCCCAGGAACCATGCCTTCCGTGAATGTTCATTCCAGCCCGATGTGTCTTTTGACGTTCCATAGTATTTTAATTTCTTCTGTAGAATGGAGTTTATAAACAAGTTCTTTGTATGGTTTACTTCTTTTAATATGGCTTCATTGCTCTTTTTCATTATCCAAAGTATTTTAACTGTTTTTCTGTAGCATTTTGTTTAGTATGATTCAATTTTCTTCCTTGTTGTTTGTGAGATTGTCCACTATTCACAACCGTATTGTGCTATGGCGAAAATAGATATCCTTAGTAATTTTAATTTTACTGACTTAAAAAAAGTAAGTAAAGTACCCCCGTCAGGCAAAGTGGCGTATAGGGAAATATGGTGTTAGTGACCCTATATTTTACAGACCTTCAGCACATGATTTTTGGGGTAATGTGGTCGGTATTACGCCCGTGCTGCTTTACTTTCCCAGAAAAAAAATCCGGTACCCATTTAAGGCTAGGTGAACCCGGAAGCTCTTAAGTGATCTTTTAAAAAGGAGCTCTTAAAAAAACATCAGAAAGAAGCAATTAACATTTTTCAGGCACATCATGAGAAGAGGAAAGTTGGAATACTTGGTTACAACTGGCAAAATAAAAGGAAAGAGAGATCGCGGACGACAAAGAGAGAAAATACTGGATATCTTGGTGTCATGGCATGGAAAACAGTCAACGACAGAACTGATACGATGCACTGTAGATAGAAGATTGTGGAGGGACATGATCGCCTACGCCAACCGGTATGGTACATGATGATGATGAACCCGGAAGCCGTCGGTTGGGATCGAACCCTACCTCTTTTCCTTTGTAGTCCAGTTCACTAACCACTGTGCTATCGCAGCTCCAAATTTACTGACTTGCTCTATATTATATATGCATTATAGAATAGTCATTGTCTTCCGCACACTTAGTTTTTATCAAATATAGATTTTAGTTAGTTTTTATCAAATAGAGATTTTAGTTAGTTTTTATCAAATAGAGATTTTAGTTATTTTGTATCAAATAGAGATTTTAGTTAGTTTTTATCAAATAGAGATTTTAGTTAGTTTTTATCAAATAGAGATTTTAGTTAGTTTTTATCAAATAGAGATTTTAGTTAGTTTGTATCAAATAGAGATTTTAGTTAGTTTTTATCAAATAGAGATTTTAGTTCGTTTTTATCAAATATAGATTTTAGTTAGTTTTTATCAAATAGAGATTTTAGTTATTTTGTATCAAATAGAGATTTTAGTTAGTTTTTATCAAATAGAGATTTTAGTTAGTTTTTATCAAATAGAGATTTTAGTTAGTTTTTATCAAATAGAGATTTTAGTTAGTTTTTATCAAATAGAGATTTTAGTTAGTTTGTATCAAATAGAGATTTTAGTTACTTTTTATCAAATAGAGATTTTAGTTAGTTTTTATCAAATAGAGATTTTAGTTAGTTTTTATCAAATAGAGATTTCAGTTACTTTTTATTAAATAGAGATTTTAGTTAGTTTTTAACAAATAGAGATTTTAGTTAGTTTTTATCAAATACAGATGTAGATGGAAGATCAAGAGATAGATCAGTCAGGATGAAATAGTTTAGTTCAGATTGGAGACAAATAATAATAAATGGATATTATTATAGAGAGAAACTTCCGAGGCGATAATTCAGGGAATCATAGGAGGAAGAGGTATGTATTACAGCACTCAGAAAAAACAAAACAAATAAACAACAGAAAAAAACAAAGAACAATATATGGTCTGAAGCAGGATCGAACCCGTACTCCTTGGCACTGCGCTTTGCCACGAGAAGCCGAACGCTTGGGAACACTGCCACTCAGCTAAGTAACTTTAGTTCAGATTCAGTGTTCCGAATAAAATTTAGAAGTTTTGTACTCCAGAGAACCATAGTAAGTAGATTAAGAATAGCACAGCTTAAGTTAAGGTATAGATATAGAATAGCAAGTATGAGACAAGACGAGCTGCAATAATTGAATATAATTAAAGATATAGTTAGAAATGTCACGGACAATACGAATAAAGAGATGCCTCAAATAAATAACGGTGATAACCTCTTGTGCGCATCCCAACCATGAACATTAAATTTAGAATTAGAACTTGTAATTTTATATATATATATATATATATATATATATATATATATATATATATATATATATATATATATATATATATATATATATGTATATATATATATATATATATATATACATGCATACATACATATATACATATATACACACACATGTATGTAGTATGTGTACGTGTGTGTGTATATATGGTTATGTTCTGTTGTTCATAATGTTGTCAGTCCTTCTTACTGAGTTTCCAGGGTTTTTCCATGTGTATAATTTCCTTTTCTCTTGCTCAAAGAAGGTGTTGCATTTATCAGTCTGTTTTCTTCACAAAATTGTATTAATCTTTCTCCTCTGTTATTCCTTTTTCCTAAACCATTATTTCCTATAATGGTCTTATATTTACCTTTTCCTACTTTATCGTTCATGTCACCCATTTCATTATAATCAAGGTGTCTGATGATTTCACTTGCTTCATAACTGTGTTTAGACTCTATTATATCATCACACTAGACACAGCCAAACATGTTATAAACTCCAGCAGTAGGAGGAGTGGCTGATGGATGGGCCTTAGGGAAAACAGGGAGAGAGCTTTTTAAATATATGGCAAGACAAAATCCACAAGACAACATCAACAACATAACAAGAAGAGACCAAACCGCCATCTTCAGACTGAGAACAGGACATGTTATGCTGAATAACCACATTAATAGAATACAACAAAACCATACCCCAGTATGTCTACTCTGTAATCACCCACAAGAAACTGTAGAACATCACCTGTTTCAATGCCCTGAGCTCACTGACATCAGAACAACACTATTTTCCCCAAGACCCTCCAAATGGAATACTCTGTACGGAACCACAGCAGAACTTAAAAATACCTGCAGATACTACTACATGACATTGGGCCAAAGGGCATCAGCTCAAATGTCGCTGGATCCATAACAACAACAACAAAGGCACAAATATCGCTTTGCCGTAAATTAGCCACACAATACAGTGTAGACATCCACGCCCACTTAACAGGTGAACGCAGAAAATAAGAGCTTTCAGAGTATAGGCCTGTTTGTCAGTAATTTACGTCATAGTGGCCAAAAACATGATTGGGGACTTTATATAACAGAAGCCTTGCAACAGGAGGCTGTCTGGTCATCAGAACAAATTCCCCGCCGAGCAAGTATAGTATTTCGATTCCTGACACTGAGAGTGGGCCAGCCCAGGTTATAACACCCATAGTCGGCCTTCTGATAACGTCATCATCGAGTGTTATCTCCGCAACGAAGGTTGACTGCCATGGAGCGTCATTCTGCTCTGTCTCTTGCTTTGATGGTGCAGGTTGTCATAGGTTGATTTGTCCATCTTTTGATGTTACTCATCCATATTAGTTTTTTGTCTGCCTCTGCCTCTTTTACCTTGTATTTTCCCCTCCAAGATTACTTTTAGTAGGCTGTTGTGTCTTAACATGGCCCCAAAATCGCATTTGTCTTGTTTGAATTGTATTTAGTCGTTCTCCTTTCATTTTTAGTTGTTTTAAGACTTCATCGTTTGTTTTCTTTTCTTTCCATCCAATTCTACCAATTCTTCTATATATCCACATTTCAAATGCTTCAATTCTCTGTTCTGTTTTCATGTCTAATGTTCATGTTTCTGCACCATATAGGAATATTGAGAAGACATAATATTTTGCTATTCTTACTTATTCTGATATATTCTGAGCTTAAGTACATGAGCTGGTGTATATGATCATTCTCAAGAAACGAGGTTAATTCTTATTTATAAACAACAGTTATAACTTGATCTTAAACTGATTTTATTGATGAATTTAGGCATTAAACCCATTATAAACAACCTTCCATTTCTACGCCTTTGAAGAATCTGACTGATAGGAGCACCGTTTAATGATAAGGGGAGATAACATTCAAAAAGTGGAGCTAGTACATGCTGAATTCAGCGTAACCGGCATGCAGATAACGGTGTTAAGTTAGTGTAAAAATACAATATTCGTATCGTTCCGTACTTAAGTTCTCTATACAATATTTGTTTAAGGATACAATTGTTGTATATTCCTCTTTCCACATGACTTACCCACCTTAATCCCCGACCCCTAAGCGTTGTCATGATAGATGGGAGTTTTGGTTTTGGTTCTTTGCAATACGTTTGATCAAAGGAAGTTCAGATTAAGACTAGTGCTGATTTATAGAGATGTTTGCAGGTCTTCCCTGAGATAACTCTCTATAAGCGAAAGTAGTTTGGAAAATCTAACATCGAATAGTAGTAGCACAAGGATGGAAAATCTAACATCGAATAGTAGTAGCACAAGGATGGAAAATCTAACATCGAATAGTAGTAGCACAAGGATGGAAAATCTAACATCGAATAGTAGTAGCACAAGGATGGAAAATCTAACATCGAATAGTAGTAGCACAAGGATGGAAAATCTAACATCGAATAGTAGTAGCACAAGGATGGAAAATCTAACATCGAATAGTAGTAGCACAAGGATGGAAAATCTAACATCGAATAGTAGCACAAGGATGGAAAATCTAACATCGAATAGTAGTAGCACAAGGATGGAAAATCTAACATCGAATAGTAGTAGCACAAGGATGGAAAATCTAACATCGAATAGTAGTAGCACAAGGATGGAAAATCTAACATCGAATAGTAGCACAAGGATGGAAAATCTAACATCAGATGGTAGTACAAGGATGGAAAATCTAACATCAGATGGTAGCACAAGGATGGAAAATCTAGCATCGAATAGTAGTAGCACAAGGATGGAAAATCTAACATCGAATAGTAGCACAAGGATGGAAAATCTAACATCAGATGGTAGCACAAGGATGGAAAATCTAACATCAGATGGTAGCACAAGGATGGAAAATCTAGCATCGAATAGTAGCACAAGGATGGAAAATCTAGCATCGAATAGTAGTAGCACAAGGATGGAAAATCTAACATCGAATAGTAGCACAAGGATGGAAAATCTAACATCAGATGGTAGCACAAGGATGGAAAATCTAACATCAGATGGTAGCACAAGGATGGAAAATCTAGCATCGAATAGTAGCACAAGGATGGAAAATCTAGCATCGAATAGTAGCACAAGGATGGAAAATCTAACATCAGATGGTAGCACAAGGATGGAAAATCTAACATTAGAATAGTAGTAGCACAAGGATGGAAAATCTAACATCGAATAGTAGTAGCACAAGGATGGAAAATCTAACATCGAATAGTAGTAGCACAAGGATGGAAAATCTAACATCGAATAGTAGCACAAGGATGGAAAATCTAACATCAGATGGTAGTACAAGGATGGAAAATCTAACATCAGATGGTAGCACAAGGATGGAAAATCTAGCATCGAATAGTAGTAGCACAAGGATGGAAAATCTAACATCGAATAGTAGCACAAGGATGGAAAATCTAACATCAGATGGTAGCACAAGGATGGAAAATCTAACATCAGATGGTAGCACAAGGATGGAAAATCTAGCATCGAATAGTAGCACAAGGATGGAAAATCTAGCATCGAATAGTAGTAGCACAAGGATGGAAAATCTAACATCGAATAGTAGCACAAGGATGGAAAATCTAACATCAGATGGTAGCACAAGGATGGAAAATCTAACATCAGATGGTAGCACAAGGATGGAAAATCTAGCATCGAATAGTAGCACAAGGATGGAAAATCTAGCATCGAATAGTAGCACAAGGATGGAAAATCTAACATCAGATGGTAGCACAAGGATGGAAAATCTAACATCAGATGGTAGAACAAGGATGGAAAATCTAACATCGAATAGTAGTAGCACAAGGATGGAAAATCTAACATCGAATAGTAGTAGCACAAGGATGGAAAATCTAACATCGAATAGTAGCACAAGGATGGAAAATCTAACATCAGATGGTAGTACAAGGATGGAAAATCTAACATCAGATGGTAGCACAAGGATGGAAAATCTAGCATCGAATAGTAGTAGCACAAGGATGGAAAATCTAACATCGAATAGTAGCACAAGGATGGAAAATCTAACATCAGATGGTAGCACAAGGATGGAAAATCTAACATCAGATGGTAGCACAAGGATGGAAAATCTAGCATCGAATAGTAGCACAAGGATGGAAAATCTAGCATCGAATAGTAGTAGCACAAGGATGGAAAATCTAACATCGAATAGTAGCACAAGGATGGAAAATCTAACATCAGATGGTAGCACAAGGATGGAAAATCTAACATCAGATGGTAGCACAAGGATGGAAAATCTAGCATCGAATAGTAGCACAAGGATGGAAAATCTAGCATCGAATAGTAGCACAAGGATGGAAAATCTAACATCAGATGGTAGCACAAGGATGGAAAATCTAACATCAGATGGTAGAACAAGGATGGAAAATCTAACATCGAATAGTAGTAGCACAAGGATGGAAAATCTAACATCGAATAGTAGTAGCACAAGGATGGAAAATCTAACATCGAATAGTAGCACAAGGATGGAAAATCTAACATCAGATGGTAGCACAAGGATGGAAAATCTAACATCAGATGGTAGCACAAGGATGGAAAATCTAGCATCGAATAGTAGTAGCACAAGGATGGAAAATCTAACATCGAATAGTAGCACAAGGATGGAAAATCTAACATCAGATGGTAGCACAAGGATGGAAAATCTAACATCAGATGGTAGCACAAGGATGGAAAATCTAGCATCGAATAGTAGCACAAGGATGGAAAATCTAGCATCGAATAGTAGTAGCACAAGGATGGAAAATCTAACATCGAATAGTAGCACAAGGATGGAAAATCTAACATCAGATGGTAGCACAAGGATGGAAAATCTAACATCAGATGGTAGCACAAGGATGGAAAATCTAGCATCGAATAGTAGCACAAGGATGGAAAATCTAGCATCGAATAGTAGCACAAGGATGGAAAATCTAACATCAGATGGTAGCACAAGGATGGAAAATCTAACATCAGATGGTAGAACAAGGATGGAAAATCTAGCATCGAATAGTAGTAGCACAAGGATGGAAAATCTAACATCAGATGGTAGCACAAGGATGGAAAATCTAACATCGAATAGTAGTAGCACAAGGATGGAAAATCTAACATCAGATGGTAGCACAAGGATGGAAAATCTAACATCAGATGGTAGCACAAGGATGGAAAATCTAGCATCGAATAGTAGCACAAGGATGGAAAATCTAACATCGAATAGTAGCACAAGGATGGAAAATCTAACATCGAATAGTAGCACAAGGATGGAAAATCTAACATCAGATGGTAGCACAAGGATGGAAAATCTAACATCGAATAGTAGCACAAGGATGGAAAATCTAGCATCGGATAGTAGCACAAGGATGGAAAATCTAGCATCAGATGGTAGCACAAGGATGGAAAATCTAGCATCGGATGGTAGCACAAGGATGGAAAATCTAACATCAGATGGTAGCACAAGGATGGAAATCGAATAGTAGCACAAGGATGGACAATCTAACATCAGATGGTAGCACAAGGATGGAAAATCTAACATCGGATGGTAGCACAAGGATGGAAAATCTAACATCGGATGGTAGCACACGGATGGAAAATCTAACATCAGATGGTAGCACAAGGATGGAAAATCTAACATCAGATGGTAGCACAAGGATGGAAAATCTAACATCGGATGGTAGCACAAGGATGGAAAATCTAGCATCGAATAGTAGCACAAGGATGGAAAATCTAACATCGGATGGTAGCACAAGGATGGAAAATCTAACATCAGATGGTAGCACAAGGATGGAAAATCTAACATCGAATAGTAGCACAAGGATGGAAAATCTAACATCGGATGGTAGCACAAGGATTGAAAATCTAACATCGGATGGTAGCACAAGGATGGAAAATCTAACATCGAATAGTAGCACAAGGATGGAAAATCTAACATCGGATAGTAGCACAAGGATTGAAAATCTAACATCGGATGGTAGCACAAGGATGGAAAATCTAACATCGAATAGTAGAACAAGGATGGAAAATCTAACATCGGATGGTAGCACAAGGATGGAAAATCTAACATCGGATGGTAGCACAAGGATTGAAAATCTAACATCGGATGGTAGCACAAGGATGGAAAATCTAACATCGAATAGTAGAACAAGGATTGAAAATCTAACATCGGATGGTAGCACAAGGATGGAAAATCTAACATCGGATGGTAGCACAAGGATTGAAAATCTAACATCGGATGGTAGCACAAGGATGGAAAATCTAGCATCGAATAGTAGAACAAGGATGGAAAATCTAACATCGGATGGTAGCACAAGGATTGAAAATCTAACATCGGATAGTAGCACAAGGATGGGAAATCTAACATCGGATGGTAGCACATGGATGGAAAATCTAACATCGGATGGTAGCACAAGGATAGGAAATATAACATCGGATGGTAGCACAAGGATGGAAAATCTAACATCGGATAGTAGCACAAGGATGGAAAATCTAACATCGGATAGTAGCACAAGGATGGAAAATCTAACATCGGATAGTAGCACAAGAAGGAAAAAAAACGGCACAGCAACATTCTAGGAAGTGTTGATGTTAAAATCAGAAAACAGGCGCAGCAGAAAGACGAGACCGGGCACCACAAATACATCTAATTAATTCTGCGATTGGACCTGTCTACTCAATATTGGCAGAATCAGTCACGAGACTAATTATGATTGCTTTCTACCAACCATCTGTCAAGAGGCCGGAGGCTATATATAAATATAATTCTCATCTAAATACAAATCTAAACCTAACTGCTGAGTGATATTTTTTCAAATGACAGTAAAATGCTGAAATGACACCTGACACAATACATAGACTATGACTACAAAGACAAGAAAAAAAAAGACACCAGCCTTTCGACCCAAAACACCCGACGTCAGTACCGAGTTGACTTCTCTCTTCGATCCATACTCGTTGGCCAGGCTGAACTGGTTAATCTGCCTCCAGAGGCACCGTGAAGAGATGGAGTAGGATCTAGATAGTTGTAGTTCACTGACCTTGGTGCGAGCCATCAGCTATGCGTCGCTGACGACTTCAAGCTCTGTTGTGGTTAAGTGCCTTGCCTCCACACAGAGAATATGATAAAACCCATATTTATTTACCATCCGGACAGACAGCGTTGTCAGCACTACATCAGGCCATCTTTCTTTCCCAGTAACAATTTAATGCTGGGTGAACCTAGAAGCCAATCGAGTCGATCTGGGAAATGAACTAGATCTCTCCTCCAATGTAGGCCAGTTTGCTAACCATTGCACTACCATAACTTTCTCAACCAAGACAGACAATTAAAAACACCACAGAATAAATCATCATCATCATCAAGTACAGTGCCTGCTGGAATATGAGATCTTGTCTCTCCGCAATTTTTTATCTCGAAAGTTATTTATCGTTTATGTTGTTGACCTTCTGCCAAGTCATTCTCTTAAGCTGTCTGGTATCTCTTCTCTTTGCTTTCCTCTATCTCTTTGTCCCTCAATTTTCCCAGTTGTCACAATATATTCCAGCTGTTCCCTTCTCATTATATGGCCAAAAAATGATGATTGTTTCTTTCTAATATTGGAAATTAGCTCTTTTTGCTTTGACCTCTTTCAGAACATTTTCATTACTCATCTTAGCTGTCTTACTATGGTCACGTCAAAAAACATAGCTGGCTGGAAAGAACAAAAATGGAAGGCATGGTTCTTGGGCGACATATCAGGGGCAGACCAAGAAAGTGGTTTCAAGACATCAAGGAGACCTTGAACATAACAGAAGTGGGAGATTTGGCTAGAGACAGATTCCTTCTAACGGGTTGTGGTGAAGGCAATGTTCTGCAAAGGTCATGTGACCTGATCACTTTTTCTTATTTTTCCCACTGGCAGCAATGTGCACAAGTGTCCTTCACCTTACAGGCAGATATTCTCTGACTTCAGAGGCACCCTTATTTATCATCGAAAGTTTTGACATTATTAGATTTTTTTGGGTCAAATTTTGTCTTGCAGCGACTACTATTGGCCTACTCTTTTTTATTTCTAATCGCCAAGAGTTCTTTAAAGCGTGCAGAATATATAGTTATAGTTATTCGAAGGCTCCGGTATCACTGCAAAAGAATTTAAATCCATAATTGCCTTACCGCTCATGCCAGTGGAATCATCTGAATTAACATCTCATCGAATATCCAAACAAAGAAAGGCAGCTGGAGTCTCCATAATAGCAAAACATAGCACTTGTCAAAAGATATAAGGCGTATCAGCACCGAAAGTGAACGCAGCTGAACTGTCCATCATACGATACCATCATTCATCGTAAGTAATCTGAATATAGAAACACCATCCAGATGAAAAGCACAGCTCACGGTTTGCACAGAGCATTAAATTAAGTAGCTCTGGCGGCAAGCCAGACTTGGAATATGAGGAAACTGCAACAAGGAACACTTTTCAGACAGTGCCTCAACGGTTCCTGTCGCCTATCTGCTATATTGACCGGAAGTCCAAAAGTACAGAATGCCGTTATTCAAGAGGGCTAATATCAGATCACACTACTCAGACCTGGGGAGGAAAACGTCATGAAGAAACCATGGATCCGAAGTGAAAAATTTCAACTGTGTGTGTTGGGATTTTTATTTATGATTTCTTTTTGCGACAACCAACCCTGGTCTCAGCAGCGAGGCCCAGCTTGAAGCATCAATTACTAATCGACTGAAAAAATATGAGTACCTCTGAAGTCGGAATTATCTACCTGTGCGGCGAGGGACCCCTGTGCACACGGCTGCCAGGGAAAAATGGATTAACATGCAAAATTCAGTTCCTAGTCTCTAGGGACTTTGTCTGAAGCTAGCGAACAAAAAAAAAAAACACAAATCACACACATATAAAACAGTTACCATACGTGAAGGTAAAAAACCTCAAAGAGCTTATTCTGAAGATGACCAATTACTTACATCTATCTATCTATCTATTGTCCTTTCGAGCCGAAGACGGCACATAGGGCAGAACCACAATCTCAAAAACAGAAACCTTGCGTGCCAAAACGGCACATATTGCAGAGATCACTGCTTCTAAAATCTATGGTTCTGTTTCCATAACAATACTTTTTACAATGACAGCTTGTCAAGCCATCGATCAACCTCCTTAGTCGCCTCTTACGACATGCCTGGAAGGTCACAGTGTTACTATTCTTTACTTCCCTCATAATGAGGCCCCGGTAACACACATTACTTACATACAACATATAAAAAAAAAAAAAAACCGGATCACACCTATGGTGTGATATATAGAGAATTTGTTAATGCCCCTTTCATTATTCATGATCATCAGTATATATGTTGGTAAGTGACCATTTCCTCACCAGACCATCTTTCTTTTCTCATAAAAAATCAAGGGTAAAAGGTAAAGTAAAGTACGAGACTTGAACCGGCGTCTTAGCACGCGAGTTTACACCCATATGTGCTCGGCCGCCTAACCAGAAATGTTCGGAGATTTCTGTATAGTGTCGCCTCAAGCATCGAAACTCAGATGCGAAGCAACATTCCTCACCTTCCCAGGGTAATCAAGGGTATCCAATTGAGACTAGGTGAACCTAGAAGCTTGTCAGTCAGTGGAATAAATCTGATCTCTTGACCGTATTCAATATTATTATAAATAATTAACATTAATAATATTACTTTATTTATAATTAGTTCATTAATCACTGATCCACTTCTTAAATCATAGAAGAGAAAAATTAAAGTCTCACTGTTTAAGGAAACAAGCAGATATGAATGAGACAAGAACAAATGTCAGAGTGTTATCCAATAATTTTATTATTAAAAAAAAAAGACATTAAACTTTCAACACTGCAATGAGTACATAAAATTATGACAACAGAAAAAAAAACATTTTCAAAATGGCTGAAAACATAAAACTGAACATTTCATAAATAAAAGGCTACCAACTTTTCTAGCAAATAAAAAATAGAGAATTGACTTAGACAATATTATACGAAACAAATTTACATTTTTATACATCTCTAGAGGTTGCACATTTTTTTTACATCTGTCATTTTGTTGCAATATATAGGGGTTTTTGATAGCTGTGGGCCAGCTGCATCCAATCTCCCATGTGGGGGAAGGGTTTATATATTTGATCATCATCATCATGTGCCATACCGGTTAGCGTAGGCGATCATGTCCCTCCACAATCTTCTATCTACAGTGCATCGTATCAGTTCTGCTGTTGACTGTTTTCCATGCCATGACACCAAGATATCCAGTATTTTCTCTCTTTGTCGTCCGCGATCTCCCTTTCCTTTTATTTTGCCAGTTGTAACCAAGTATTCCAACTTTCCTCTTCTCATGATGTGCCCGAAAAATGTTGATTGCTTCTTTCTGATGTTTTTTAAGAACTCCCTTTTTGTGTTGGCCTCTTTGAGAACTTCCTCATTGGTCTTTTTAGCTGTCTAGGGAACTTTCAACATTCTTCTGAGAAATCCCATCTCTGTGGTCTCTAATCGTCTTTTCATTTGTTTGTCTACTGTCCATGATTCGCTTCAATATATATTTGATAGGAGGTCAAATAGGAACCATAATCCTGTATAGTACATGACACTTGCTAAAGGCTTATATTCCAAGCCCTTCAATTACCTCCCCTGGCAAACCCCAGAATTTGGATGATGCAACATAAATAAATAATTGCAATTTATTTATTAATAGTGAATATATTGGCAGTGATAAGCAGTGATAGAAAAAAAAAACAAAGGAAAGAAATAAGCTAAGAAGATTACCTACCTACAAGTAAATTGATTAAATTTCATTCAAATTTATTTCAACTTCAGATATGAAATTTCATTAATGAAAGCTATGAAACTGATTAATGTACCTTTCTGGGTGAGGAAATAATGAAGCACACTTTCAACACCATATTCAAATGAGCGCAGACTGTCCAACAACTGTCATTTGGAGAAATAAAAATGGCTGTCCAATTAAAGAGGTAAATCCTGGTCCCAAGCACAGCTAACTAGAGAAGGCCTGCGCACAACCCTACTAATGTGACATCATCGGTCAAGGTTTGCCTTTGCGGGTTATAGTTGGCTGACAGAATAATACCCCAAAGCCATCCCTGCTCGCAAAGCTGACACACATCACGCTAGTGGGGTTACTCACAGGCATTCTTTCTAAATTTGGATGTAATCACAGATAGTGTTTCAAACTAGTGCAGTTCTCATACAAATTACCACAGACATCTACAATCTTCCTAGGAAATATTCAGATTTGGCCCATGACAGCCAATAGCACCTGGTCTAATAGCGGCTCATAGGTAAATATTTGTATCAAGATCAATGAACCAGAACTGATCAAGATCCTTCTCAATCTCCCTGTGATGGGTCTGGAAACAGACTAACTAGCCTGGCCATGCAAAGAATGCAACAGGGTACTAAAGATGAATGCCAGATTGCAGAGAAATTTTGGCCAAAAGGTGCAGATGCTGCAGACTTCAGAAACACAATGCACCAACATAACAATATTTTAAGAGTGGATAATGACGAGCAGTAGATATCAGGTGAGTGCTGCAGCAGCAACAGAAGAATATTCAGGCTAAGACCTGGATGCAAAACAGACTTCAACAACTATCTACGATTCATCTCCTCAGTCATAATTAGCTTTTTACAGCACTGATTAACTCTCTTTCTCACTTCTATTGACACATTTCTTGCACATTTTCATTTTCCGAAATGCTACTTTGGCCTGTGCTATTTTGCTTTTTATTTCTGTAGTGCATCTTCCTTCTGACGACATTATTGTGTCCAAGTATTTGACTCTCTACACTTGTTTCAGTTTTGCCCCACTTATTTTTATGTTGCATGATAAAAAAAGTAAAGTACCCCCGTCACGCCAAGTGGCGTATAGGCAATATGGTGTTAGTGACCATAAATTTTACAGACCTTCGGCACATGATTTTTGGGGTAATGAGGTCAGTATTACACCCTTGCCGCTTTACTTTCCCAGAAAAAATCCAGTACCCATTAAAGGCTGGGTGAACTTGGAAGCCATTGGTTGGGATCGAACCCTACCTCTTGTCCTTTGTAGTCCAGTTCACTAACCACTGAGCTTTCACGTCTCCCATGTTGCATGATAGTGATGGTTATTTCTTCAATATTAGCATTTCTTTCTTTTGAGACAGAGACCTTTCTTGTTGCTTATTTTCACTATTATATCTAACATTTCTTGTAGTTGATTCTCCATCTCTGCTATTAAGGCTGTGCACCAACAGTAGAGAACTAGAAAAAAATAGGTAAGTCTTCTAGGCTTGAAATAATGAACAAGAATAATTATTCTGAGTAATGGAGAGCATTAAAAATGTATAATTTCATCTACTGTTCAAAACTTAATAACATGTGCAAACTGGTGAACAAAATACTTATTCTCTTCTTCTTGTGTGTATACTCCCAGATCTGAAGTTAAATCTGAGTCAAGAGAAAAAAAAACCAGTCTGTTTTGTTTCTCAACTGAGTTTGTTCTGAAATTATACAGATTATGACAACTGTTCAGAGATAGTTAGCTAATTATAGCTATAGTTATTCGAAGGCCCCGATATCACTGCAAATAAATTAAAATCCATAATTGCTCAACTGCCCGTGCCAGTGGATTCATCTGAATTAACATTTGCATCGAATATCCAAACAAAACAAGAAGTTGCAGGTCCCCTTTGTAGAAAAACACAGCATATATCAAAAGACATAAGGCATAGTAGCACCGATAGTGAACGCAACTGAACTGTCCTTCGTCATATGATATCATCATTCATCGTAAGCAATCTGAATATAGAAACCCCATCAGGAGAAACACACAGCTCACGGTGTGCACAGAGCACTGTT
The DNA here is from genome assembly GCA_032433765.1 of Megaustenia siamemsis. Lineage (NCBI taxonomy): Eukaryota > Metazoa > Mollusca > Gastropoda > Stylommatophora > Ariophantidae > Megaustenia > Megaustenia siamemsis. The sequence goes on from JAVIAB010000008.1 coordinate 46,829,640, forward strand.
CTCAGCAGCTCCTGCTGCAAGTTGGACTTGGAATATGAGGAAACTGCAACAATGAAGCTTTTCAGACAGTGTCTCATTTGTTCATTGACGCTTATCCTATAGTTAGCTGAAATGAGCTACAATAGTAAAAGTAAGGTAAAGAGCCATAGTCATGCCAAGTGGCGTATAGGGAATATGGTTTAAAAGTAAAGTAAAGTACCCTCGTCACGCCAAGTGGTGTATAGGGAAATATAGTGTTAGTGACCCTGTATTTTACAGACCTTCAGCACATGATTTTTGGGGTAATGTGGTCGGTATTACGCCTGTACTGCTTTACTTTCCCAGAAAAAAATCCGGTACCCATTTAAGGCTGGTTGAACCCGGAAGCCGTCGGTTGGGATTGAAACATACCCCTTGTCCTTTGTAGTCCAGTTCAATAACCACTGAGCTATCGCGGCTCCCTTGAATATGGTGTTAGTAACCATAATTTTATAGACCTTCGGCACATTATTTTTGGGTAATGGTCAGTATTACGCCCATGCCGCTTTACTTTCCCAGAAAAAAATCCGGTACCCATTTAAGGCTGGGTGAACCCGGAGGCCGTCGGTTGGGATCGAACCCTACCTCTTGTCCTTTGTAGTCCAGTTCACTACTCACTGAGCTATCACGAATGAGCTACTATACTTAAAGAAAATCATTAAACGACCAATACTTTTTTTCAAAAATACAAAAAATACTTGGTTTGTTATGGGATTTATATTTCATATGAGAATCTGTGTATGTGTATATATACATACATACATATATTTATACATATAATTTGAAAATGAAATGAAGCCAAAGTTAGAAGATAAAGGGCACAAGAGAAAAGAGGTGAAGCCGTACATCTTGAATGTGCTTTGATCACTCAGCAGACAGTTCTATCGTTCAAAAATGTGCAGATCATATAAATATATATAAACTATCTCTTGTGTGACAAACATTAGTAAGAAATTAGCTAGAAAGACAAAAGCTAATGTGATTTTCAAACTCAAAGAACAGATGTCACCATATATCCATTGAACATGTGTACAGATTTTGCTGTTCAGTTCAAACCATTATGAAGGTAATCTTTCACAAAACAAATTAAATCATGGATTGCAATAGCATAAAAGAGCTGTCTGTGAAAATAATAAACTGTAATCATCAAATAACATCAATACTAAACTGCAGAAAAGGTAGTACATATATGGGACAAATAATTCAATTGGCTCTAAAACATGGGCTACAAGACTTCAAAGATGTTGTAGAATTTACAAAGTGAACCAAACAGAAACACGGTAGATGAACATCAAAAGACAGTGGTAAACGAAAACACATTTTAAAAAAAATGGATCAAGCGGACATCATCAATGCCCTCCGAGATGTGGGGACGGCACAGGACTTTGACAACCATGAGTCCACGTCACTCCTTCGGATGAAAGATAGTTAAGATGGGCACAGCCAGAAACGAGAAACTTAGTGGGCGTGTAAGAAGACATATCAACCAACACAGAACTGGAGTCTTTGGTCACTGGACACTGCAAGACTTGCTGAGGAGGGTATCTGAGCACCTATGGACATGTTCGGAGTGCAATGATGATGACCCGCAAATAACTCAATAACATAAAAAAAAAAAAGATTCAAAAGTTCAGGCTTTTCTGTCTTTATCATAAAAAGAGACATACAAAATCTTCTATGAAAATGCTAGAAGACAACTAAATAGACAAAAGATTAAAATGACATTTTACTTCAATGAAATCTAGGCTGTACCGATAGTCTTTTATCATGATCAAATTAAGAGTGTTTTCAAAACATATGTTCTCTTTTTCTTGACTTTTGCTATGTGTGTGTGAATACAAACATTAATATAAACAAAACAGCCTGTCCCATGACTTTATAAAATACAAATTATTGAAGAAAAGCAAGACCATTTTACATGTTTCTGTGTGGAAACTCAAAATTTGCTTCTTTACAAGTCACTGAAGATATAAAAAAAAAAAAAAAAAGTAAAAACCACGTCACGTATAGGAAAAATATGGTGTTAGTGGCTATATTTTTTATAGACCGTTGGTACATTATTTTTGGGGTAATGTGGTCAGTGTTACGCCCGTGCCGCTTTTATTTTCCAGAAAAAAATCTGGTACCCCATTTAAGGCTGGGTGAACCCAGAAGCCGTCGATCAGGTTTGAACCCAACCTTTTGTCCTTAGTAGTCCAGTTCACTAACCACTAAGCTATCATGGCTGCCCTGAAGATTTAAGTGTTAATTCTGAGTCACACGGCAGATAGTATGGTGGTAGCATGTCATTAATAACTTCAGCAATGGTATTAGTGATTCCTATGATGGTCATGTATATTCTTTTTTCTCTTTATTTCTCATGTTTACCTGATGACTACTACAAGAATGAATTATCTTCTTTGTCATCTACCTTTAAAAGTTGTTGAGTGGGTGTTTGATGTTATAATGTTATGGTCTATAACAAAGCTGTGATATCTGCACCTTTCGGCTCATCACATCTGACTTCAGTATCATAGCGTATTTGAGTACCGGGTTGTCTTCCATTTCAATTCAAACTCACATGGCCAGACTAGACTGGTTAGTCTGTTTCTAGAGGTACCGCAAAAAACTTTAGTAGAATCTTGATAGTTCTGGCTTGCTGATCCTGGCAGAGCCAGTCAGCTAGGAGTAGCTAACCACAATCATGACATGCACCATGTAAATTATTCTGTTACACCTTTTCTAATGCCACTGTGTACACAGGTAATAAAAAAAACTTCTAACATCAATAACAGCCAATAGAACTACAGTCTATCGAAATAAACTCATGATTTACGATGCTTGAGGCGACACTAGACAGGAGTCTTTGAACACTTCTGGATAGGCAACCAAGCACATATGGGTAGAAAACCCACATGCTAAGATGCCAATTCAAGTCTTGTACTTTTACCTTTATCTATATAAACATGAAAATTAAACAGTATTATTTTTTTGTTGATAAATTTTGGTTTTTATAAAGTATTATATTTGTCTGTTTTATTTATAGAACACAGTATTTAATAGTTGGCAATTTAAATAACATTTACAACAACAGGGAACAAATAAACTAGAAGAACTGATTCAACTTTCATTGCAAATGAGGTCTTTATCAGGGATTAGATAAATAAAAACAGAACACAAGAGACAGAATAATAAAAATGACATCATTAGCAAAACAAGCTCACAAGCAAATAGCTACCCCATTCTGTGCCTTCAAAGAACCTTACACTGGACACCATTGAATGATAAGGGGAGACAGTATCCAAAAGTGTAAAGAGTTGGTGCTGAATTATCTATATTAACAAAAAAGATTATAAAACAACCTATACTGTCTATATTTTGTTTAGCAATTTTTCATTGAAACATGTGACTTCATACATATTTTAGAATTCACTTCTCTCATAAACTCTTCTCGCTTTTGCTGATCTTGATTAATATCTTTAGTTCAGAGCCATAACTATCCTCTTTTCATTTTTACAAACTGGGATCTGCCCTTCATGTTCTCAATTTTTCATGTGCTGCTGATTCATTTTAAGTCCAGAATAGAAATTTGCCGATGTATACAAATTTAAACATAATATTTGGGCCAAAGGGTATCAGGTCACAGGCCTCTGGATCTATAACAACAACAAACACAATGTTCATTATAACATGTGATTCAACTGTGACAATTAAACAATACTATGTTTGAAAAGAAATTGTTCACCAAAATTAAAGCAAAATTGAATTTGGTAACCTATAAGACATTCATGTGGTTGAGAGATTACAGTGTTAACTCTCAAAGAGAGAAATAGTGGCAAGGGAAGCTGAGAAAACAATGAGATGTCAAACATAGCATAATGTTATGACCAGACAATGCAAAGGCTTTTAACAAACCACTGCTATCTGTTTAGACAATGCACTACTATTTTCTGTAGTTCTTACATATTTTAAAAATCTATGGCACAGTCAGCCTTTAGATAGTCCTATCTACATAGAAGAGCCACTTCTGGCCTTTCTTTCTCCTCTCGCTGTGTAATGTCCTAGACACTCATGTCAAGGAGAATGCTATTGTCTGTTATAGTTGAATGGGCAGAACTAGATTGACAATTTTTGTATAAATTAAACAATTGAACAGGACAGAAAAGCAGAAATGGAAATCCATGGAAGTCAAACTCCAGAAAGGAGAGAACATGATGAGGATGATTTCAACATACATCACTACCATACACAAGGTCTTATGATAAATACAGTCGATGGAAATCATTCGCTCCAAAGCCAGCATTGCACTTTGGACACTTCCTCTGTCTGGTATCATATCTGGTCCTGAGGCACTCTAGACAGAACACATGGAAACATTTGGTCAGCACTGCATCTTTCTTGTTTACTTTACATGATGGACATGTCAGTTGTTCCTGTGGATTTAATTAATAATAATTAAATTATAATCTTGAAACAAGTTTCGTTTAAAAACAGTCAAAGCAAATATGTTTAATTTAGTCATTCTCATTGCAAATGAGGAAATTCCATAAAACAAATATTAAAACAGCCATATTAGTTTGATAAAAAAAGCAGCACAAATAATAATAATTTTAAAAAATTAAGGTCTCCTGAGCTGCAATTATAAAGATGAAGGGGGTATTTCATGATAATGAATAAAATTATAAACAAATAAAGATGAAGGGGGTATTTCATGATAATGAATAAAATTATAAACAAATAAAGATGAAGGGGATATTTCATGATTATGAATTGCTTGCGTGCTTGCGTTCATCCGATGACTAAAGGAGTGTACCTCTTCATCATCTGCCCTTAAAAGGACATTAAGTGGGCAAGTCTGCGTTGTATTGTAGTTTGCAGTATAACTGTGATATTTGCGCCTTTCGGCCCAAGACATCCAACTTCAGCATATGATTATGAATAGAATTAAAAACAAATAAAGATGAAGGGGGTATTTCATGATTATGAATACAATTATAAACAAATAAAGAAATTATGCATAAATTAGCAGATGAGATAAAACTTGGGACAAAAATGAGATGCTGAAAAGAAATAGAAAATAAACAACTAAAATATTTTTGAAATATAAACTGATAGGATTTTTTTTTAAATTAGATTTAGTGGAATGTAATATTAAAGATCATATAGAAATGTGGAAAGGAGCATACATCAATGACTGGATGAATAATTATTAGATTACACCACATGGTGAGAAACATAAATTGCTGAAAATTAATTCAATGTTAAATGTGAAAATGGAACTCAACATGCCTCAAATAATATTTAATAAGAAAACCAACATCAGATATTAAAATATCATTAAAAAATATACCATTACTATTTCTATCCTATTTTAGAAGAAAGGGTAAAATAAAGACTGTAAGTCCGGTGTGGTACCATGTAGAGAATGCTGTTAATTTTTTTGTTTGTTAATGTACATCTCTAACAGAATAGTGTTGAATCAATAAAAACAACAACAAAAATGACATACATAACTAATGGATGTAAACAGAAAACTTTAACATACAATAAAATGTAAATATATATTCCCTTTTACCATATTTCAACTGGAACTGTTATATGAATAATAATACTAGATACTCAGCTAATTGGGGGCCTCAGTAGCCTATTGGGAAAACCATCCGACTCGACTACCGAGCTCGGACAACCCATAAACGATTCCCACTGGGAGCAGTGTGAATTGTACTCGTGGTTGGAAAAAAAAAATACCCCCACGGTCGACCCAGCCGTTGGCAGAAATGGGTACCAGGGTAATTACCCTGGGAAGGTGAGGAATGTCGTCTCGCATCTGAGTTTCGATGATTGAGGCGACACTATACAGAAATTTCCGAACATTTCTGGATAGGCGGCCGAGCACATATGGGTGGAAACTCGTGTGCTAAGACACCGGTTCAAGTCTCCTACTTTACCTTTACTCAACTAATTGAGTAAAGTAAAAGTATCCAAATGCAATATTTTCACTCAAGGGTGAACTGTTGGATCTGCACTTCTCTATGGAATGTTTTTTGGAAGAGTGTGGCCATTTCTATCTCTTCAGATGCCTCCCCCTTCATGACACAGTACCCATTTTTTTTCCCCCTCAAGATGAAACAATTGGAGGATGTGTCTTGAACCCTAGTGCTTCATTTGAAAAAAAAAAAAAATCATTCATTCCTTTGCTAATCTGTCCTCAACGAATTCAGCACCAAACTGAGAAAAATGCTGCAGCCAAACCCATTTTCTTAAGAAATGAAAGTGATACTCTTGGCAGCTCATGGAACTTCATAAAGACTTTTTAGGACTGACAAGGTTGTTAAGGATTTGATGATTTAGATACCTAATGCAATAAAAAAAATATAAGAGGTAAGAAAATGGTAGGAATGTTGCAGAAAGCAAATCTGAATAGGTCATGCAGTGAAAAAAACAAAATGCGTTCTATGGGTTTAACTGACATTAGCAGATTGCAAAAAAATACTTTTTCTTCTTTTTAATCTTCTCCTGCTGGAGAATTATATATTTCTTTTTTATAGTAATATACAATAGTCTACAGCTCTTTCTAAGAACCAAAGATAGTGTAATTAAGAGCTGATTTAAAAGACCAGAATTTGTTTCGAAAAGAACTACAAGTTTGCAAGAATTAAGTACACAGATTGTAAGGTTGGAGAATGTGTTTCTATTTTTTTTTTTTAACCATTGATCACACGGGCAGAGATGAAAGATATATAAATATATATATTGAGAGAGAGAGAGAGAACATGTTATCATAACAACAGAAGAAAAACCAAATTTTATTGCAGGGTTGATATTTGAGGCTTGCACGACTGACAATGGTGAAAGCAGCTATTACAAACTGGCATGTCTTAACTGTGAGACACTGGACAAATAATGCAATAATAAATACTAAAAAATGGGACCTGTATATAATAAATATGCATTTTAACAAAATTAGACTGTAAAATTAAAAAAAAAACAGACAAACCTTATATTCTTTAATCTCTTCTAATAAAACCTCATCTGCAGCTCCAGCCATTTCAATTTTCTTACTCCTCTCCAGTTTGCGATTCAGTTTTGCAACTTCCTCCTATTGAAAGAAAATTAAAAGATGATATAGCCTGGATGATAATATATAATCATTAATTTATGTTAAATACTCACCTAAAGTCATTTAATTAACCTTTCTTTATGCTACAGCAGCAATTATTATTTTTTCTCTCTTTAAATCCATAAGTACAAAATCAATCAACACAAGCAACTTATTTTCATTGTAAAAATGTTATAATCAAAACAATCACTCTCATCACCACCAAGATGATCTAGTTCTCTGTGGTTTACATAAGATTGGTGAAAACAAATGTCTCGAAATTGACATAAGCTGTTGGTGTTTAGGCAGTGGAAGTTGATGTGGCAATTACAGTCACTTTCTTGACTTCTGCTGTAGAAGTTGATGTGGTGGTAATTGCAGTCACTTTCTTGACTTCTGCTGTAGAAGTTGATGTGGTGGTAATTACAGTCACTTTCTTGACTTCTGCTGTAGAAGTTGATGTGGCAATTACAGTCACTTTCTTGACTTCAGCTGTAGAAGTTGATGTGGCAATTACAGTCACTTTCTTGGCTTCTGCTGTAAAAGATGAAGCTTATCCATGCTATGGGTACTGGTCTCATGCCTCATATTATATCTTCTACATCTCATTACACCTTTACATCTTAATTTCATTACACTCCTTACACCTTTACATCTACATCTCATTACACTTTTACATCTTCTACATTTTATTACACTTTTTAGACTTTTACATTTGTTTTTGATTAATCCACGAGATGCTCTGCTTCTGTGCACTGATCCCAACTCATCACCTTTAGTTAATCTATAATGCCCTCTCCAAGAAACTGTACTCTAATAACACTGATCCTCCTCCTCAAGTATTTCCTAGTGTCTTCCCTTGTACTGTAAGCAAGTGAGAAAGAATAAAAGCTGCAGACTGAAAGAAAACTGCAGAATCTGAGATCATCATTTGCGAATACCACAAGATCAAGTCCCATGCCAAGACTACACAGGAAGCACACCATGGTAAGCAAAGTTTGTAAAGGAAACTCTATTAAATATCCACACAGGAGGAGCATGTTAGTTTTTACAGACATTCCACCAAAGAGAAGAAAAACATATACAAACCTAGGTAGAAAAGGGCCATTAGTATTATTGTAATCTTCTTCTTCTTCTTTTCTCTTCTCACTGATACCTAAAAGGTGTCGTGGTTATATCATTTGTCGTTCTTGAGCTGCTCGAATTGTCTGAATTAGTGATTTTCCTTTGTTGTTACATGTCTCTGTCACTGCAACTATCCATCTTCTTCTGGGCCTTCCTCTTGGTCTTTTTTCGATGCATTCTCGAGAAGAACGCCCTTGATGGTGATTGATAAGGATTCATTCTGACCAGGTGGCCAAACCATTTAAGTTGTTGTTGTTCTATATATTCTTGGCAGGGTTTTGTTCCTACTATTTTTCTTATGGTTTCATTAGGTATTCTATCTCTTCTTGTGTTTGTTACTTTTTTCAAGCATCGCATCTCACATGTATTGATCTTTCTTAAATGTGATTTAGAAAGATTATTATTGTAATAAGGTCACAAAAAAAGACAGCAGCTATAAAAACAATTTTGAATAAATGCTTGCTGAAGAATATGCATTGGACAGCATTGTGAAAAACAACATCAGGCCGCATGTCCATTGCAGTATGTTGCATTCACCTCAGCCCATCTGAAAGAATTTATGTCTCTAGCCAGATCTCCCACTTCTTCTGTTGTCACATTTAAGATCTTCTTGATGTCTTGAAACCACATTATTTTTTATCTGCTCCTGATGCATCACCTAGGAACCATGTCTTCCATTATTGTTCTTTTCAGTTTGCTGAATCTTTTGATGTGGTCTTAGTATTTTAATTTTCTCCGTCAAATGTTGTTTATAAGCCAGCTCTTATTAAAATTTTTAACCCCAGATTACGATACCAACCTGTAACTCTCGCAGTTAAGATACGCAGTAAAAATTACTACCATTTAAATGTAAAATTTGGTGCTCTAAAAATAGTAATTTCTTTTAACTTTTGACACACAGAAGTGTGTTCCCACTGCAAAAAATGGGGACTCAAAATTTGTTATTGCTATTGTTAATCTTTTGATCTCTTTCTGGTAGTCTCCATTGTTAGTTACTATAGCTCCAAGATATTCATTGTTTGTTACAATTTCAAGTTCTTCACTGTTGATTTTGAGTTGGTTTTTGTTTTGTCAATGGGCAATATCTTAGTTTTCTGTATGTTTAGATAAGAGATTAGGTCTTCACTGTGTTCTTTAACACGTGACAAAACAGTGCAAAGAAGCCCTTTAATAAGCAAACAAAGAAGAAGAATGTGCGCAGACGTAGACAATGGTTTTTACCTGCATTCGTTTATATTTGAAAACTTCTTGCTCTAGGGAAGCTGTTTTCTCAGCTACTGCCACTTGTGCCTCCTTCAGCTGAGCCTGATACTTGTCTAGATGGAGCTTCAGATCAGCCGCTGTCTGGGAGCTCTCAACTGCCTTCCTCTTATGCATTTCCATGGCCTGCTGTGTCAGTCTGCACACATGTAGGGATAAGTGTTATCTTAGAAAAGTTGGAGGAAGTCCCAACAATGAATATGAAGCAGTGATTATAAGGTGGAGGACAAATGGGAGTGTGTGGGAGAAGTCGAGGGGAAAGTGGGAAGGGTTAACTAAAATAGAATCATCGAGTCCACGGGGAAAAGTGATAAGTGGTAAGAAGGATAGAAACATCGGGTCTCATGGGGAAGATAAGGCGCAATTAGGAGCGAGAGAGAAATGTAAAACGGGGTATGATTGGTTGGAGGGAAAAACATTAGAGAAAAGGATACATGAGAAAGTCAGTTGAGATAGAAAGAGGGCTCAGTGCGGACAGTTGTTGTTTATACACTGTGAGACTCTCGCTCACTGTCACTTAAATTGTTCATTGCATCTAATTTGCACAAGTACATTACAATAACCTACTTCATACTGAGCATGAACGCTGTGAGACTGTCTCGCTCACTGTCACTTATATTGTTCGTTGCGTCTAACTTGCACAACTACATTACAATATCATCTTCCATTTTGAGCATGAACGCTGTGAGACTGTCTCGCTCACTGTCACTTAAATTGTTCGTTGCGTCTAACTTGCACAACTACATTACAAGAACCTACTTCTTATTGGTTATTATCAGTTTTGACAACTGATACCGTGAGCATGGTTCGTGGTACACAACAGGATAATAGAGCCAGTTTTAGTTGTGTATGGCCGTTGCGTGAGGCGGACATTGCTTCTGGAACAGTGCTATGTAGAGTTATGTGTTGGTGTAAATTCAATCCGGAGACTGATTCTGTAATGTAGTTGTGCAAGTTAGACGCAACGAACAATTTAAGTGACAGTGAGCGAGACAGTCTCACAGCGTTCATGCTCAAAATGGAAGATGATATTGTAATGTAGTTGTGCAAGTTAGACGCAACGAACAATATAAGTGACAGTGAGCGAGACAGTCTCACAGCGTTCATGCTCAGTATGAAGTAGGTTATTGTAATGTACTTGTGCAAATTAGATGCAATGAACAATTTAAGTGACAGTGAGCGAGAGTCTCACAGTGTTCATACTCAATAAGAAGTAGGTTATATCTTGAAACAGCGCGAAGTACAAGAGCATATGATCACGACAGACGGACAAGTGGGGTGTCCGGGCTATGTATGAGTTCAGCATCAGGCAAGCAGAAGGCAGATAAGCGGCTACAGAATCCCGAGTCAAATCCAGCACACTCGGTCCAAGGCTGATACGGGGTCAAGATGAGCTGTCCGGTGCAAGACGCCACCAGGCAATCTATGTGCCTGCAACGCAACTCCAGGCGTTGAGGTCAAACGCCAAGTCGTTCCAACAAGCGTGTTCAAGTCAATTATAAGTTCTATTAAGGTCAGCTCGGTCAGAAGTGTTCTGTTATGTTTAAGAGGCTGCTATAAATACATATAAACAAATTGTGTCTTTAAATTTAAAAATGTCTTAGTATTACTCTAAAGCAAAAAAGGTATATAATATATACATATAATCTCCTTTTTTGGTGTGTGAAATATTATAACTTGACAGTGTTACATTAAATTACCATATTTGAAGGTGAAGAGTAGTGGTTTTCTCGCTATTACCTTCATTCTTCTTCTTATGTCCTTACATCTTACATTTTTTCATTATCACAAGACATCACATAGGGCTTTCATGCACTTTGCTGTGAGTCTCTATTCTGAGCGAGCTTCTCAATTTCATTAAAGGAGTCTATGTCTTCTATCTTTGCATCTTTTATCAGTGTTTATTTTCATTGATTCTTGACACTTCTCTTTTGTATGCCAAGTTATCTTTTAATAAGGCATCCAAGCCCAGCATTAACATGGGCACCACCTGGCAAACAAAGAAGAGGGGGAACATTAGGAACACAATGGTAAAAAACCATACATGATGAAATGAAAGAGTCGAGTAGGTCCTGGCATGAGTTGTCCAGGCTTGCTCCAGACCGGATTGGGTGGAGATCTCGTGTGAGTGATCCCTATGCTCTGACCGGAGTTCTAGAATTATGAGAAAGAAGGAGCATGACAAGTAGGTTCTGAGTTCAATTCCTAGATGCGCCTACATTTTTCTTTACCAAAATGGTTTTGGGGGGTTCACCCAGCCTCGTAGAATAGGTACCTAAGATTATTTTTTTTCTGGGAAAGTAAGGCAACCTGTCATGATAATGACCAGATTGTCCATAAAATGTACTAGTGGTCAAAGAAAAATATAAACACTAACATAAAACTCCCCACAAAAAAGAGAAACCCTACATACTTACTGTTAAGCTGGTAGTTTGAATCATATAATGGCAACCAAACATTCTGTATTATCAACCCAGATATTCTGTACTCTACTTTCTTTTTTATGTATATGCTCTTGATAAATTCTGTAACTTCCAGAAATACTTGAATGTGACAGAACCCACTAAAACATGGGTCTGTCACAGATGCTGGCAGTCTGCAGAATATTGTTCCTAGGTCATTCAAATTTGTATTTTTATAGCAACTTAATGTTGAAGTTAGTGATAAATACCCACAAAAGACAGAACCTTCCTTTCTGTTTTCTTCCTTCGATGAAATTTTCAGAAGCTGTTCTTCAACCATCTGATCTGCTATAAAGCTATTTATTATTATCATCATCATTGCACTCCGAACATGTCCATAGGTGCTCAGATCCCCTCCTCAGCATGTCTTGCAGTGTCCAGCGACTGACGACTCCAGTTTTGTGTTGGTTGATTAGTCTTCTTACACCTCCACTAAGTTTCTCATTTCTGGCTGTACCCATCTTAACTCCCATCTCTTTCATCCGAAGGAGTGACATGGACTCATGGTTGTCGAAGTCCTGTGCCCTTCCCACTTCCCGGAGGGCAATGATGATGTCTGTCCGATCCATTGGTTGACCATCCTCAATAATAGTGTTGCTAGCCAACCTGTCTGCTCTTTCATTTCCCCGTACTCCCGCATGTTCTGAGACGTAGACAAAGGTGACCGTATGTATTTTTGACTTCTGCAATGACTCTACCTATTGCATACATACAGAGCCCGCTTCCACTTTTTTTATCATACTCATCGAATCGCTCAGTATGCAGGTGCAGTCTTGTGACTCTAACCAGATGAATGCCCTGATCACTGCCATCACCTCCATCGTCATGCTACTTGTGGTCATAATGTATGCACCACTGTCCTCCTTAACAATACTGCCTGCCGAGTGCGCTGTAAATGCCCATGCACTCCTTTGGTATCATATTACAGATCCGTCTGTATAGATGACTGCATCTTTCTCATCTGTGTTATCCCAGATAAAACCACTAACCTCTGCATTGACTCTGCATTTTCTGCTGCACTGATTGCTGATCCAACTATATAAATTCAGATAGTGCTTGGATAGGTTATTCCAAGACATAAACAAATTAAAATAGGTTTGATGACAATAAGTGCTACAAAGGGTATAATTAAAGATGATGATGATGATGAGCTATTATATTTTTTATTGTAATTTTCATTTGAATTGTCCCTGATAATGACATATTTGCTTTTATCATATCTGTTTTGTCATTGTTGTGATCTTTCCAAATAAAACTAGCATTAAACTTATGTTTCTTTTTATAACTTTAGTATAAACAGACATACCCCTGTTCTTTCTCAACAATGGACAAATTGTTCTGCAAAACTCTCTCCTTCTCTTCCAGGTTACGAACCACCATATTCTGAGCTTCTACTTGTGCCTGTAATGTGGCCACCTGTTCTGTGAGGACATCTTTCTCTTCTCTCAACAGTTTCTGGATCTGATTTGACTTGATTCGCTGAGAAGACATTAATTCACACAAGTATCTTTATTCATCACCTTCATCAGTAAATTATTCACACACAAACTACAATGTTTTTTAATGCTACATTAGAACGGACGAAACCATACAAATTTTAGAGTTTAAAAATAAGACTAAAATATTGTGAAATGAAACTTAGATTTTCACTTTTACCGATGTAAAAATGTTAAAATTATTGACTGTGGCCAGTCTCATCTAATTCTCTCTGCAGCTCCTAGTTGCTGATGAAGTCAAGGCATGTCCATTCATTAATGGTGTCTACCTACGTTTTCTTTGTCTTCTGTCCATTCACCATTCCACACCAAGCAGTTTTTGTTAGGCCAGACAAGCATAATCAATGGCCTTACCACCTGTGCTTGAGTTTCTTTACTGTGACTTGTGATCTTTGTAATGACCAAATGCACTGCCTGTTTTGAATAATTGTTTATACCACTTTAAGCTGGACTACTAAAGACAAGAAGTTGGGTTCAATACTGATCTACAGCTCATAGGTTCACCTGGACTTAAATGGGCAATGGATTTTTCTGAGAAAGAATGGGGAGGGAGGGTGGGCGCATTGCCAGCCATCCCCGATATGAAATTGACCACATCGCTCATTAAATGTGCAGCTGGTCAATGAAAAATATGGGAACTAACACCATATTCCCTACATGCCACTTGGCGTGACGGGTGTACTTTACGTTTTACTTTTATATATATATATATATATATATATATATATATATATATATATATATATATATATATATATATATATATATATATATATATATATGGTGTTAGTGACCATAAATTTTGCAGACCTTCGGCACATGATTTTTGGAGTAATGTGGTCAGTATTACGCCCATGCTGCTTTACTTTCCCAGAAAAAAATCCGGTACCCATTTAAAGCTGGGTGAACCCGGAAGCCATCAGTTGGGAACCCTACCTCTTGTTCTTTGTAGTCCAGTTCACTAACCACTGAATTATCGCGCCTCCCTATATATATATTGTAAACTCACCTCTGACATGAGTTTAAAATTTGCATCATCCTTCTCCCTCAGCTGTTGTAATAGTCTAGTATTTTGTTCCTGCATATCCTCAAACGCTTGACCAGTGACATCCAGGTCATTCAGCAGTCCTTCCTCTCTCTATATGAAGACAAACATTATTATTAATTTTGGCTAAGAAAAGATTTACTTTAACAAATCCAAATGCATACACAATTATATTAATGCTATGTGTCCTAAATGTATGCTTATTATAACAATATTTTAATTTTTTTTAGCGCTCAAGTCTTTACAATCATGCAAACTTGACTAATTGTATAATTTCACGATGAAGGGAGATAAGCACAAATATCAAATATTAAAAAAAAAATTAAATGCTATGTAGGGCCACAAGTATAGCTGCAGAAAACATAAAATGGTAGTGAGGAGGTAGACTAAAAGAAAGATAAGACAAACTACAACAATATTTCGGCAAAAGCTTTCATCAAAGTACACCAAACAAACTATACAAATTAAATAGAAATTCTAGTCAGATTTGGAGCTGTGTTGTTGCCCTTTCTAAATAGGATTTCTGTGTTTAATGTGTATAGTTTGTTTGATGTACTTAATGAAGGCTTTTGCCAAAACATCATAGTAGTTTCTCTTGTCTTTCTGTTAGTCTAACTCATCAATATCATTTTATGTTTATTTCATGAAGGAGGGGCACAAACAACATCACGAAACATGTTTTTTTTTGTGTTTACCAGCTTTCATTTCTGACAAAGTCCCTGGAGACTAGGAACTGAATTTTATGTGCTAATCTGTTTTTTCCCTGGCAGCTGTGTGCACAGGGGTCCCTCGCCACACAGGCAGATAACTCTATCTTCGGGAGGTACTCATATATTTTCCATCCATGAGCAACTGGCGTTTCACGCCGGGCCTTGCAGCTGAGATCAGGGGTGGTTGCAGCAGAAAGAAATCATAAGTAAATTTCCCAACCAGTGCAGCCGGGATTTGAACCCACAACCTCTCAGTCTCGAGGCCGGCGTCTTGCCTCGAGACCAACCAGTCCCCAACGAAACTTGTTGAGTTGGCCGCATGGCTGGCACTCATGTGTCCTGATTTGACCTCAAAACCGGCACCATAGCTGATAATCCATCTTTGATAGACCTATAACTGTACAAAATTATTATAAATGTTGATAAAAATAATCTCATTTCATTCTAACCAGACATTCTTTTTTGTTTGTTATCTTTTAAGTCTCTACATTGATGATGCTGAAAAATGTTGTGGCCACTCTAGAATGGATAGAACAGCGAAGACGATGGCGCTGGATAGGACACACAGTGCGGAAAGCAACTGAGAGTATTACACAACAGGCCCTTTTTTGGAATCCCTAGTGATAAAGACAAAGAGAACGACCAAGAAATTCTTGGAGAAGACAGACAGAAGCAGAGATGAAGATGATGGGGAAGACATGGAATGATCTTAAAAGAATGGGAAGAAACAGAACGACTTGGAAAGTGTTTGTTGAAGACCTATGCTCCACAGGGAGCTGAAAGGTAGAAGAAGAATCTAGAATCTGGATGCCTCCACTAGGTCTTGTGTATAGAAAAACACTGAGTGTCTCAATGTGCTACTGTACATTGGGCAGGTTATGAATCAAAAGTTTATAAGTTATTGGACTGATGTAACCTGTACATAGTGTACCTGTCCCACCAATCCCTTACAGGTGATATAAATATCTCAGACAGCTGTCTCAGTGTCTGCAGGTGAAATATGACTTGATTTCATGGACAATTTGTGATAAGCATAAATTTGTTAATAATTTGAGCCATTTCTTTCCTAAATAATTCAAAATTACTTTTATATTTGCTATGGCCACTTTATAGGTAGTCTCTGAAAATTCTTGCTAAAATGGTCCACCTTCATTGATGAGCATGAAACTTATTTTTTTTTTATTCTCCACAATGTTACAATCATCAGCTGAACAAATTATAAGTCTGAAGTATGTTCTTTAATGAAAGGTAACAAAGTAGATACATCACTAAAAATATTATTAATGGATGCTAAATATTTAAATTATAATTTGACAACAAAGTGTTTCTAGAACTCATTATTTTTATTAATATTTAAAATATTCTTATCATTGCTACAAATACAGATAACAACTTAATATAATAAACAAACCTGTTTTTGATTGGCTAAGTAACTATTTAATACAATAAATAAACCTGTTTTTGATTGGCTAAGTAACTATTTAATACAATAAACAAACCTGTTTTTGATTGGCTAAGTTTTTTTGAAGCTCGGTGATAGTTTCCTCCATCTTTTTTATCTTTCTCATGGCGTCCTCATCTGCTAGTTTTCTTCTATCTCTTCGTTCTGCTTCCTGCATACGTTTAATGTGAGTCTTTAGTTCTTCTACTTCTTGACGGGCTTTCTTCTCAGAAGACATCAACTGTTTGATCATAATTATACAAGTATATATATAATTGCCTGTGCGCTGCCGGGGCCCGAAAGGGAAGTAAAGAATAGCGGCGCTGTACCCTACCAGGCATGTTCGTAAGAGGCGAGAAAGGAGGGTTAGGCATGGGACTGGCTATCCCATACTGTAAAAAAATAAGCCGAAAAAACTTCACAAACATGAACAAGTCAAAGAAAGATAAAGTAAATCCGTCAACCAGGAAAGAGAAGGGCTCTCTGTCTAAGAGATGTATGACGCAATCCGGAGAAAGCCATAGGGAGTCCGGGTTGCCGACTCACCCTTTGTCTACCAGGAAATCATCCAGAATTGGCACCTGGAATGTTCGTACCCTTAACGAACAGGGAAAAGCGGCACAAGTGGCAGCAGAGATGACCAACTACAAGATAGATATTCTGGGAATGTGTGAAACAAGATGGCTGGGAGCGGAGAGAATAAAATTGAATACAGGGGAGATGATTTTATCATCAGGACACCAGGAACCAGGAGCACAACATAGCGAAGGGGTAGCTATAATGCTATCAAAGAATGCACAGAAGACACTAATAGAATGGGAGGCAGTGGGACCAAGACTGGTGAGAGCAACATTTAGAACAACCAAAAACAAAATAAAATTACACATTATACAATGCTATGCACCAACCAACGATAAAGATGACTCAGTTAAAGATGATTTTTATAAACAGCTACAATGCCAGATGGATGCAAGACGAGCCAAGGATATTATAATCTTGATGGGAGACCTAAATGCTAAGGTAGGATCAGACAACAGAGGCTTCGAAGAGATTATGGGAAAACATGGACTTGGAGATATAAACGAGAATGGAGAGATATTTGTGAATTTCTGCGCCCTTAATCAAATGAGCCTAGGAGGAACAATATTCCAACATAAAAGAATACACAAAGCTACATGGATGTCACCAGATCATAGAACGGAAAACCAAATTGATCACATATGTATTAATAATAAGTTTAAGTCATCCTTACAGGATGTAAAAGTATATAGAGGGGCAGATATAGCTTCTGATCATCATCTTCTGTTAGCCAAACTTAAAATTAAATTAAAAAGGTATACTACAACGAATAAGGGCAGAAAGTATTTCAATGTAGGGTTTCTTAAAGAACAAGGAATTAAAGATAAATTCGCAGTCACAATATCAAACAAATACCAAGTCCTCCAACAACTAGAAAATACAATAAATATAGAAGATCATTGGAAACAGGTAAAAAATATATGGAAAGAGACATGCGAAGAAACACTGGGGAAAAGAGAACGCCAGAATAAGGCATGGATGACAGCAGAGACCCTGGATAAAATTAAAGAAAGAAAGAACAAGAAAGCAGACATAAATAAAAGCAAAACAAGAAGTAATAAAGCCAAGACACAGGAAGCTTACACAGAGGTGAACAAAGAAGTGAGAAGATGCATTAAAAGGGATAAGAGGAAATATATAGATGAATTAGCTAAAGAGGCAGAAGAAGCAGCAAATAAAGGGAATATGAAAGAACTGTACAACAGCACAAAGAAATTAGGTGGAAAATACAAACAGATCAACACCTTTATCAAAGATAAGAAAGGAAATCTGCTTAGTAATATAAGGGAACAAATGGAGAGATGGAAGGAGCACTTTGAAGAACTTTTGAACAGACCCGGCTCAAATAATCCTCCAGATATACTACCAGCAGAAGAAGAATTACACGTTAACTGCGGAAAACCAAGCAAAGAAGAAATAATGAAAGCCATCAAACTATTAAAAGATGGTAAAGCCACAGGACCAGATGAAATTCCTTCGGAAGCCATCAAAGCAGATATTATCACCTCTACCAAGATGTTACATAATCTATTGGATAAAATTTGGGAGAGGGAAGAAATACCTAAAGACTGGAGAGAAGGTTATATGATCAAACTACCAAAGAAAGGAAGTTTACAGGAGTGCACAAATTATAGGGGAATTATGCTACTATCAGTGCCAGGAAAAATATTAGGCAGAATCATTCTGGAGAGACTAAAAGAGGCTATAGAGAAACACTTGAGAGATGAACAAGCAGGTTTTAGGAAGAACAGATCATGTGCTGATCAAATAACTACTCTACGTATAATAGTTGAACAAAGTTTAGAACTAAAATCCCCACTTTATATTGGATTCATAGATTACGAAAAGGCATTTGATAGTTTAGACAGAAGAATGCTTTGGAAGTTGCTGAGTCATTATGGAATCCCCATAAAGTTTATTAACCTGATAAAAACAATGTATGAAGGAACAAAATGTAGTGTGGTGCATGAAGGACAGCTTACAGAAGCATTTGAAATAAGAACAGGAGTAAGGCAAGGATGCCTTCTGTCTCCATTTCTCTTTCTACTGGCCATAGATTGGATTATGAAAATAACTCAAAACAACAGAAATGGGATCCAGTGGTCACTGACCAAACAACTTGATGATTTAGACTTTGCTGATGACATAGCTCTCCTATCACACAGCCACCAACAGATGCAAGATAAAATGAGTATATTAGATGAGAGATCACAACAGCTAGGACTAAAGATTAATAGAGATAAGACCAACATTATGAGAATTAATGCAGTTGGCAATAACCAAATAAAACTAGGAGAAATACCTCTACTAGACGTACAATCTTATATATATCTGGGCAGTAATATAGATAAAGAGGGAGGAACAGAAAACGATACCAAAATAAGGATATCAAAAGCAAGAGGAGCTTTCATTGCACTGGGAAACATATGGAAATCCAAAGAAATTAGGCTAAATACAAAAATACAAATTTTCAACTCCAATGTTAAGTCGGTTCTATTATATGGCTGTGAAACATGGAGAATAACAAAATTGACAATCACGAAGGTACAGACTTTCATTAATGGATGCTTGCGCAGAATAAAGGGATGGAAATGGCAGGACAAAGTCACTAACGTGGAATTATGGAAATGTACTGGTCAAATACCAGTGGATAAAGAAATACAGCGAAGACGATGGCGATGGATAGGACACACACTACGGAAACCAACTGAGAGTATTACACAACAGGCCCTTTTTTGGAATCCCCAGGGGAAAAGACAAAGAGGAAGACCAAGGAATTCTTGGAGAAGACAGATTGAAGCAGAGATGAAGATGATGGGGAAGACATGGAATGATCTTAAAAGAATTGCAAAAAACAGAACGACTTGGAAAGTGTTTGTTGAAGACCTATGCTCCACTGGGAGCTAAAAAGGTAGAAGAAGAAGATATATAATTGGGAAAAAGTGTAGGAAGTCAAGACATGGTGTTCAGGCCTGAGTTATAATTTAATTCTTGATACTGAAAGCCCTGTGATAAATTAAATATTTTGGATACATAAAGAGACAATAACTAAATGTCATCTTGAAAAGAATATGACACAACATAAATACTTTCTTTCTTCACCTCCTCTTGTGCCCGTTCGAGTGTGTGAGAAATACAAAGCCCTTTTGATTGCTTCAAGCCAATTGTCAATTGATGTTGTTGTAGCTTTTCTTTCATGATGTCTGTCCATCTTATTCTGGGTCTGCCTCATGCTCTTTTCCCTTCCCCTCTTTTAATATATATTTTGTATGGTAAGGTATCGCACAACATTCTTTCTAGATGGGCAAACCAGTTTGTTTTTCTGTATGTAGCTTAGAATTGGACCAATGCCTACTAACTCTCTTATATCATTTCTGATTCTGTCTTTTCTGTTCACTCAAAGCGCTTTTCTCAAACATCTCATCTCTGTGGTAACAAGCTTTCATTCATGCTTAGTCGTAAGTGACCATGTTTGGCATTGGTAGCACAATGTTGGAGTCAATACACTCTGTATAAGATGTTTCTTGGTGGTGATATAAATTCCACCAATTTAAATCCACCTATGCACTTTTGCAAGCAGATAAAAAAAAAAGGTGACTGTTGGGTGAACATAGAAGACAAATAAATTCAGGTGCTATTATTTAAATATTACTTCTTTAGCTGTTTATTTCTTTACACTAACTGCATGCAAGCCATTACAACGTGGAGAACATGTAACCGTAATATTTATTGTATAACTAAAACACATTAACCTTTCAGTTTTGTAACATTTTTTTTGTCAGGGTACCCAAATGTTTAATACTTTCACAAAATATGCAAATTACCTGTGGGGAAAGAGAAATTTCTGATAGATGAAACAATTCTACAGATAACATTTCTTTATGAAAAACATGATGGTATTAAAAATATGATATGTTTATAAAATATACCTGCATTTTCTCTCTCTGTTCCTTTGGTGCTGCTTTGTAAGTGTCCAACAAGACCTTTAGCTCTCTTACACTATCCTGAGACTTCCTGAACATTAATAAAAGAAAAAAAAACTGTTGATAACTTTCAATGACAAATAACAACAAAATAAAAGGAAACTCTTTATACTTAGCTTTGCAACACAAAGCAAGTTGATCATCAAATACCAAATACATTTATTAAAGTTGTTCTTATTAAAATTCCTATTGACAGTTAGGATGATTTAATTACATCTACAGAATAAAGGGTTAAAAGCTCCCCTCAAGACTAAAAGGCATATGGGGAATATGATGTCAGTGCCAATATTATTCGATGACCAAAGAAACATTTTGGGTGATGTGGTCGGTATCGTAGTAGGATGCCCTACTTTCCCAAAATAGAATCATAGATAGATAGTAATTTTCAGAGGCCAAGTTATCTGCCTGCGTGGTGAGGGGACCCCTGTGCACACAGCTGCCAGGGAAAAATGGATTAACATGCAAAATTCAGTTCCTAGTCTCTAGGGACTTTGTCAGAGGTAAAAGAAATCAAGCTGTCGAACGCCAAATAAAAAAAAAAAATAACCTGGTAGGTTAGCTAAGTGTGTGCACGCTAAGTGAGCTGACCATACTAAAACCATCATTGAGCAACTATGGGTTTCATGAAGTGCGATGCGATGATGTCAGCCCTAACAGCAGTGCACAATTTACCTTTGATAATGTTGTACATAGAATCATCATTTCAATGCTATAAAAGATAAACACATATTTTTTTTTAATTGCTGAGAACTGAATGTGGATCCTGGTCAGTAGCGTGCTCAATAACCACTTCACCACAGCTTCTAGAATGATCATTTTAAAATACTGGGAAAGTCTAGAAATAGGAAAACTCATCCCCACCCCCTCAAATGTGTATGCATGTAAGCACTGAAAAAAAAAAAGATAATTTAAAATAAGAAAATAGAATATCTTCTTCTTTTCCTTCCTCATTTGCCTTTCAGAATGGGGGGAGAGGAGGAGAAGAGTAGGAAAGAATTTAGAATATCTAGTTTGCTGTATTTTACATGAAAGCTATGGCTCAACTATGTATAATACATTTTTAGAAGATGACCGCATGGCTACTGGGGATCTGACCACGGTGAGGGGAAAAAGAATAGAGCCACTGTCACCTTTTATGCACTCTATGGACAACTAGCAGATGGCAAAAGGACTAGAGGGCATCTGAAACTTTGTTTTGTTTTTAAAATTATAGGCCATAAATCGACTGTAAGCCATGAATTGATTACCGCATCTGATCCCTGTGTCTTATCTTTGGTAAACACACAGATGTTTAACAAAAGGTCAGAGAAAATTTGATTTTCCAAACTCAAAACGTAACATTTAAGTGGTAGTAATTATTACGATGGTCTTGTAAAGACATGACTCTGTGGTAGGTAATGTAATCTAGGGTTCAAGAATAAAATAAAGAAACAAAGCAAAAACTTCTCAGTCAATATTCCAGTAAAGGTAAAACAAGGAAGACTGAGGACGGTGTTTCTTACTTCAACTGCATCCTTAAATCTTTGATGTGTTCACTTTCATTTTTTCCATATTTGATGTCTCGATATTCTCCATCTTCATCATCTTCCCTTTTGATTGGTGTTGTTGGTATCTCTGACTCCTCCTTTTTGGCTATCTGTGCAGAAGTTCCCCCTAGTGTGGAACCTGCAAATAAATACTACCTGACTATGACAATGATAGCAAGATATATCAGTAACATTTATAAGAAATTATTGATTATTCCCTAATTTTGACTTGATAGATTTTATTTTACTCCATCGTTTTTGCGGGTTAGTTATTGATGATTCTGCAATTAAAATCCTTAACGTTAAGATTTTTTTTAAAAAATCAGGTGAAATACAAGCTAAAATCAATATAATTAATTTGTTCAAACATTACATTTATATGAACACATGTATATTTACATACATATTTACAAAGCAATAAATACATATAAGTCCAAAAACTGATTGGAGTCACTTATTCTTGTCTTTCCCGCATACAAAAGAAGGCTCTAATTACAAAGAATGCCAAATGCTTATGAATATTCCTCAAGATAATCATAGACAATATAAATATATGAATCAATAAATCATCATTTTTCAAATCAGGACACAGCGGATTCAAATCCTGGTGGGGGTTGAAAGTTTTTTCTAAGAAAAGCCAATTTTAACTCTAATAGACATTGTAAGAGGGACAGTCTGAGTCATGGCTTCCACATGTCTTCCTCCTGCTGATTTTCTCAAACTAAACTCTCAAGAATGTTTGGAGTGACTAGATGAGACAGAATTAGACATGAAGCCATAAGAGAGAAATTGGACATTAATTAATGCTGAACTATATAGAGAGATAACAAATGAAATTGTTTGCTCATCTGGAATAAATACCAAGAGATTCCACACCATAAACAACATATATATATATTAAAAGAGGTGATGAAGACTGGTTGGTCTCAAAGCAAAACGCTGGCCTCAAGACAGAGAGGCTGTGGGTTCAAATCCCTGCTGCAGCAGTTGGGATTTTTATTTATGATTTCTCTCTGTGGCAACCACCCCTGGTCTCAGCAGCGAGGCCCTGCTTGAAAATGTCAATTACTCATGGACGGGAAAAACATGAGCAACTCCGTCAATTGACAATGGTTGAGGCTGCCAGGAGGACAAGAACTAGAGGTAATTTCCTAGTTTGATCAGATATATTATTTCAGTTTGGAAGAGTGATGTCCCCTAAAATATGTCTGCCAAAATACAGTGGTTCTACGCATTCTTGGCGTTGGGGTCATTACGCTGGCATGTAATCATTTCGGAGTATCTGTTGATTGGGCGTTGGGTCCAGGGGTTAGGTTTAGCTTTAGTGTTAAATATTTATAAATATATTATAACGCGTGACAAAAACGACGCCACTCGGCCTAATTATGATCTTCTGATCGAAGGGAATTGTGCGGTTGATTACCAATCGCCGTAATTTACTGCCAAATGTTGGAAGATTGTCAAACTTTGGCTATTAATTAACGGATAATAACTCAGAACTGCTTAGCTGGTTTTTAAATATTAGACAAACTAGCCTATATATATAGGCGGATAATTAGTAAGAAGAAGCATAAGAAAGGATAGGGGTTCAGCCAATTATTAATTAACATCTCGATTTGGACGCAGACGCTGACCCAAACGCCAGTGTGAGTGACACATGCCAGCGTAATGACCCCAACGCCAAGAATGCGTAGAACCACTGTATTTTGGCAGACATATTTTAGGGGACATCACTCTTCCAAACTGAAATAATATATCTGATCAAACTAGGAAATTACCGAACTAGAACTTTGCATCTCTCTCTCGACAAACTAAGGGGGATGGAGAGAGAGGGGGAAAGAGAGATAGATAGAGGGAAAGAAAGACAAAGAGGGAGAAGGGGAGAGCGAGAGTGGAGAGGGAGGGAAAGAAAGAGAACGAGAGAGGGTGAACTCGTTAAAAAAAAAAAAAAGTACCAAGAATGAATATATTTTCAGTCTTAGTTTATGTTAAATTGGGGTTCTAAGGTCTGGATGTTGAAAGACCAAATGAATTTATATCTACTTTCATTTCTGTAACTCACAGCTGAAGGAGACAAATATTATTTGAGACTGAACTGGATGACAAACTTATAATTTCAGACACACGAGCATTCACCTGGTTCTGTTTTAATGGGAGACGACAGAGACTCCTCTTTGACCTGTACAATATTGTCCTTACTATCTCCTGATGGAGTCGAGCCTGCAGTTGCTGGAGACATTGTTGATGATGATGAAGCAGCTGTTGATAATGCAAAGTTTGATGCTGCAGATGAATTTACTGCAGTCAATGATGCTGATGAGGATGGTGGGTTATTTGTAGCAAGCTCTTGTTTTAACTGAAATTAATTGTTAAAATAAATAAGAGAATATATATATAACAACCAGTTATTGAACATAAAGAGAGAACATAAGAAAACAGGTAAAAGGCATGGTTACTGTATATACTTCGCTTACTGTATAATAATTAAAGATGACAACAAAAAAAACATGATGGTGTTGCAGCCAAGAAATAATCCTCTTTAGGAACATAAAATTATATAAATATTTATAAAGAAATTTTTTGGACACATAAAGAGAAACAATAACTTAGTCATATTGAAACTTAAAGAATAAATTAGCATAGGCAGACAAAGACTAAAGTGTACTTAAACAGTAAAAAATGAACAAGAAAATCTAAATCTAACTTAACCCTAGATTACAATACCTATCTGCAAATCACTTTTATACGAGGATACATCGGAAAAAATACAGCTCACATAAAACTGTGTAATTTGCAAAAATAATATTTATTTGGACACTAAAAAAAAACATGGAATAATGACACATAGGAAAGACAAAATTAAGGTGCACAGCCAGAACAAACATTAATATTATGTGCACGACACGTGGCCTTTTTTTTTGTACAATCGACACAAAAGTTTATTGTCAATCTTCTTGCTTTTGCACAACACAGAGAATAATTTGTTCGCGAGAGGCCAGCACCAGCATGTGGTTGAACTATGTCAGCAGGGTCGGTTCATATTGCGGAATTTATAGGATGGATTCTTTGGTATCGTGTCTTTAACTCAAGATGTCATATCCCTCAATCAAATGGGAAGTTCATGACTTCCAATACAAAACTCAGAGGTCACCAGAATTAATAATAAGATTGGGGGGGGGTTTAGGAGAATCTATGCTCGCAACAAACTGTCGAAATTAACAAAAAAATGTATTTTGAGGTGGTAAATTTTATGATGCTATCGTAATCTAAGGTTAAATGAGTGAAATGGAGCATCATGGTAGCCAACCTTTGATGTTGCGAAAGCACAAGATAATTATAATGAACATCAAGACAAGTATTTAGTATGAATGTTAATGTATTACATACTTGTCTGTATGAGTGTGTAATTGTTTGACTAGTCATAGAGCTTCATACATTTTATTCTTTTCTTTTTCTTCCAAATATTAGCCAGTGTTTCCATATTTTATTACGTTGCAGACTTAGTGATTTACACAAGCCCTCACAGACCTTTTAGTTGAGAATATGAAAAATTTTTCTAAGTTGTGTTTAATCGTTTCTTGATTCCTGGAATTATAAGTTTGTACTCATTTAACACTGGTATATTCAGATTCTTCTCAACTGTTCAGGGTCATGGGCTTTAGCATTGGAAGGGCCTGATAGAAAAATTTCCACCCATAAGTTTCCTTGGCTGATAATGTACCAAAACTTGCATTTTATGTTTTCCAAATTTTGTGTTAAATTACATCCATTTTTCTATATGAAAAAAAAACAAACAAAACAGGAAACTAATGCACTGTAGGTAGTAGCCTCCGTCAGTCATAGTTGACTATGGATTTTTCAGCGCCCCTAGAAATGCTACTTTGTCCTTTCTTTTCTTTCGCCGCGTACACTCTTTCTCTATGGATCTGTCTGCTTCTTCTTTGAGGTGAACCTTTAGAGTGTGTTTCCAGAGATTGCGGTCTGCAGCTATGTCTTCCCATGCTGCAGGGTTTATGTTCAGAGTCTTCATGTCGTGTTTACACACATCTACAAATCGAAGTTTTGGGCGCCCCCTAGTTCTTTTACCATATGCCAGTTGTAAATGCATTGTAACCACATACTATTTATCAAAACTACCTACAATTTAAAAATGAACTATTCCAAATTCATTCTACAGCAATTTAATAACCCATATACCTTATGAATTTCAACTTGCGCTTCTCTCAGTCTTCTCTTATACCTCGCTGATTCCATCTTTAGCTGTTGGTTGTGATTCTGTAAACTCTGAATGAGATTTCGCATCTCTCGATTTATGGTCACTGAAATACATCAAACATTAAAATAATCAGTACATGACTTCCATTCTTTTATAACAATGAAATGATGATTCTATGTACAACATTATCAAAGGTAAATTGTTCACTGCTGTTAGGGCTGACATCATCGCTTCGCACTTCATGAAACCCATAGGTGCTCAGTGATGGTTTTAGTAAGCTCACTTAGCGTGCACACACTTAGTTAACCTACCAGGTTATTTTTTTTTTTTTTACCTCTGACGAATTCCCTAGAGACTAGGAACTGAATTTTGCATATTAATCCATTTTTCCCTGGCAGCTATGTGCACTGGGGTCCCTCACCACACAGGCTGATAACTCCAACTTCGGAGGTACTCATATTTTTTCTGTTGATGAGTAATTGACATTTCAAGCCGGGCCTCGCTGCTAAGACCAGGGGTGGTTGCCCCAGAGAGAAATCATAAATAAAAATTCCAGTTGGCGCAGCCGGGATTTGAACTCACAACCTCTCTGTCTTGAGGCCGGCGTCTTGCCTCGAGACCAACCAGTCCCCTTACTAGGTTATCACTCATATTTGTTCCACTTTGTGTACTATGAATTGCTGCAGTCTCAAACAGCATTCTCATCAATTTTCAGCATCAGTGTGTAATGTACTATTCCTGAGTATTTTCAGACATCACCCGTATGCATTTCCATCACCACTAGAACAGGTGCATCATAGATCAGCTCTTTATCTTTTACCAAAAATCCCGACATGACCAGTACTGTATATTTACTGTGTATTCATACAAGTTTTTTCCAAGCATTCCTCCATAGTAGGAATAATTTATTTAACAAATTAAACTTCTAAAATCTAAATGTTTTTTGAACACATAAATATGAAAAGTTTCAAAGTTGGTCAATATTCTCAACAGATGTAAGGGGACAGCTTGAAGATGAATTGACTCATCAACAAATAAAAACATCTTATGGAATCAAACAAACTATTTTAAAATTAAATAATATGCTTCAAAAGAAAGTTTGAAAGATAAGCTGATACACACATGAAAAATGTTTTCAGAGAAAGTCAATTATTACTACACTATATTAAGGTTTACATAATAAAAACAAATAATATAAATATACAGCAAAGTTTAGGTTTTATAAAAAAAAATAATTTTCTCATCTATCCACGGAACTCCTCAGTCAGGAATTCCTCATATGCACTTCATCTACTCTTGTTACAGCATCTGCCAAAATATGTAGGTAAATTCTGCTGACAAGGTTGACCTCCATGCATGTCCGATACAGTTGCACAGGTGACAATTTCAAAGGGCTCCCATTGAAAAGGGCAGCCACGAAAGCTCAGTGGTTAGTGAACTGGACTACAAAGGACAAGAGGTAGGGTTCGATCCCATCAGACAGCTTCCGGGTTCACCCAGCCTTTAATGGGTACCGGATTATTTTTCTGGGAAAGTAAAGCGGCACGGGCGTAATACCAACCACATTACCCCAAAAATCATGCTGAAGGTCTATAAAATTTATGGTCACTAACACCATATTTTCTATACGCCACTTGGCGTGACAGGGGCTTTTTACTTTTTATTTTTTTACTCCATTGAAAAGACAATATTTGTGCACAGTCACTTCCTCATTCCAGTTCCCCCAACATAAAAAAAAAAAAAGAAAAAAAACCCAGACAGAGTTTGATCTTGATAACCTAATGACATAAATCAACATAACAGTGATGACTCATATCAATGGTTTTTTTCACAGCGACTGGTCTATCACTAAAATCATTTTTGTTGCTGTTTTTATTATATGACATACATATTCACACTCATTAATTCCATTGCATCCCACAACTTTCTGCAACAATAAATGTAACTGTTAGAAAGTGCTTTTAATTAAGTTTGCAAGCCAAGTTGTGCCCACCGACTTTCAGATGTAATTAGAGCTTTAAACGTTCTGAAAATTATCCAAATTCATTTTCAATTTCTGAAAACTTACAATTTTGATCATTGGCTGCCATGGCCTGTTCAAACTCAATTCTCAACATGTCATACTCCTTTCTTGTTTGTGCAAGATTGTCCTCTACTTGAATCATTTCTGTTCGAAGTCTCTTCTGACCCTCCAACTCATCAATCTGCAATAACATACAACAAATATATAATCATCAATCTGCAATAATATTCAACAACTGTATAATCATCTATCTGCAACAACATTCCACAACTATGCAATATTATAAAAACAAGGCTTGATTTACCCAAAAACATTTTCAAACAGGTAGTTTATATTGTGATTTATATTGCAATAAGTTGGAGTTTGGGGGAAAAAGAATTACACATTACATCTCAGAATAATTGTAGCTGTGAAAAGCACTTGTCACAAGCCAGGCTATGTGTGTGTGTGAATGCCACCAGTGGAACCCAAGGTTTGCAAAAACTTCTACAGTTATTCCAACTACCATGCAAAAATGGGACCGGAGTTCATGATCTGGAAAGATTCAGAAATGTCACCATCCAACAATGTTTGTACTGAAGGTAATACTGATTGTAAGTTTCTCATCAAATGCCAGCTAGGCAGTAGATAATTATATGATCATCATACTGCTGCTACGATCTTGCATGCTTGCTTGCGTTCGCCCGATGATTTAATAAAAGTCCAGTGTTTTTGACATTCAATTTTACCGGCGCCGCAAGCACAAACATATATCTTAACTTCGAATGTCAATTTAACAAAATTTTAATTTTTTTTAAAAATTATGACTTTCACTTTTACACACCAAAATTATTCAATTGTACAGTTGTACAAATAAACGTAGAATAAAAATGTTAATATGAGAGATTAAATGTCGCGAATTAAGGTGATATATATTAAGTGTAATTATATAGTCCAAGTGTAATTTTTCCAGAAGTGGCAGGCTAGACAAATATTCCGGCCAGACTTAGCGGGAAGGAATTCCGCATTTCATGTCATGACTGCATAAAACTAAGGTAGAGGTATTAAAAAGCAGGCATCCAGATGTGGCAGATAATGCGACTTGGCATAAATCTAGCAACACAACACATCTATTACCACCTAAAAGGTTAACACAGAGAAGAGGAGAGATAACTATTAATCTGAAAGACAATAATATATGAAATGTTCCAATCACATACCTCCATCTGTTCAATCTGTCGACCATGATTACACTTGTTGATAGTCATCTGGTTTCTGATCTCCTCCAGCTGGGTTCGGATCTGCATGCTCTCATTATACAGAACTGAAAACTGAGACTGCAGACACTTGTACTCTGTGGTTTCTAGGATGACATTCTCTGGCAAATGCTGAAGCTAAAATAAATTAAACAAACTGTCAATACAATTTTACAGCTACAATCCATGCACTCAATAAAACTCTGAGAAAATTTAAATTTTAGTCTGAGATGAAACCATTTTTTTTTAACTTAAGTTTGCAGAGCTTTCCTAGACAACTGACTTTTGGCTTGTTATAATTTTAGCAACAGAAAAACAAAAGCAGCTAGATTATGCTGCTGGTGATTCCTCTTTCACATCCATCCAAAAAAAAAAAAAAAAAAAAATTAAACAAGCATTAATCATGCCCTACCAAGTCTCAAACTAGCATACACATCAGCGACAGCCATATTTTCATAAATTACTCATTAATTATTTCATAACACTAAGAAGTTTAAATTCTTTACACTCTAGGACATCATATAACCATTTCTAACACAGCTACTGAGCACAATTGCCTTTTTATTCTCACCCAGCAGAATTAAAAAGGGACTTACATCCATTTTTAGTTTCTCAACTTGGGTGAGAGTATCCTGATAATCTGCACTCAGTTTTTCCAGCTCCATCAGTCTGTTTGCTGACAACTCCTTGTGTTCTTCAAGTTCTGACAGTATCTCATCCAGCTGTGTGTTTAATAACATTGAAAACGATATTAAAATAAAAACAGAAAGACAAGTAGAAAGACACAATTGTTAAACTATACATTTTTAGTCTATCAGTTATGATCATAAATACTGACTGCACTCTGGTCAACTCCATAGTTGCTTTTATTTCCCCCTAGAAATATTGAGAAAACTCTGCTCTCCAACACTGGACTAGTTCTGTCTTTTCTGATAGTGAACAAATGTTGTTCTTTGTTTCTTGAATTAGTATGTTCTACTTCAGACTTGACAATGCTTGTATCACTGACTTTGCATCAGTGAGGATGACAATTTTTGGACTTGGGAACTCTTTTTTTTGAGCGTTTGTATGTAGTGCCATTGCCTCTGATCTAAAATTTGTGCACTTTTCTCCGGTTGGAAGAGAGTATGTTTCTGTCTGTCCACTTGGGTAGATTATTTAGAGGCCTCCATTCTTTGATGCTTCAGTTGTGAATCCACCTGTGTCCATATATCTCTGGGGTATTTTTCCTGCAGCATGATAAGTGATAGGGAGGGCTCTTATATGTCTGTCTCAGGCTGCTCATTTTTGGAGAATATTCCTGCAATATGTGGGATTATTTTTGTTTTGTTTTTACAGTTGGACCCTGGTTCAGGTTGAGGGTTTCACACAGATCTTTGTTTGGTTCGAATACATGTGTGTGGTGTCTGAAGATATCCCCTTGCAAGATGATTTGGGCTCCTCCTTTGTTTTTTTGGTGCAGTGGGTGATCTGGTAGCCTTTTAAGCTTTTCGAACTCAATGAGGGTTTTGTACTTTCTGTGGTCAGGGGCTCAAAATCTGCTGTTTTCTTCATTGTTATGAAGATGGTTTGATGGTGGTGGTGGGGGATGCCTTTTCATTGCTTTCAATCAACACTGAACTGGCACAATTAGTTGCTGTGTGATGATGAACATTTTGAGAAGACCAGAGCACCGATGGGATGTGTCTGGAGTGCCATGATGATAATTCTAATTTAACATATAAAAAATCTCAAGACTTCAACAACATCTAAAACTTAAAAAAAAGAAAAAAGAAAGTAAACCAGACTGAGAACTAGTCATGTACCAGTGAACAACTACACCAATAGAACACAATGAAACCAAACTCCAGCACCTCCGCTCTGTGAACACCAACATGAAACAGCAGAGCATCACCTGTTTGACTTTTTCATAGACCTGATAAATGGAATACTTGAACTAAACTACAAGTGAATTTAGAAATACCTGCAGATATTATTACATGGCTTTGGGCTAAAGGGTGTTATCACAGTGGATCCATAACAATAACAAATAATTAGTAATAATGATGTGCCTACGTTCTTGAAAATGGCCCCAACACCATTACCAAAAAAGACTGTTATATCGGAAAGCAAATAAAGAAAAGGATGCTGGCAAAGAAAATAACTGTGCCTATTTAAAACACATAAGATATATAGACTTTGTTGCTGTATAATAATCACTTGTTATTTTATTGATTAGTGATTAAAAAGGAAAGAAAATTATAAATTAGATTCTTCTTCTTTCTTTCTTTAATCTTTTCACTGATACCTAAAAGGTATCGTGGTTTATGTCATTTGTCGTTCTTGAGCTGCTCGAATTGTCTGAATTAGTGATTTTCCTTTGTTGTTACATGTCTCTGTCACAGCAACTATCCATCTTCTTCTGGGTCTTCCTCTTGGTCTTTTTCCATGCATTCTCGAGAAGAACGCCCTTGATGGTGATTGGTTAGGTTTCATTCTGACCAGGTGGCCAAACCATTTAAGTTGTTGTTCTATATATTCTTGGCAGGCTTTTGTTCCTAAATAAGACATAAATTAGATAAAATAAAATTTAAACCATTTTCATTGGATAAGCCATGAAGCATGAGAGTATATGAGGGAATTGGCACGAAAATTCAGGAAAGTGGTAAAGCTGACAATAGGATGAATTGTTAAAAAAGAATAGGCAAAATGTTTTTTGCTACATCCTTGAAGACAAAACAAAATAATATAGACCTAGGTAGTTTTGTGTTGCTTTTTATCTACATAAAACTGTCACATTTTAAAAATACCTTTTCTATCAAGAGAAATGATATATTTATACTAGATAAACATAAGAAAAACTTACCTTTTCAGCGAATACTAAGGGAATAAAGTAAAAAAAAAAAGGTTCCCTCCATGTTTAACTAGACATATGGGGAATATATTTCTATGGACCATGTGAAAAATACCAAAGACAGAAAAAATAAGCATAAGAAAAACATACCTACTTGGAGACAGTCTTCAGAGAAAATAAAGATGTAAAAAATCTACTTTTGCGTTAGACAGAGCAAGAATTAAAATAGCGTATATCATCCCTTAGATAAGCAACAAGAAAATAAACAAACCAAAAAATATCCTCCAGTTGACAAAAAATAAAAATGGGAAGAAATTCCACTGGGCAGACAAAGTTAAATTATATGGACCAAACATACCCTTCCAGTGGGCAGTCCAGACAAGTTCTTCAAGCCAGATATTGGCATGTTCCCAGTAGTCTCCTGGTAAAACTGCAACCTCTCAGTGACTTCTGCCAACCTCCGCTCCAGACTGTCATTCTTGTACTCTGACTTTTCATAAACATACTCTAGATCATCAAGCTTGTTTTTCAACTCTGCAATTTCTGTTTCTGAAGCAGTAAGTTTGTCCTGAAGCTCTGATATCTGGGACATTACAAAAGAACAATAAATGTATACATGTTACAATTTTACAAAATAGAACAGATCTCAGCAGGTAAAAAAAGAGGGGGAAAAAGAGTAAAGCTTTAACCCCACACCTGAAAGTGTATGGAGAGCAAGGTGTTAGTGTCCGTATTTTCATTGAATATCACGCCAGGTTGGATTACTTTCCCAGAAAATTTGGCAATCATTTAAACCCGTATGAATAAAGAAGCCACTGATCAAGATCAAACCTGACCTTGTCTACAGTAGTCTAGTACACTAACCACTGTGCTGCCACATTTCCCTCAGATTTGAGCAAGGACAAATTATATCTACCTGGTTGGCTTACTTTCCCTGAAAATTTGGCAACCTGAATGAATAAGAAGCCACTGATCAAGAAGATTAAAC
The DNA here is from genome assembly GCA_032433765.1 of Megaustenia siamemsis. Taxonomy (NCBI): domain Eukaryota; kingdom Metazoa; phylum Mollusca; class Gastropoda; order Stylommatophora; family Ariophantidae; genus Megaustenia; species Megaustenia siamemsis. The sequence goes on from JAVIAB010000008.1 coordinate 46,863,658, forward strand.
CCGACTTCTACACTAGTCTAGTTCACTAACCACTATCCTACCACAGTACCCTTAAATTTTAGCAAGGATAAATTGTTCTCTACACTAGCAATGAACTAAAATCTAAGCTCGAAACACTAGGGAAAATAATGGGCTCATGTACAAAAATGGTAAACGTAACTAAAAAAAATCTCTCTCTCTCTCTCTCTGCGATCAGGACTCAATCAGAGTAGGATTCCAGACTCTCACATGAAGTCAGCTGTCAGGTTAAGTGTGTTGATCGTTCCCATAGACAGAACATCACAATTAGAGTCTGCCAGATCCACTCTGATTGAACACCCATTAAAACGTTGCACTGTGTTCTGCGCTAGTGCATCCGATTTCAGACAGCATTTTATTCAGGTTTGCTTTCCTTAGCCTTTGATTGTCCCTAATCTTCCTGCAAGGAAGCAGATTCTCTTTTCTGTAGGGGGATTCTGCCCTTAGATGGTCGGCCCTCCCAGATTGATGAGCACCATCTGCCCGAGTCACTAGAGGTGACTAACACAGACATGCACACACAAAGATATGAGATGTGACTAACACAGACATGCACACAGTGATACGAGGCATGACTAACACTGACACACATCAAGATATGAGATATGACTAACACAGACATGCACACAAAGATATGAGATATGACTAATATAGATATGCACACACAAAGATATGAGATATGACAAACACAGACATGAACACCCAAAGATATGAGATATGACTAACATAAACATGCACACAAAGATATGAGATATCACTAACCCAGACATGCACACACAAAGATATGGCACATGGCTAACACAGATACACACTAAGATATGAGATATGACTAAACACAGACACACATAAAGATATGAGTCATGGCTAGAAAAGAAACACATTAAGATATGAGCCATGGCTAGCATGGAAATACACTAAGATATGAGCCATGGCTTCACAGAAACACACCAAGATATGAATCATGTCTAGCACAGAAACACATTAAGATATGAGCCATGGCTAGCACGGAAATACACTAAGATACGAACCATGGCCAGCACAGACACACACTAAGATATGAACCCTGGCCAGCCCAGACACACATTAAGATATGAGCCATGGACAGCACATACACCCACCAAGATATCAGCCATGGCTATCACAGACACCCACCAAGATATGAGCTACGACTAGCACGGATATATACTGAGAATTGAGCCATGGCTCAATTCAAGAGAAGCAGAAGAGGATGTAGAAGAGCATCGATCACGAAAGGTATCCATATGCTTGGGTTTGTTGTAGTCGGCAGACTCTTCTTAACGTGGGAATCATCGACATCGAGACGCAGGCCCCAGTTAACTGTTCACAGGTTACAATTAAACAGTTGCACGCAAACAGTTGTACGGAGATTTGAGAGTGCAGTCTGACCCTTAGGACGTTCCCTTGCATGTACAGTTCCCGGTTGACTGTTCACAGGTGTCATTGAAACAGTTGTCCGGACATTTGAGAGTGCAGTCTGACCTGTAGTACGTTTCCTTGCACGTACAGTCTGCACTTTCTGGGTCACATATGATGACACAGCCATCAGAACAGATCTGTTCGTACTGTAGCCCAAAATTACCATTGGGGCAAGTGTCATTACAGGTATAGCCAGGATGTTTACATTGTAGGCATTTTCCTGATTTTTTTCTCACATAAAGGACAGACACTGAGACAAGACCTGGAGCAGTCGTGTCCATAGATCCCATGTGAACAGTTGCCGTGACACGTACCGATGATGACGTTGCAGCCTTTGCTACACCCACTACACACTTCACAAATCGACCCAGAATGCCCGTCCAGACAATAGGTGTCTGTAAATGTTTGCACCTCACACACTGTCAGTGCACTGTCGGCCTGTGAAATGGTCGGTGAGAACTCAATCTTAATGTGTGCCATTGGCATTTGTGTGGTGACTACAATAGTGTTCACAGAAACATTAGGGTATGATATATCATTATACTGGAACACTACGCCGCCACTGTCAGAGAAAGCCTTTAGAGTGCCATTCTTTACCCGAATCATAGTGCTAGCTCGATGATAGATTTGAATGGTGTGAATCTTCTGGGGCATGGCAAAGTTCAGATACCAGTAAACAGGATTGGTTCCACTTCTTAATTGTGTGTGTGTGTGCAGTCATTGTCATAGAGATTGGTCTTTGTTTTGCCATTAACTTCGGCCTCTGGTCCACATCCGTCTCCTGTATAACAAGCATTAAATGAGTCGGCCTGGTTTGTGTTCTGTTTGAGAGCGACATTCCGACCCCCGCCAATGTAGATGGAGCAGATATTTGCAACTATCGTTCCTTCAATCCGTAAATTGTTGATCAGGCCAGCCCCAGAGCAAAAGACATCAATCTCATGCTGACTAACTACAAACCTTGATTCATTGTTACATGAGGCAGAACCATTTAGTTTTACTGTGAGACTGTCCGGATCTGTTAAGTCATTCACATAAATCCTAAACTAGGAGAACGGCAAAGATTGATTGAGAGTTGCCTCAACTGATGTCGAATTTGTGTCCGGATTACATGTGGTGTCGTTGCTATCAAACAGGAAAGTAGGTTCAGATTTTTGGGCGTATTTGTACACGAGATCCAAGTACTGACACTGGGGTCCGCAATATTCGTGCTGACAACTGTCATTGTTTGGGCATGTCCCTGTAGTTTTGTCACAAATTGAGTCATTATAGCAGTGACACTGTAACGTACAATTTGCCCCAAACCAACCGTATGCACAAGTTAGGTCATTAGCTTCCAAGGCCGCGAATGAAGCCAGCAGAATAAAGACTTGATCTACAGCAATGGTTAACGAACTGTGTACAAAAATTTATTATCGATCCCGTGATTACATTTCTAAAAAATCCTGATGTTCTCTAATAGAATGAGACAATCCGTTGGAGACAAGCAAAGTCAACATTGTTTGCATCATGGCTCGAACGCAAGCATCCATCTTGATGCATCCCAAAAAAAAAAAAAAAAAAAAAACCAATATAAACAAAAATTATATAATTTGGTGCTTATGGAGATAGATTGTTCCATTCCTCGTTCCTTTCACAATTCCTTGCAGAATGGTCTTTGCTAGTTAAAAGATTCAGATAAATGGCTAAATCATTTCATTTTGTGCTTCTTCACTCCGATTGCTTGCTGTACCAATAGCACCCTCTTAAGAGTAAATGAATATTAAGCAGAATTAATATAGAGACATTTGAGAGATGAACAAGCAGGTTTTAAGGAGAACAGATCATGTGCTGATCAAATAACTACCTTACATATAATAGTTGAACAAAGTTTAGAACTAGTCCCCACTTTCTATTGGATTCATAGATTATGAAAAGGCATTTGATAGTTTAGACATAGGAATGCTTTGGAAGTTGATGAGTTATTACGGAATCCCCACAAAGTTATTTAAACTGATAAGAACAATGTATGAAATGTAGTGTGGTGCATGAAGGATGGCTTACAGTAGCATTTAAAATAAGAACAGGAGTAAGGCAGGGATGCTTTTTATCTCCATTTCTCTTTCTACTGGCCATAGATTGGATTATGAAAATAACTCAAAACAAAAGAAATGGAATCCAGTGGTCACTGACCAAGCAACTTGATTATTTAGACTTTGCTGATGATATAGCTCTCCTATCATACAACCGTCAACAGCTGCAAGATAAAATGAGCATACTTGATGAGAGATCACAACAGATGAACTGAAAATAAATAGAGATAAGACCAAAATTATGAGAATTAATGCAGTTGGCAATAAACAAATTAAAATAGGAGAAATACCTCTACTAGACATACAATCTTACACATATCTGGGCAGTAATATAGACAAAGAGGGAGGAACAGAAAATGATATCAAAATAAGGATATCAAAAGCAAGAGGAGCATTTGTTGCACTGGGAAACATATAGAAGTCCAAATAAATTAGGATAAATACAAAAGTTGTCAACTCCAATGTTAAGTCAGTCTTATTATATGGCTGTGAAACATGGAGAACAACTAAAATGACAATCATGAAGATACAGACTTCCATTAATGGATGCTTACGCAGAATAAAAGGATGGAAATGGCAGGACAAAATCACTAACATAGAATTATGGAAATGTACCAGTTAAATACCAATGGATAAAGAGATACAGCGAATATAATGGTGCTGGACAGGACACACACTGTGGAAGCCAACTGAGAGTATTACACAACAGGCCCTTTTTTGAATCCCCAGGGAAAAAGACAAAGAGGAAGACCAAGGAATTCTTAGAGAAGACAGACAGAAGCAGAGATAAAGATGTTGGGGAAGACATGGAATGATCTTAAAAGAATGGCAAGAAACAAAACGGCTTGGAAAGTGTTTGTTGAAGACCTATGCTCCACAGAGAGTTGAATGGAAGAAGAAGATTAAATGAAGACAAGAAATAATTATCAGTGAAATTTTCATTCCCTGCGAACCTTCTCCACATCGAAGGTTGGCTACTAGAAGAAATTATTGCTTTCTTTATTCAAATGCTAACTTGACTTTATACTTGTTTTGATTATCATTTATCAAGTAAAAAAAAAAATTTGGTTGTACTGTTATCCACTGAATTAACATAAATGCTTGCCATAAACCCATAGTTTACTGTTACTCACATGTAGGGTATGTTCATGGTGTCGCTGATGAAGCTGTGTGACCAGATTGTGCAGCTGTTTGATTTCCTGCTTTAGGTCAGCCAGCTCACCTTTCACCACTTCATAAAGGATTGGTTCAGGAGCTTTTTCTTCTTTCTCTTCCTCTTTATTTTTCTCTGTATCCTCTTCCTCTGTCTTAATTACTTTCTCTTCACCCTCCTCTCCTAAAAAAAAAAATAGGGATAGAAATTAAAATACCAAAATGTGAACATAAATTAATTAAAATAATGATCATAAGATTTTCCAGATTCATATTTTAATTCTGTTTGCACAATTATGCTAAAAACATACATACATACATACATACACACACACACAAGTGGAGACTGCAATAAGCTATAAAATACAAGGAAAAATGTGACCAACAATTTTTAATCATCATGAAGATACAGACCTTTACTAATGGTTATTTGTTTGTAGAATAAAATGATGGAAATTACAGGACAAGATCACTAACCTAGGACTATGGGAAAATACTAGTCAAATATCAGTGGATAAAGAGAAACAACAAATTGAGAGATACAATGACACTGAATAGGTAACACACTGCGGAAGCCAACTGAGAGTATTACACAAAAGGTATTTTTTTGTAATCACCAGGGGAAGTGATAAAATGAGAAAGACCAAAACACTCTTGGAGAAGATAGATGGAAGCAATGATGAAGATGATGGGGAAGACATGGAATTATCATAAATGAATGGCAAGAAACAGAATGGCTTGGAAAGTGTTGAAGACCTGTGCTCCATAGGGAGTTGAAAGGAAGAGGAAGAAGTACATTTAATAACCAACAGTAAGTGTTAACTAATTAGATCAATATACCCTCTTTCTTTTCTTCCTTCTCTTCTTTCTCATCTTCAGTTTTTGACGTGTCCTCTATCAAGGCTTCTTGTTCCTGCTCTACCTAAATTTAAAATAAAGAAAATGTGTTCACTGAGTCAAGTTCATTAGTATATATGAATGTACATCAAGTATTACACAACAAACCTATTTTGTATCAAAATTAACAGCTTGTAGTAACTGGCCTCTAAGGAAATTCTCATGCTTGTAAAGAAAAAAAAACTATCTTTAAAGTATTTTCTTATTACTGGGGTCTAGTCAAGAGAAACTGTCGGATTCATTGTATGATATTATTACATTCTGCACAATATTATAAAGTTATATAATCTCAGCAATTACTACTTAAGATCACCTAGTAGGGAACCAAGATAATCATTCAGTTAACTGAGCTGAGTGCAGTCAGCAACCCACAGTTGACCGCTTTCACCAGGATCGGCAAACAACAAAGCTAATAAAGACCCTGCTCCACATCTCAGTGGTGCTCTTGGAAACAGACTATCCAGTGTGGCAATGTGAGCAGGGATTGAAGGGGGAAGGCAACTTGGTACTCAAAACTGCCGCACTGAAGTCAGATGTGCTGGGTCAAAATGTACAAATAAACCACACCACAATGCATTTACAATAAGAATCCTGAGTCGCACACGTCGTGGCGACTGCTTGACCAAGTGGCCTTTATCCCTCTGGTTCTATTATTGCCCCCTGACATACACCAGCAATGGTACTATGTGTCGTAAAGATAGTTTTTTTTATACAATGCATTTACATTCACTTGACATCTTTTTAAGGGTTTTGGCGGATAGGTCTATTTATTCTTTTAGCAGCCATTGGGTGAATGCCATAAAGAAAGAATATCAACTAGTAAATGTTCTGGTCAGCAAACTTGTGACAAGCATATCAAGATTCAAAGTCAAAAACAATCATCTAAACTCATTTGGAGTTCAGTTTAACAGTCTATTTTATCTTTTCATTTTTATAAAAGTTGGACTTTTTTACCATTAATCCTAAGTTACAAGAGTGTAGTAAAATTTACAGCATCAAAATATAAATTTCTCAAAATATGACATTATTCTGTATTTAAACAATACCCCCATCCGTGTACCTTCCTATAGTATATCATATATATATATATATAATAAATATATCATCATGTGCCATACCGGTTGGCATAGGCGATCATGTCCTTCCACAATGTTCTATCTACAGTGCATCGTATCAGTCCTGTTGTTGACTGTTTTCCATGCCATGACACCAAGCTATCCAGTATTTTCTCTCTTTGTCGTTTGTGATCTCTCTTTCCTTTTATTTTGCCAGTTGTAACCAAGTATTCCAACTTTCCTCTTCTCATGATGTGCCAGAAAAATGTTGATTGTTTCTTGCAGATGTTTTTTTAGGAGCTCCCTTTTTGTGTTGGCCTCTTTGAGAACTTTCTCATTGGTCTTTTTAGCATATATATAGCCTATAAGTCGAACTTATAGAAGAAATAACAAAAAGGAAAATTAAAATACTAGAATTAGCGGACACCAGAGTAAAAGGACAACAGATAAAGCAAAACACACATGAACTACACGAAAATATTCGATGTTTTATCATCGATCCAGAACACGCAAAGAACATTCTAGAAATAAAATACCATTCAGAAAGAATTATTACAATTAAACTACTAGAAGACCGAAAAACAAATTACATTCAAATCTTTGCACCATGCAACAACAATGAAAGAGACAGCAAAGAACTCTTTGACACATTGAATGAAATCATTAACAAGATTGACGAAAGCGGCGACATGTTAGTGATGGGAGATTTTAATGGAAGGCTTGGGAAATGCAACAGTGAGATCAGTGATATCTTAGGACCCTTTGGCGATAAAACAGCTGAAATAAACGAAAATGAAATGAAGCAGACTGCTGGAACTATGCAATCAAAGTGATTTATTTATCACCAACACATTCTTCAAACACAGAGAGTCGCAAGTATAAACATGGTACAAATAGGATGACACAACATGCAGAAGCCAGATAGATTTTATACTAACAAGACAACAGAACAAGAAAAGAGTAACCAACAGTAGAGCAATCCCTAATATTACAGATGACACGGATCACAAGATGGTAACGATCACACTAATACAGCCAAAAATAAAGAGAATATACAAAAACAAACAAAAGAAGCGAAAAGAACAGACAATAAAAATAAAACAATTAAAAGATCAAGAAACAAGGAAAACCCTAGAAGAAAAACTAACAGAGGAATTCAAGAAACTCCCTAACGAGATATGCACAGTAGAAGAAGAGTGGAAACAATTTAAGGAAACAGTAACCAACATCTCTAAAACAGTTTGTGGAATGAAGCTAAGAACAAGAGAGGAGCAGATGAAGAAGAAGAAGAAGATATATATAGACCTATAATAACTAACAAGTTATAGAAAACTCTATACAGAGCTTTGCAGCAGAAAAAAAACCTGATGAAAAAAAACACACTCATTGAGCAGATGTTTTAAGTCATCAGCTTCTTGACACTCTAAAGAAGGAGACACCACCAAGGTGATCACTTCCATGTGTCATCCTCCTATTGAATTCTGAGCTGAAAAGGTCATGAAATGTCTTGGTCTACTATATTACTAATCCAGCGTTCCCCGACTCTAAAAATGGGCATGAGAGATTTTTCTGACAAGTAAAGGCTGCCTGGCATGATACATGCTGTCTTCTTCTTCTACCTTTCAACTCCCTGTGGAGCATAGGTCTTCAACATACACTTTCAAAGTCGTTCTGTTTCTTGCCATTCTTTTAAGATCATTCCATGTCTTCCCCATCATCTTCATCTCTGCTTCTGTCTGTCTTCTCCAAGAATTTCTTGGTCTTCATCTTTGTCTTTTCCCCTGGGGATTCCAAAAAAGGGGCTGTTGTGTAATACTCTCAGTTGGCTTCCACAGTGTGTGTCCTATCCAGTGCCATCGTCTTCGCTGTATCTCTTTATCCATTGGCTATTTGACTGGTACATTTCAATAATTCTATGTTAGTGAATTTGTCCTGCCATTTCCATCATTTTATTCTGCATAAGCATCCATTAATGAAAGTCTGTATCTTCATGATTGTCAATTTTGTTGTTCTCCATGTTTCACAGCCATATAATAGGACTAACTTAACATTGGAGTTTAAAATTTTTATTTTTGTATTTAACCTAATTTCTTTGGACTTCCATATGTTTCCCAGTGCAACAAAAGCTCCTCTTGCTTTTGATATCCTTATTTTAGTATCATTGATACATGCTAAGTGGTCATGGAAAAATATTGTTTTCACTGTAGAAGGAATGGCTTCACTGCAGGCAGGGCAGGGCATTCACATATCTGCTCAACCAGGGGTTCCAGAAACCAACAAATTGCTCATCTCGATATCTTCCACTGAACGTGTTTCATTCATTCTTTACTGAATGAAATGGAACAATTTTCCATTTATACTATTACATGGAATGTGCTGCATTTTTAATAAATGGTACACAATTCAATGTGGACACTTCCAGGTCGTCGTAACAAGCTGCATAATCTCCCTGCTCCAACCCAACAAATTAAGCCAACCATCCACTTCAGAGAGACACTCAATCCGACTGCAGTCCAGCTGGTGGAAAATTTGCAGTTGGAAAAGGACAGTTCACATATTTCATCCCTGGGCAAAGTCCGGACCTGGTACCGTTGCACTAAACTCATGAAAAAATATGGTCACTAACACCATATGCCCCACACACCTAACAAGGCATGGAAGGAACCTTTCCATTTATTTACTATATTGCTAAGCACAGAAATTAAACACAGTGGAAATGAAGAAAGAATGAACTCCACTACTAGTCTATGTTAGCATCACTGTTGTCACAAGAACAGGGACAAAATACAATGGTCAGTCACCCACCTTAAGCCACAACTACATACCTAACCAAACTATCTAACAAATAGAAAACTGCTACTAAAATGCCTTCTGTTATATTTTGGAAAGAACCATCTTCAAAAATATGCACAATTAACTAAAGAGGAGTAAGCAATAAATGTAACCTTATCCTCAATGGCATGATGCAGTTTTTCATTTCTCTGTAACATTCTATCAAAGGCTTGTAACAACTTTCCAATAGCTCGTTTTGAAAACTCCACTCGCTGACCCAACTTTTCCTCCAATTCTTGTTTGTCCCATGTTGACAGTAATGTCAAAAAGGATGTCAGTTCACTACTCTCATCTGTCACAAGAAATAAACCAGCAATTAGCTCTTTTCTGTGATGGAAAGAAATACATGGAAAGCAAAAGTAATTCACAGCTGCTTGCTTTAATCTCAAAGTTATATTTTAGTTATAATCTTGGAAATTTTGCAGTATTTATGTATGAAGATGTTAATATTTATAATGCCGCCTCCATTGTCAGGTCTGATGTTTCAGTTTATCTCGTAAAATTGCTAAAATAATAATTGCCACCTTATAGCCCAATGTTTATGACTTTCACTGGACCCTCGAACACAAAAAACATAGATCTACTTCAAATACAATTTCCACAAAATTGAAGCACTCCAAAACATTATGACTTTATATGTATCATAATATCACATATTATCACCGTCACTGCAAGCAGAGAAACATAGATCTACTTTAAATACAATTTCCACAAAATTGAAGCACTCCAAAACATTATGACTTTCACGTTTACTCAGAGAAATTATTAAATTGTATTGTTGTATAAACAAATGTGGACTCTCAATGTTATTATGAGAGATTAAATATCCCCAATTAAGCGGATCATAATATAAATTATATAATCCAGGGGTAATTTTTCCAGGAGTGGCAGATTAGACAAACATTCAGGTCAGACTTTGAGGGAGGGAATTCTGTATTTGATGTCATGACTGTCTGAGGCTAAGATAGATAAGCGTGCATATCCCGTGGCAACAAAATGCTGCAAATAAAGTTAGATAAAAAAAAAAATGTGTAACTCCAAATGTAAAATCAGACCTACTGAAAACAATCACAATGGCTTGCATTGCTGGATTGCTGTACAGAATATGTAGATGGCAGGGATGTGATAAAACTACTGAGAACTATGGGAATGTAGTACTCAAACACTAATGCAAAACAGTCACTCAGTACGAAAGCCAATGAGAGTTTAATTTAATTTAGTCGATAGATCATCTTTATTGCACATCAGACAAGTCCATAGGTGCTCAGATCTCCTCTGAAGAATATATATCAATGTGTAACAACACAGCTGTTGTGTTGGTTAACAAGTCTTCTTTGAATTCCTGCATAGTGCTCTCATCTGATATATCCCACCTTGACATGATATTTGTGAAGCCCATGCATGGCTGTGGGATTCGGGGTAATTTTTTTAGTCACTTTTTCATCCAGTATAGCTGAAGGTATTCAGAATGTCCTAGCGGTCCATTACCATTCCACACTCAACATCAGCTAAACTGGTAAGTCTGTTAACACATTCACTACCTCTTACACATGCATGCCCTGGCATGAAAATGAAGCAGACACTTTTTAGAGTAGACCTACCCTAAGCATTTAATAATTAACGCAGCTTACATTTTAAAAAACACATTTGCAAAACATACAGGATATGGATAGCAAACTAAACTTGGAATGGTGCTAAGCATAAATGTGCTGATGGTGATAGAAAACTATAACCACTAGCACCATATTTTCCAGTCACTACAAGCTATAATGGATACCCTGCACCATAAATTACTATTTAAGGAAAACTCTAACACAGTGCACAAGAAAAAAGAAATGGTGATGATAAAGAAACACAACAAACATTTGTCAAAAACCAGAGTTATTTAACCACTGAAACAATCTTCTTCAATGTGTTCACCCAATGACTAAAGAAATAGTTAAACCTCTTCATCATATCCTCCCTTAAAAGGAGGTTACGTGGCCGTAAATGTGTTGTGTTGTTGTTTGAAGTAAAACTGCGCCTTTCGGCCTAAAGCATCCATTTTCAGAATGGCGTTTTTAAGTACCGAGTTGCCTTCCCTCTTGATCCTTACACACTTGGCCAGATGCGCCCCCCCAGCACCAGAGCTGGAAGTTGTCAGCTACCCACAGCTGATGACTTGCGCCAGGATTGGTGAACCAAAACCATCCAGACCCTGCTCCATCTCTCCGTGGTGCCTCCAGTAACAGACTAACCTGTCTAGTCTGGCCAAGCGAGCAGGGATCGAAGAGGGAAGACAACCTGTTACTAAAAAATGTCGTGCTGAAGTCGGATGTGTTGGGCCGAAAGGCGCAAATATAACAGTTATACTGCAAACCACAACACAACGCAGACACGTCCACTCAACATCCTTTTAAGGACGGATGACGAAGAGGAATTCTACAGTCTATGAATACTCTAGAATATTTTAGTCATCGGGTGAACGCAAGCAGCAGCAGCACTTGGCCAGATCATAGACTAGTTTGTTACCAGGAACACCAAAAAGATGTGGAGTAGCGCCTGGATTATTCTGGTTCACCTATCCTAGCACAATCCATCAGCTATGAGTCGCTGGCAACTTTCAGCTCTGTTGGATGTCTTTTCGTTGAAACAATCAAAACATATTTTGGAAGAAATATGTTAATTACTATCAGGTGTATGAAAATTGTAGATTAGTCAGTAAGATACAAATATAATGCTCTTACTTTTGGTCTCTGTCTCATCTGAAGTCTCAGCATCAAATCTTTGCAGTAAAACTCTGACATCTTCATCCAGCTGAAGATATAATGATTAGGTTTTGATAGTTTAAAAACAAACATAGGGTATGTTTATAATATTAAGTTTTCAGGAACAAGACTTCAGCAAAATACATAAATAAATAAAACAAATAATCAAACACACAGAAAACCATGCACACAAACTCTCCCTTTCTCTCTCTCATTTATGTCTGTAAAAGGGGATTTTACATGGTGAACAAAAGAAATGTTCAAGAATACACCAAGGACATCACTATTATATACTGAATATAGTATTAATCCGCAGGGATGGATGCACCAACTCAATATGTTTCATGTTAAAGCCAAACTTGTATATCACAATTTATATGCAGGAGTTCATGAAAATGCGATTTGTTCAACTGACAGGTTGGCAGGATCTGCCACTGCGCAAGAAACCATAAAAAAATAGACACATGTGACATTGCGAGGGTTTTAAAAGAACACCTCTTACAGGATGGCAAGCTGAGGATAATCCACATGTCAAAAGAATGGTGGAATAAGGGGCCACGAAGGGCAAAAGCATCCTCAGAAGTAAATTATGCAACACAGACCAATTAAAACTGGGCATGAACAATCGGTAGATGAACACTTTGATGGTTGCTGGAATTGGTGACAGAGCAGATATAGGAATGTCCAGAATGCAATGACGTCAGTCCAAACTTAAGACCATATACTGAATATACTGAAAAAATTCTGATGTTCCAGAAAACCGTTTCTAACCACTCAGTCTCACAGTTAAAGTACAAGTTATGCCACCCTAACAGGTAAGCATGCAGCAAATCACTTTACAGACTCCTTTGCAAATGACAATAATATTGAAATTAGCCTAGAGAAACGACAAGAGACCCATTTAAAACAACAAAATGCAAGACAAGAAGAGACCGCATATGAAGTCATGGAAATACCCATTACACAAAGAGAGCTAGAGCTGGCAATATCCAAATTAAAAATGAAAAAGTCACCAGGCAATGATGGAGTGTCCAATGAAATGATTAAGAACTTGGGAACTGCAGCTAAAGCAAAACTACTGCAGATCTACAACATTTGCTGGATCACAGGTAGAGTGCCACAGGCATGGAGAGAAGCAATTATGATACCATTACTAAAGCCAGGAAAAGATGGTTCAATGACATCCAGCTATAGACCAATCAGCCTTACAAGCTGTTTGTGTAAAACAATGGAACGTATAATCAATCTCAGACTGCAGTGGTACCTGGAAAGTGAATATCTCCTTGTCCCACAACAAGCAGGCTTTAGACAGTGTTACTTTACCGAAGATCTTTCCCAGGAAATTGAGGATGCATTTCAAGAAAATAAACTGGTACTAGCAGCATGGATAGACCTAAAGAAAGTATTTTATAAGGTACGGAAGGAAGGGCTTTGAAGAAACTGAGAAATTATGGAGTTAATGGCAGGATGTACAAATGGGTCAAAGCATACCTGCATAACAGGAGAGCCAGAGTGCAAGTGGATGGTCTTAAGAGTAAGAAGGTCTTTCTGTGCCAGGGCGTTCCACAGGGAGGGGTACTATTGCCAACACTTTTTCTGATCTACATCAATGACCTAGTTACTGAACTACCACATGGCATCAAAGTGGCAATGTATGCAGATCACTCAGTAATGTGATGCACAGAGGGGTAAGCAACAGTGGCCTCCAAATTGCTACAAAGAGCTATGAATGCACTGAATTCATGGACAAATAGATGGTGTATCAGCATCAATAGAGACAAATGCAATACTACACTTTTCACACTCTCCCCAAAACAAAAAGCAGGAGCCATTTACATAAACAATAAGCCTGTGAAAGAAGACATACAAGCAACATATCTCGGAGTTATATTTGATAACAAACTATATTGGAAACAGCAGATAAATAAGGCAACCCAAAAAGCAAGGAGGAAATTGGCTATTGTAAGAAAGATGTGTGGAACCACATGGTGTGCGAGTGGGAAAAAAAACTCAGTAAAGTTTACCAAAAGAGTATACACCCACATTTAGAATATGGATCATCTGCATGGTGCTCAGCATCAAACACCACACTGCAAGAACTGGATCTTCTTCTACTTCTTCTTCTATCCTTCCTCTGTTGCCGTTGAGCCAAAATAATGGAGAAACAATCGCGATCAAGAACTGGATAAAGTACAAAACCAGGCACTTAGGGTCATCACAGGAGCAATGAAATCAACACCAATATTGGAGATGGAGAAATTATGGAGGATACCAGCACTGAGAGAATGGAGGGACACAAAGGTGCTGATACAGGCAGAAAAATTTGCTAGCAAAGACATCCAATGAAGGACCGATTCCAAAATCTTGCATTGGGACGACTAAAGAGAAGCAGTTTTATCCACCAAGCCAAGCGTATTAGTAGACAAACACCAGACATGCCAAGAGTTGTTAACTCCCTACTGCCCACCCCAGAACAGGCTCCCTGGACAGAGGAATCAGGATTATCAACACAAATATGGACAGAAGTGAAAGGAATAGTTGACAAAGAGGAACAGAATAGTCTACAGTGAAAAACAGCAACTCTCAGTTTCCTGGAAGAAGAATACCCACAAGACCTATGGATTCGTGTGTATACAGATGGATCAGCACAGAATGCAGTAAAGAATGGGGGAGCAGGTGCATATATAGAGTACCCAAATAACACTAGGGATATGAATAAAATAGCAACAGGGAAATAGTGTCACAATTATGATGCAGAAATACAAGCAATAAAGTTGGCAATAGAAAAACTGCTGAACAGTAATCTTAGCCCACAGCCTGTTGTGTTTTTGACAGATGCAAGATCAGTACTCCAGGCACTACAATCCAAAAAATTACCACACATGCAGATCTTATTAACTGAACTCTGCAAGCACCACAGGGTTGCCCTGCAGTGGATTCCATCTCACTGTGGAATACCAGGAAATGAGAAAGCAGATTAGTTGGCAAAGGAAGGTTCAACAGGCCCACAACTAGATACACTGGTTACATACCATCATAAGAAACAGATAATCAAATCAATCAGAGGACCACAAGCCCCAAATCAGGATGCCTTTCATAATATGAATAGATATGAACAAGTTATCATTATACGACTCAGAACAGGACACAATCGACTCCATAGTCACATGTATACAAAATTCAAGATCGGCACCTCAACTACTTGTACATGTGGACAGGCGCCCCAGACTGCTGAACACATACTTCAAGACTGCATTGAAAACAGTCTATCTATCTATTGACCTTTCGAGCCATAGCCGGCCCATAGGATGTAGACCAAGATACTCCTTCTCTTATCTGAATTTTTGTTTTAGCAGTTTTCAATTCTTTTAAAGATATTTTATCAAATCTCGTCATTTGTCTCTGTTCTGTGCAAGCAGCTCTATCTCATTGAGGGAGCCGATTCCTGCTGCTTTTGCCTCTCTCAGCAATGTTCTCAGTGTCTCTCTGGGTCTTCCGTAAATATAGTAGACTGAGGAAAATCCATTGGCTCATAGATACAACACTACAGACAAAACTATGAGCCACTGCAAAAATTACAAAAGACAGTAAAATTTATACAGGAAACGACATTGCAGATATAGACAATACTTTGGGCGAATGATAGATAGATAGATAGATAGATAGATAGATAGATAGATAATCTCTATATAATATCTCTATTGGTCAATGAGAAAAGAGAATGAAGACAACAAGAAGAAAAAATAATGGACAGTGAAAAACCATAACACTGAAAGTAATCACTAGAATCAAGAGAGAACACTAAATATTGAAAGCTAATGGTATCAATGAACACTTACAGCAACCAGCATGGTATATTACTAATAAGGTAATAATTCACCAATCTCTTACAAATGACTATAATATTATTATTTTAAAATATATTTTTCTTTCTTTCTTAACCTGGTTCCAGTATCTGTTAACTATCATGAGTACTGCATCATCAGTGCGCTGCCTGTTCTCAAGCTGTTCTATTCGTTTCCTTAGTTCAGTTTCTGCCTTCTTGCGTTGCTCAATTCGCTCTGCAAGTTTTTTATTTTGAAAGACTAGCACTTTCAGATCTAGTTCTTCCTGCAAGAAGATTAACAAGCAAACAAAAATACTTTAAACACAAATATGAAGGTGTGCTCCAAATGAATTGTATTTCAACAGTCAGTACTTCTACTTCTCTTCACGATTTGCCCTTCAGCATCAAGAGAACATAGCAAGTAATCATCATCAAGTTGCATGTCCTTTGCAAAACATTGCATTCATCACAGCATGTCTAAAAAAATCGTGATCTCTACCCACTTATGTTATCATGTTAAAGATCTCTTTGATGTCCACTTTCTTCTTGGTCTGCTCCTGATGCCTTCCATTATTGTTCTTTCCAGCATGTTATGTCCTTTTACATTGCCATAGTAGTAAAATACAATGAAATATTAATTCAATTAATATTTCAGACCATTAAAAACAAGTATTAAAACTGTAATAATATTCCCTGAAACTATTACATATATCAATGTTCAATTTCATGACAATATTTACATGCATAATTATCAGAATATACATGAAAAACCATGCAGGCAAACCTGGATATGATACAATAAAAGACAATGACTAGGAAGCTTTGAGAATAAGACAAAACCAAACAAAGAATCAATGTTTCAAATGAAAGGTCTTCAACTAGGACAAAAACAAGCCAAACAAAACATAAATCCTTAAAAAATCAGAAGAAATCTTGAAAATAGAGGTGTTATATAATCCATCATGAAAGTGAGCACAAAATGAGATGTGATGTAGCAACAAAAGTCAAAAGGATGGCGCTAAAATTGTTCACCTTTATTTCTAATTATTAAATGAGTTAGGAATTGCACTTTTAAACACAATTACATTTGAGAATCCAGGTTTAGGCTCCTTACTGTTTATTTGTGTTCTCTATTGCAGTTTGAACATTTTTTTTAGTCAATTGGTGCTAAGCCACATGACATGGGCAATCATGCTTCTCCATTTCTTTCTATTCAAGGTTTGTCTAAGTTTTTTTCCCGCCATTTTCAATTTTTAGATCAGCATCTGACATTCATGCTCTTATTTTTTTGTTTGTTTTAGAATAGGATTTACGTATTGTGATGATCTTTGCATTTCTTTTTACTTTGTACCTGTTGAAGGATTTTGCCAAAACATTGTAATTTGTCTTGTCTCTCTACTAGTTTAGCTGCTTGATACAATTTTGTGTTTATTTAACATTGTTTAAATTAAGTCTGCCATAATTTGTTCATTGTGCCTTCAAGATAATCCTGTAATACATTCCTTTCTTAATTTTCCTTTTCACCAATATGTCTCCATTTTCGCTTCATGAATGCATGTGAGTTTCAATTTCTCTTTTCTCATAAATGTGTAAAGTACTATGATTGTTCTTACATTTTGTTATTTTGAGTTATTTGCGGATTATCATCACTGCACTCCGAACATGGGCCACCGTTGTGCTACCAATGCCAGACCTGGACCCTAGATGCAAGAACAATAAGAAAAATAATCTCTACTGAGATTCAATGTGTTAGACAAATGACAGGAAACAGTCTGAAAGATAAGATCAGAAATGAAGAACTGAGAAAAAAGCTAGGAATAGCCCCCGCCATAGAATATATAAAGAAACAACAGATAAAATGGTTTGGACACCAGACCCACAGGTTGACCACGAAAAAGATGGATCGATGGAATATTAGAAGCACTAGGAAACATAACAGCAGCAGAGGTGAACAGAAGAGCAAAAGAATTGCAAATTATATCTCCCCTAGATGCTGAAAGGCAGATGAGGAAGGAAAGAAGAAGAAGACTCCGAACATGTCCAAAGGTGCTCAGATCCCTTCCTCAGCAAGTCCCGCAGTGTTCAGCAACTGATGACTCCATTTCTGTGTTGGTTGATAAGTCTTCTTATACATTTTGTTATTTATGAGATTGCATCTTTTCACAACAGGGGTGTCCCATGGCTTTTCTATGGAGCTAAAGAATAAAAACTGCATGCTCAGTGCATGAGCCACAAGGTGTTTGGGTCAGAGCTTATTCAACCCTAAAAGCTTTTTTGGCCCAGCGATAATTTGAACCAGTGCTCACCATATCTGAAGATTGGTATGTTATCCATTCAGTCATACACTCTTCACTATATTTTCATAACATTTGCTAGAAATGTACAAATTAAAATGTACTTCCATAAATATAGTTTGGCACTTACAAGAGAGTAGATCTTTCCCAGCTGTAGAGTGTCATATGGAATGGCTATTTTCTTTGCTGCTGGTGCACCAACTACTGAACTCGCAGATTCTTCTGCTGGTCGTTTATTTGACATTGTTGTATTTTTCTACAACAATCCTAAATATATATTTAAAAAACAAAAAAATAATTGGTTATTGAAATTCAATTACTACTATTGATTAATTTAATTGTTACTCAAATAGGTTTTAAATTCAAGGTTTTTAGCTTCTCTTACATCATTGAAAAAATTAAAAAGTATACAACAAGCAGTCAGAATACATGATTCTCTGACTATCATGAAGAAACGCAAAATGAAATGATTTGGTTGTGTCTTTCAATCATCTGGCTTGGCTAAGACCACTCTGTAAGGAACTGTGAAAGGAGGAAGGAGAGGTAGACAGAGAAAGAGATTGGAAGATTACATCAAAGAATGGACAGGCCCCAATTCAGTGTTCCAAAGAATGATAGAAATCAATGAATAAGGTTGATAAAGCCAGTCAGTAGTACCCTAATTGTCTGTAAGTTATAAGATGACAAAGAACAATGAATCATCAAGTACCATGTTTATTGACACAGATGATCATGTCACCCCACAACTTTCTGTCTTTACAGTTATCAATTCTGCTGTTCTGAAATCCTACCATGCCACTGTCCTAAACTGTCTATAACTTTCATCTGTCTCCATTTTACCTTCTCTCAAAGTCCCCACTTGTCACAATATGTTCCAGCTGTTGTTTTGCATTACTTGGCCAAAAGATAATAATTTTTTTTTTATTTCATTTTGGAAATAAGTTTCATTTTCATTCTGGCTTCTTTCAGAATGTTTTCTGTCATTAAATATACATATAAATAGTGGAAATCAAGAAAGGTTCAAATAGGACATATAACTTCCATAATCAGCATTTTGATGTATCATACATATCAAAGTTAAAGTAATATAATTTCACATTTTGTTATGTCAGATAAATCCTAATCAAATACAATATAAGAGCAGAGAAGTAAGTAACTATCTGTATACATGTTTTGTCATAAATAACTAACTGCTTTAACAACCAAAATGTCAGTGGGACAAATAACATAACAGACTACCTAGAAAGACCAGACCAATGCTACAAATAAAAAAAAAACAATCCAGTGTTAATAAGTTGCAACATTTAGAGTAATGAAGAAGCAAACCTCACAAAAAAGATTTATTACATCAAAGCCACTTTCATATCAAACTGGAAGGGAAACCTTCACTAGATGATCTATGGATGTCATTGCTGGATCAGAGGGTCATCAGCTGACCATGACCTTATTTCACCTCACAGTAACCATGGTAACAGTCTGTCAAAATAGGCTGCTAAACAATGTGAAAATCACCACGCAGTTAGAAGAGCTAGTATTTCACTACCTCAAAGCCAGACAGATCCAACTTCTTCAGCACAACCCAGGAATACAAGAAAACCATTGCATCCTGCCAAAGCTTCAAAGATATAAGAGGCTCATGCCAACCCCATGACATTCCCAAATCATCAATCATGTCATGTCAATAAGCTTACAATCATAACTCTAACTAATTATCCAGTTGCAGTCAAGTCTTCAGACTGATCACATGAAATACCATTTGTGTAACATACACAAGATTTGCTAAAAAGATGCTTGCAAATATTGCATTAGCCCCATGGCAACTGAACATTTGTTCAGACCTACAAGGAGAAAAAGGTATAACATTCTAACACATTCAGATTCCTTATACAAAAAGTTTAATGGAGCTTTTGAGAAGCTTGTGTTGACTGCTATCTTCTTCAAAATAATAAATGTGGATGTACAGAAGTGAATGAAGGAGAAGAAATTATCTTATAGCATGTGCAGAGAATTTAACGGAGACTCAGTGGCTGAATGGTTAGTGCACTTGCTTTTTTCAGAAGGGATGAGGTTCGATTTCAATTAACCCAGCCACTAAAAATAGGTACCAGAGATTTTTCTGGAAAGTAACAGTGGCCAACCATGATACCAACCACAATATCCAAAACTGTGGTTTTGGTCATGGAAAAATAATGTCACTAATACCATACTCTCTATACACCTAGCAAGTTAAGGTGTGGAAGGAACCTTTACTTTACCTTTAGAAACATTTTAAAAGCAAACAAGCCTTAACTAAAGCCAAAGTTGAATACTCTGTACAAATGTTGCAGATATATTTTATATACTAATGAACAATGAGCGATGAAAAATGAAATAGACCAAATAAATTAATATAATTTATAATAAACATGGCATTGGAAAATGTAACTAAATTACTCACTGAAAAACAAGAATCAACACACAAAAAAACTTGTATATTATTTATTTTATATTATACATTGAGATTATTTAGATCTGTTTCATTCTAGGTTTTGATTTATTTTACAATTTAACAAGGTGGGACTGGCATAGTGAGATAAATTTTCAGGCTGAACACCATAGTCAATCCAGCTGAGAAAAAAATTGGGTACAACTGGATATTGGTCAGATAATATGATATCTGGTAAGAGAGCACTAAACTGCGTTCCCTCAGATGATATTCGCACAATAAATTGAGGCTCTACAATCTACTCTCCAATGGCAGTAATACTAATCTGCTACAGGACACCATCAGTGACCATCTATTTTTACCTAAAAAATATACACTCAGAGAATTTAGTATATATATCACATCTAAGCTTCTCTGTCCTGAAAAAAAAAGAAATGAAATTACTGTTTTGTCGTTTATTAATGATGATAAATATCAATCTGAATCAATTCATTCGAAGAAAGAGACACTGAGTGACAGTGAGTAATCAAATAGTAAATACTACTAATACTAATAGTTACTGACTCCGATTGGCGAGCAGAGACTTTAGTTTAGTAAAACAGGTACTGAAACTAAAGTGTCTAAAGCCTGTGAAGTTAGCTACTGCTTCGCTTGCTACTATTCTAATTTTTTAAAAAAAACCAGAATCAAATTAAATTAATTAAATCAACAAATGTATACAATTGGACGACAATATTGTTTTTAATGTTCAATTCAATCAATTTATAATACTTAGTAGTACCAACACGAGTTACTTGCTTGATTCGGACAGTTTGTCCATGAATGTTTGTTGTTTTTTTTAAAGTTGTCGTCAGATAAAAAAGAGAAACTTAGAATATAAACTAATTCTTTCTCTAAACACTAATTTTTTTTTCTTCAGTCTGATTCCCTTCTTGCTTCTTCGAAACCGAGTTAGTTATTATTATTTATTATAACTTGCCAACTGAGTGACTGGTTGTTAGTAACTTACTTAGTAAGCAAATATACTAATCACTTAATGTGATACATTGAGTTCTGCTATGCACTAATTGACTGATAGTTATTTTCATTTTAATACGCCTATGAAATATTGATTCAATATTTGTTAGGCTCTGCTTTTGCTGTCATAAATTGTGCTTGAATCTGTTTAGTTTTTATCGAATTATGAGACGCCATATTTGTGCAGGAAAATGTGTCAGGTGAACGCCCAAACAAAAAGCCTAATTAATGTATGGTTAATTATTTAACAATGTTGAAAGCTTTATTATTTTATATTTTAAGACGAAAAATAAATAATTTTAAATAAAACAAAAATATTAAGTTACAGATGGACAAGAGAGCTTACACGGAACTACATTTAAGACAAATTAATTTTAAATTGCTTTTTTTTTTCAAATGCAACAAGCAACGAAATGAAACCGGAAATGTGTTCTTTTAAAATCTGAGTCTATACGGTCAGCCGGTCAGCACATCCAAATACAACAATGACAACAAAAAATAGCATCATTCATTATTACAATTTACAATCACAATATTTCGGGAAACCCATAGATGCAAGCAATTATTGATAATGAAAATGCTTTTAACTATGAGAACTCATTTAAAATGGAGACTAAATAATATGTTATCATGTTCCTGCAGAAGTCAACGTTGAACGGTTGCATTTTCATTCTCTTATCTATCACCACAATCAGGCTTATCTGATTCTCATTCTAAATTCTTCTCACGTCAGTCCATTTGAGCGTCTCTAGCCAGACCTCCACTTTCGTTGTCATGTTGAAAATCACAGATACCTCGAAGCCACCCTTTTTTTATTGATCAGCTCCAGTATCATCTTCCTAGAACCATGCTTTCTCTCTTTATTGCTCTTTCTTTAGCAATCCTCTATCTTTTGACCGTTGCCATAGTATTTTAATTTTCTCTGGAAGTAGTGTAAGTTATAGTATAGTAATTAATCAAGTATAAAATTATAACTTAATATTATAAACTTGTTGAGTTCTTGTCAATGTGTAGGTATTTAAACCTGTTTTTATTGTTATTTGCCATTATCCATGATATCCTAATTATTTTCTGTAGCATTTTGTTTTGAATAAAAAATGTTTTGTTCATTGTTTGCAAAATTATACATGATTCACATTATGTTGTTATCACCACTAACAAGAAAATAAATGTCCTCAGAAGTATTAATGTTACTGCCTTGTTGGTATGTGCCATATGTTCTACATGGCATTTCATTTTTGTTTTGCTACTGTCTAACATATTGCAAATGATTTTTTTACATTTTAGTAAAAGGTAACTTCTTTCACAGCAGCACCACTACATCATAGAACCAGATGAAGAATGGGTATGAGCGTTGTCAGAGTGCAGTAGATTGTAGACAAAACCGATTGGTCATTGAGATAGAAGTTCAGACCTTGATTTTGAAGCACTTTTCTGATAGACATGCAGTTATTTTCATAAATGGGTCTGTTATACAGCACTTACAGAGCTTATGGACATTCACAGTTCAAGTTGGTGGCAGAACTGTAAAGGAAGATAACGGTGCTTTCGTATTGACTACAAATAGTTTCACCATGGAAATTATAACGGTTACAAAAGCATTGGTATGGCTTGAGATGCAACCTTATACGTGTGCATTTCCCCACTGATGAATCTGTACTACTAGCAGAAAATCCTAAAGATCTACAACAATTACTTAAAGTAATAAACATGACAAGCAAAAAATATGGACTAGATATGAATATCAAAAAGACTAAAACTATGATCATAAACAAAGGAAATTCTCAAGACCTACAATTAAATATCAAAGTGGAAGGAATGCATCTAGAGACAGTGCAGAACTACAACTACCTGGGGCATACTGTAACCAGTGATGGAAAATGTACAACTGAAATAAATAAAAGAATAGGTATGGCAAAAAGTAATTTCAATGCCATGAAAAATATACTAACATCAAAACAAATAACACCAGGGCTAAAACTAAGAATAGCAAAATATTACATCTTCTCAATATTCCTGTATGGTGCAGAAACATGGACATTAGGCCAGAAAATTGAAGCCTTTGAAATGTGGATTTATAGAAGAATAGGTAGAATTGGATGGAAAGAAAAGAAAACAAATAAGGAAGTATTAAAACAACTAAAAATGAAAAGAGAACTACTAAACACAATTAGAGCAAGACAAGTGAAATTTTTGGGGCATGTTAAAAGACACAACAGCCTAATAAAAGTAACATTGGAAGGGAAAATACAAGGTAAAAGAGGCAGACCAAGACTAACATGGACGAGTAACATCAAAAGATGGACAAGCCAATCTATGGCAGCCTGCACCATCAAAGCAAGAAACAGAGTGGAATGGCGATCCATGGTAGCGAACCTTCGCTGCGGAGATGGCACCCAATGATGATTTCCTCAGTGACTCTAATAGTAACCTCAAAAAGATCACAATTGGCTGTGCTCAATGACAGTTGTTAGAGTCTCTAGGGAGGTCTGTCCTAAAAAGTGCCTGCTTCATTTTCGTGCCAGGGCAAGTGGATGTAACAGGTAATGAATGTGCAGACAGACTTGCCAGTTTGGCTGATGTTTAGTGCGGAAGGGCTATGGACCACTAGGACATTCTGAATGCCCTCAGTGACTCTGGTAAAAAAAATAA
Source organism: Megaustenia siamemsis (assembly GCA_032433765.1). Classification (NCBI taxonomy): domain Eukaryota; kingdom Metazoa; phylum Mollusca; class Gastropoda; order Stylommatophora; family Ariophantidae; genus Megaustenia; species Megaustenia siamemsis. Next base: position 46,888,082 of record JAVIAB010000008.1, read on the forward strand.
CTAAAAAAAATTACCCTGAATCTGCAGCCATGAACAGACTTCACAAAATATGTCCAGGTGAGAGATGCCAAACGAAAGTACTATGCAGGCATCTAAAGAATTGTCAACCAACACAATACAGGTGGCATTAGTCGCTATACGTTGATAGATATTCTTCAGAGGAGATCTGAGTACTTATGGACTTATTGTCCATTGTGACATGAGGATGATTTGTCGATTAAGCTAAACCATATCATCATCAGATCACATGTCCTTTGGAGAACTGCATTCACCATGGCCCATCTGAAAGAATCTCTGTCTCAAGCCAGATCTCCCGCTTTTTCATTTGTCATGTTCAAGGTCTCTTTGATGTCTTTAAATGACTTTCTTCTTGGTCTGCCTCTGATGCTTCGTGCTGGAACCAAGCCTTCCACTGTTACTTTTTCCTGTATGCTGTGTTTTTTTACATGTCCATAGTATTTTAATTTCCTCTGCAGAGTGATGTTTATGAGCCAGTTATTTTTAATCTATCTATCTATTGACCTTTCAAGCCGTAGCCGGCCCATAGGGCGTAGACCAAGATACTCCTTCTCTTATCTGAATTTTTGTTCTAGCAGTTTTCAATTCTTTTAAAGATATTTTATCAAATCTCGCCATTTGTCTCTGTTATGTGCAAGCAGCTCTATCTCATTGAGGGAGCCGAATCCTGCTGCTCTTGCCTCTCTCATCAATGTTCTTCTCAGTGTCTCTCTGGGTTTTCCTCTTACCTGTTGTTTCCCATATGAGGGCTTGCTTTGCTATTCGGTTATTATCTCTTCTCATCACATGTCCAACATATGACCATCGTCTTTTCTTTATTACTGAAGATATTAGTGGTTGATTGGCGATTTCTCTAATTTCTTTGTTTGTTTTGAATTCGTTCCACGCTATACCAAGTATTTTCCTTAGACATTTATTTTTGAATGCGTTCAACTTTGTTTCTATATCTCTTGTTGTTTTCCAGCTTTCACAAGCATACGTAAGGGTTGATAGTACATTTGATTTGAATAGTCTAAGTTTTGTGTTTGTGCTGATGAGTTTTGATTTCCACAACTTTTGAAGGCTTCTGAAAGACATTGCTGCTTTAGCCATTCTGATTCTAATTTCTTTGCTTGTATCCCCTTCTCGATCAATGTGACTTCCAAGATAGGTAAAGTAATCGATCTCTTCTACTGGCTTGTTTTCCATGTATATTTTGTCATCTGTTGGAATTAAACTTTTCATGACTTTAGTCTTTTCATGATTGATCTCAAGCCCAATTTTGCTGGCTATTGATGATAGTTCATTTGTGTTTTCCTGCATCGTTTTTATCTGGCTGCTGATGAGAACTATGTCATCAGCAAAGTCGAGGTCCTCCAAATGGTCTCCTTGTATCCATTCGATGCCTTTATTACCATGTACCATATTATGTTCTTTTTAATGCTTAAATCTTTTAATATATCTTCATTGCTTTTTTTCATTGTCTAAAGTATCTTAAACAACCTGTGGCTGCCTTGCAGGTAAGCTCAAGAGAGTAAAAGGCTAAAAGAGGGTACCCCGAAATAAAACAACCCCACTGCCTAGTGGAGCCAACCGTAAACAAACTGACGGAAGGCAACAGAAAACCACAGTCGAAACTTCTTTGTACAATCATGAATCGGCACAACAAGAGAGTTCTTAAATATTATGTAGAGCCAGTCTTAACATATGGATGCGAATCATGGACAATAGGACAACAGACAAGAAAATCACTGGAGTCTGTAGAAATGTGGCTTTACAGAATGTTGAGAATACCATGGACAGCTAAGAAGAGTAATGAAAATGTTCTGAAAGAGGTCAAAGCAAAAAGAGAGCTAATCTCCAATATTAGAAAGAAACAATCATCATTTTTTGGCCATGTAATGAGAAAAGAACAACTGAAATATATTGTAACAACTGGAAAGATTGAGGGACGAAGCGATAGAGGGAAGCAAAGAGAAATAATAACAGACAGCTTAAGAGAATGGCTTGGCAGGTCAACAACAGAAAGCATAAATAAGTGTCGAGATCGAAAGTTGTGGAGAGACATGATCACCTGCGCCAGTAGGCCCAGTACTTGATGATGATGATGAAAGTATCTTAAGGATTTTTCTGTAGCATTTTGTTTTGAATCTATTTTCTTCCTTGTTATTTGAGAGACTATCCATGATTTACAAACATATCTTCCTAAAAGGAAGATGGTAGTTTTAGTTTTACAACTTAGCTGATACTGTGACACATATTCTTCATAAAGTAAAAGTAAAGAGCCCCATCATGGCAATTGGCGTTAGTAACCATAATTTTTATAGATCTTCGACACATGATTTTTTGGGGTAATGTGGTCAGTATTATGCAGTGCTGCTTTACTTTCCCAGAAAAAATCCAGTACCCATTAAAGGCAGGGTGAACCTAGATGCTGTCGATCAGGTTCGAACCCGACCTCTTGTCCTTTGTAGTCCAGTTCACTAACCACTGAGCTATCGTGGCTCCCTACATATTCTTCATGGAATTTAGTTTTTCTTTTGCTATTGCTAGTTTTCTATTTATTTCATTTTACTACAGATATTCATGGTTTGTTACACTTTCGAGTTCACTGTTAATGATTTTGGGTTGGCTTTTTGTTTTGTCAATGGTTGCTGATCATTGAAAGTTTTCCCAGATAAAGGCTCCTTACATTCCAAGTTCTCAGTCTTAGTTTTGATTTATATTTACATTGCCCAGCAATAGGGCTTTCCTCAGTAATACATTCACATTTTTGGCCATTATCGCTGTTATTTGTAGATGTTACAAGATGCATAGAAACTTCATCATAATCACTGTTACTTGTACTTCTTCTGTGGATCACTTCCTCAGTTCATGTTTCATCTGCCTGGCTTGTGGGTCTCACCATCCGATCCTTGAGATTTATTATTTTTGACTGTCATGATTTCTCTGCATTTTGCAGTCTGTAGTTTTCCATTCCTTTCTGACTGGTTCTGGACAGTTAACACCTTAGATCCCTGTTGTGCCCTGGGCCCAATACCAGGCTTCTCCTGCTTTTACCTTTGAGACCGCTGTAAACTGAGTAACTCGGCCTTCTCCTTTCTACCAGCAGCTGTGTTTACTATGGAAAGGGGATTTCTTTCCCTTGTTGGTCCAACATAGTTTTGCTGGCCAGCTAAAGCAGTTGCCTTGTGGTTGGTGCTCCTGTACACAAGCAGAAACTAGGAGCCATATGTAGACTGGGTGGAAGCAGGGGAACCAAATAAGCTCCAGGGCCATCCCAGGTAATATGACTGCCTTTTGTCATGAGGTACCACCCCTTATACACCCCCCCCCATATTACCATTATAATTATGTATTATATATATATATTTAATTTCTGTTCTGATACACTTTTTTTTAGTGAAAAAAAATAAGCTTTTGGCATATATCACCAAAGGAACATTGTTTCATAATTTATATAATTTGCTTATATAACTTGCTTAAGCAAGCAAGCATATAATTTTCTCTGCTAAGTGTGGTAAGGACAAGTATTCTTTTCAGTAGTGGCAAGAGAACCACTGAAGCATTTGAAATAAGAACAGGAGTAAGGCAGGGATGCCTTCTGTCTCCATTTCTCTTCATTTTCTCACTATGGAAGCCAACTGAGAGTATTACACAACAGGCTCTTTTTTGGAATCTCCAGGGAAAAGACAACGAGGAAGACCAAGGAATTCTTGGAGAAGACAGATAGAAGCAGAGATGAAGATGATGGGGAAGACATGGAATGATCTTAAAAGAATGGCAAAAAACAGAACGACTTGGAAAGTGTTTGTTGAAGACCTATGCTTCACTGGGAGCTAAAAAGGTAGAAGAAGAGAATCCTCCATTTGCCTTCTAGAAAATGTATACATCAACACAACTGCACAAAAAGGAGACATTTCAGGTACAGGATGTTTGGAAATGCAAATGTATTCACACTGCAAGACATAATTACCAGAAGGAATAATCACACCAAGACACTCTTCAGACTTGGGAAAAATGACAGCAAGATGTCATCTGAGTATTTATCAAACCCAACCTTGGGTTGAAGTATTTCTTATTTTGTCTATCGATTGTTGCCTTGAAGTGTCACAGAAGGACAACCTCAACCCAAGGTTGGGTTTGGTAAATACCCAGATGACAAATTTCTGTCCTCTTTCCTAAGTCTGAAGATTATCTCATTAGGTTGAAGTAACAGTGGGGAAAAGGAGGAGCCAAAATAATCATTCTGCCCAACAGGGAATGTTGGATGACTCTAAAGTGAGCATGCTAACCTAACTGTACTTGCCAGGACATACTGTGCACAGCAATGAATTAGCTGATAAGCTCTCTGGCACTGAATGTGGCTTGATTCTGGAGAGGACATCGCCAAGTTTGATCTTCGTGCCTTAGGAGAAAAGACGGATGGGCAGAGAGACTGATGAGTCTAGAGGTGGAAAAGGGGTCTGATTTATACGGGACACTTGGTGGGAAAGGCAGATATATCTACAATCAACATCATACAGGAACAATCAGTATGCATGTACTTTGAGAAATGTTGAGACTAGTGGTGTGGTGGATATGGGGATGCCCTGACTGCAGTGAAACTGATTCCATGAATAGAATAGCTGTGACCAGACTTTAAACATTAAGTTCAACTAAGAAATGACTATAGAACACTAACATGACATAATCCCCAAGACTCATCTTTTATCTGTGTGTGCCATGAGCCGCAGATTCAACAAAAGGAATACACTTGGCAGTCAGTTACAAACCAAGTGGGTCAATACCCTATTGTGTCAAACACCTGCTGAAAAGTAATATTACTAGAACAATCAGCTTGCTTCCTTTTGCAGTGTTCTATTCATATTCCATTTTATCAAAAAGATTTGTCACTACTGTACTGCTTATCATTTATGCTTATAAGAGATACATGAGCTCACCCAAGACTGAAAACATGAGGATAAGTACATTCACCTGACTTAATATATCAATGGTATTAATTTAAGCAAGATGTTACTAACGCCATTCCATAACCGACAATGCAAAATAGTTGTATGTTATAGCGTTTTTGCAGACTAGTGTAGTTCCTTAAACATTTTGATTGCTTTGTTTTCAAAGTGTGTTTTTAAGGAAATTATGCTTTCACCGTTTTTTTTATGGATGTTGTTTTGAATCATTGCTAGTATCCTTTGTAACTGATACTTTTGTTGAAATGTTCATTTGCATCTTTCCGGGAAGTTCAAATAAACAACCTTCTTCTAGAATACATTCAAAGTAATTAGAAGAAGCTGAACTTAAAATTTAAAAACTTTTGTAGTTAAAAATTTAATTTTGCATCTCCCTGAAACAGACAAATATTGATAAATATTTGATCTTTTTATTACAGCATTAACTGCTAAAATGTCACTCACACACGTTTACTTTAGTTGGACGTTTTTTTGTCTGGTATTACAAACTGAAACCACATTCATAAAATATCAATTTTAAGAATGAGTGGAAATTAACAGATTCAGGATACCATCCATAAATGCTGCAAATTTCCAAGCTGAGAACTAAAATGCAACATTGATATGAAAATAAACTGCCAATGGAAACAGTTACACATCATATCTTTGAATGCCAATCCTTTAATGACTTCAGCCAGAAGTATATTCCTTCATCTCCAAATATTAGAATCATTTTGCATTGAAATACCACAGCTAAATCACACGTTTCCTTTGACATGGCATCAGATTGAAAAGAAGAATCCATGTTCAAATGACTACTGGGTCAGATGGGTAAATACTCAAACAATCAGATTTCAATATGCTGCAACACATTAGCTAATCTTTGAAAACAAAACAACACAGCCGCTAATAAAGTTGAATCTTCCCCCCCCCCCCCCCCCCCCCCCGAATATTGCTTTATCCACGAATAACAGGTACCACTGAGATATAGAATTGTACAGATTACATCAAGCTTGTTATATGATTATTAATTCTGCTTCTTTTTAAGAAATCTTTTCACAACTGTCTACTTTATAACAATTGCAGGAAAGGAAAGAAAATTAATTTGTTTGTAGTTGCTATAAGTTATCATCATCATCAAGTACCATGCCTGCTGGCATAGGTGATCATGTCTCTCCACAACTTTCGATCTCAACAGTTATTTATCATTTCTGTTGTTGACCTTCTGCCAAACCATTCTCTTAAGCTGTCTGGTATATTTTCACTCTGCTTTCCTCTATATCTTCGTCCCTCAATTTTCCCAGTTGTCACAATATATTCCAGCTGTTCCCTTCTCATTACATGGATAAAAAATTATGATGTTTCTTCCTAATATTAGATATTAGCTCTCTTTTTGCTTTGGCCTTTTTCAGCTATAAGTTATAGGAAACATTTTATACAGAATTTCTGAGGCAGGAGGTAATATCATCAGGATACCTGTCTAGCTAGTGTTTTAGTCTTTTAGCTTCTTCATTCTTCCTGTCCATGAGGTGAGCAAATTCACCATTGCACAGTTCAACATCAATATACTGTGGATTGACCTCTAATGTCTTATCTGTTGGGACAGTGCCCTGCTTAGCTACTGATGCTGTACTCCCACACATTGATTCTGTTTGTTTTCATGCCGTTCTGTGATAATTTCCTGCCAGAACTACATTGGTGTTTGAGCCATTTTGAAATCGAAATCCGTTGGTTCGAGTTGTCTCCATAAAATCACTTTCTGGTTCATCATTCTCCCCATCACCTTTTGGTGAATCTTAGGGAGATTCATTATGTGAAGTTTCTTTAACTAATATGTTAGCAACTGGTAAGGTGCCAGCCCCAGTGAAACGTTGGTCTTAGTCTTTCCCAGTATCATGTCTTTCCAGATGTCCTAAATCATAAAAGTGTTAAATTACATGCTAAATGGTTTATTATTATATTGACTGTGCCAACCCACGATAGTATGAAACTGATATTAAAATTAATTACCCTTTATTAAAAATTAATATATCCTTCATGTTAATCCATTTGTAACACCAACAGCTGTGCAAAAGATAGTAAGTAAAGTACCCCCGTCACGCCAAGTGGCGTATAGGGAAATATGGTATTAGTGACCCTATATTTTACAGACCTTAAGCACACAATTTTTTGGATAATGTGGTCGGTATTACGTCCGTGCTGCTTTACTTTCCCAGAAAAAAATCCGATACCCATTTTAAGGCTGGGTGAACCCGGAAGCCGTCGGTTGGGATCGAACCCTATCCCTTGTAGTCCAGTTCACTAACCACTGAGCGGCTCCCTGTGCAAAAAAGATACATAAAATAAATAATTTTCCCCTGAGAACCATAAGACATTTATCAGACACTAGTGACACCCTTACTCGGTATAGCGTGGAACGAATTCAAAACAAACTAAGAAATTAGAGAAATCATCAATCAACCACTAATATCTTCAGTAATCAAGAAAAGACGATGGTCATATGTTGGACATGTGATGAGGAGATAATAATAACCGAATAACAAAGCAAGCCCTCATGTGGGTAACAACAGGTAAGAGGAAAAGTGGCCGACCCAGAGAGACACTGAGAAGAACATTGATCAGAGAGGCAAGAGCAGCAGGAATCGGCTCCCTCAATGACATAGAGTTGACCATAGTTGACTTGAGCCGACCCTTGGGCCGGCTACGGCTCGAAAGGTCAATAGATAGATAGTGACTCCCTCACATGTCAATAAAGAGATCAAGTACTGCCAGTCAATGTCTCAGAATTTATACCATGTGCAAGTGGCAATACCTTGGATAATAAAAAAAGAGCAATGAATATATTAAAAGATTTAAACATTAAAAATAATTGGCTTACAACACTATCCTACAGAAAAAAATGTAAATACTATGGCCACATCAAAAGACACAGCGGGCTGGAACAAATAATAACAGAGGGCATGGTTCCTGAGCGAGGCATCAGACAGACAATGAAGAAGGTGGTTTCAAGACATCAAGATCTTGAACATGACAGCAGAAGATATGGGAGATCTGGCTAGAGATAGAGATTCTTTCAGACAGGCTATACTGGATGCAATGTTCTGAAAAGGAAATGCAATCTGATGATGATGCCAGTGGTGTTGCATAGGTTCTCATCACCTGAGCAAGGCACAAATGCACCCTCAAAACTATCTGTATATATTATTACTACTTTCCTATTGTTTTTTTAAATTATGCACCCAGGGCAACTGCCATTCAGACTCCCCTTTCTGTCTCGCGCTATGCCACTGCCAAAAGCAAGCTAATAGAACAAACTCGGTGAAGCAAGTTTGGAAACAACACCCAGTTAATCACACCCATACTTCTTGATTCTTCCCATGCTGTGTTTTTTTGCCACCATCTCTATTCTGGGCGAGATGTTCGATCTTCTTTGATGAGTCTATGCTTGCCAACTTTGCTTCTAAGTGTCCTTTTTTGCTCATATTAATACCACAAGATTCTACAGCCAAGATGGTCTCCCCGCTTAGTGTTGTCTCAGAGCAAGTCTCAGGGTAAGGTTGTCAGCATCACGCCTAACACCCATACTAAAGAGGCAAAAAATTCCTGGGGGAACAATCCACCTTTGAAAAGGGCAATTTTATATAACCCATTATAGAAAAGACTTGGTCTACAAGGATTGTCTTTCCTACTTGCATCACAAACAACCCCTGCCACAAATAAAGGCTATAGAAGCAGTTACAAACAAATACATGCTGAAGATTAATGTACTGGATAGAAGGTACACAACACAATACCATGGAAAGTGAATCATTATTTGAATTAATATATTTGTATTTTTCTGTCGTTTATTATCCTTCTCAATAAAAAAAATAGTGTTTCAGAAAATGAAAAATATCTTATGCAACAAATCTATGTCAATAGAAGTGAGGAAGAGAGTTCATCGGTGCTATATAGAACCAATTCTGATCTATGGAAGCGGATCATGGACAGTAGACAAACAAATGAAAAGACGATTAGAGGCCACAGAAATGGGATTTCTCAGAACGATGTTGAAAGTTCCCTGGACAGCTGAAAAGACCAATGAGGAAATTCTCAAAGAGGCCAACACAAAAAGAGAGCTCCTAAAAAACATCAGAAAGAAAGAATCAACATTTTTCGGGCACATTGAGAAGAGGAACGTTGGAATACTTGGTTACAACTGGCAAAATAAAAGGAAAAAGAGATCGCGGACAACAAAGAGAGAAAATACTGGATAGTTTGGTGTCATGGCATGGAAAACGGTCAAAAACAGAATTGATACAATGCACTGTAGATAGGTTATGGAAGGACATGATCGCCTACGCCAAAAGGTATGGCACATGATGATGACTATCCTTCTGAAGATTGCCATAGGGAAGAAATTCTTAATTCTCCATGTTAGGTGATTTTTGCTTTTAAACACCAGTTCACAGGACCTGTAATGTATTTTACTACAAGTTCCAATCCAGGTGTGCTTCTCAACCTATGCAAGGAAGCTGATGCCTTAGTGTTCTTATTATTCCTCTAGGTCGGCCTCATTTTCTTTTGCCCTGTTTCCTATTTGAAGGCTTGCTTTGAGATTCTCTTGTTGTCTCTTTTCATCACATGGCCAACAAATGACCATCATCTTCTCTTGTTGATAAATGATATTGTTGAATGCGTAGCCATTTCTCTTATTTCTGCACTAGTCTTGAATTCATCCCATGGTACATGAAGTATTTCTCTGAGACATTTGCTTTCAAATGCATCTAATTTATTGCTTTTTTTGTTGTTTACCTGATTATGCATGCATAAGTAAAGGTAGGTAATATATTTTATTTGAAAATCATGAGCTTTGCTTTTGTGCATTAAAGTTGAAAAGAAATGTTTTTTTGCTGTTTGATATGTTCCTGTATTATAATCCTTAGGGTGAAAATATAATCAAGGCAGCTTCTCAATTTTATAAATTCTACTTTTTCTTCAGGTATAACAGTGTATGCACATCCTTTATTCTGTTCATGATGATCTTACAGAATATTGTAGAGGCAACTGATAGTAAAGTCACACCTCTCCAGTTCTTTCAATCCATGAAATTACTTTTTTTTAAAATTTGTTTTGAATTTTGACAATGAAACCATTTTCTCTCTGGGCTGCTACCTTTTCTGCATTCCATATTCTATTGAACATTTTTTGTAAGTGTTTTAAGCTGTGGTTTATCAACAGCTTTTATATCTCAGATGTTACTCTTAACTCCATACAGTTTTGAATATAATTAAATGAATATATGATATTAAGCATATAAACCTATAGAGAGAAATGACAAACTACAAAGTATCAACAAAAGCCTTAATTAGGTTTAAGACAACAAATATGCTATAAACAAAAACACAATAGGGAAAGTACAACTCTAAAAGAAATATAAACACTAAAGTCAGACACAGATCTCAAAATTGAAAATGGTAGTATATAATAGGAACATTTGACTGCATTACTGAATCTTTGAACCATTACTTCCTTCTTAGCTTATGAAATATAGTGACCTATAAGTAAAACATGGGAAATTAAAGCTAACATGAAATACAAAAATCCACTTGCCTATATAGAAATTAAAGACATATGGTATGTTTATGAAAACATATTTTATTGGTACTATTATATTACATGGGTGTCCGGTTAGCGCAATCGATAGGCGGTTGGCTTACCACGGCAACAGCCGGTGTTCGTACCCTGGCGAGGACACCTGGGTTTTACTAATTCCCTAAAAATTAGTAGGAGCCGCGATAGCTCAGTGGTTAGTGAACTGGACTACTACGGACAAGGGGTAGGGTTCGATCCCAACCGACGGCTCCGGGTTTACCCAGCCTTAAATGGGTACCGGATTTTTTCTGGGAAAGTAAAAGCAGCACGGGCGTAATACCGACCACATTACCCCAAAAATCATGTGCTGAAGGTCTGTAAAATATAGGGTCACTAACACCATATTTCCCTATACGCCACTTGGCGTGACGGGGGGTACTTTACTTTTTTACTTATTATATTACATGTTAAATTATATCATGTTATTGCCAATATAATTACATTTATATAGCAGTATAAATCTACAATAATTATTGTTGGCAATTCAAAAGCATGGTAAGGAAAGGTAAGATAATGTGTTTCCAATATCCAAATGTTACAGCTGTGAAGGTTTCAGGATTAGGCACTTCTTTATCACAGTAGAGATTTATTCTTGGCAGTGGACTAAACAGGAAGGGGAAAAAAAACAACAGAAAATTAAGTCTTTATTTGTGCTTTAATTCTTACCACACACACACACACACACACACACACACACACACATATATATATATATATATATATATATATATATATATATATATATATATATATATAGGGTATGTCTGTGTATACATGTGTAAATACATTACATTGTGTATATGTATATATATATATATATATATATATATGGCCTTTGGTGTCTTAACAGACGGTTGGTAGCAGGAATTTTGATATGTCTGTAGTTTGGCAAAAATGGTTAGTTCTTATGCTGCTTTGCTGAACAGCTTCTCTCGTGGCTGAAGCTGCCAATATTTGATAGACAGATCTGGCCACAGAACAAACAAGGTGTATTCGTGGTGCATGGCCTTGTCTCCTTTCTCTTGCATCTTTTGACTTCTGAAATTGATATGACCGCTACCTCAAAAGTTGCTGTGCAATTTTTTTATTCCATGTGCTATGATCTGCAGCCATATTTTCCCAGTTTGTTTCACTGATAGAGAATTCACTCAAGGAAACCCGTAAATATCTTTACATATATATGTGTGTGTGTTTACGGTGGAAATCACTTCAACTTCTACCAATGAACCAAACAAAAAGCAGAAATTGAGCATGGTTGGGGACCCAAGACACATCCAGCAACTTAGATGAGTGTAGTCAGTGACCTACAGCTGACTGCCTGTGTCAGGATCAGCGAACAACAGAGCTCCCAGCAGTGCTCCTGGAAACAGACTATTCAGTCTGGCCAAGCAAGTAGGGATCAAAGAGGGAAGGCAACCTTGTACTCAAAAAGGTTGTGTTTTAGTCAGAAGTGTCTGGCTGAAAGGCGCAAATATCACAGCTTAGCTGCAAACCACAACACAGCCCATCTACGCCCACTTAACATTCTTTCAAGGGTTATCATTCCTTTAGTGGCCATCAGGTGAACACCAGAGAGGCAACATAATCTTCTTTCTTTATTTCCTCATTAACCTTTAAGCATTTAGTTAATTGACATATCATCTTTTTTCCATATTGGACAACTCCATAAGCTCAGATCACATTCTGCAGTATGCACTACCTGATAAATGCATTGCCATTGCACACTAGTGAAGGCACTGAAGATGTAGCACTAACAAAGACCTTATGTCTTTCAGCATTGAGGGGGGATATAACTTGCAGCCTTCCTGTTGACCTTTTCTACTGTTGCTTCCTAGTGTCAAATATCATCATCATGTGCCATACCTTATGGTGTAGGCGATCATATCCTTCCACAATCTTCTATCTACAGTGCATTGTATTAGTTCTGTTGTTGACTGTTTTCCATGCCATGACACCAAGCTATCCAGTATTTTCTCTCGTCGTCAACGATCTCTCTTTCCTTTTATTTTGCGAGTTGTAACAAAGTATTCCAACTTTCCTATTCTCATGATGTGCCCAAAAAATGTTGATTGTTTCTTTGTGATGTTTTTTAGGAGTTCCCTTTTTGTGTTGGCCTCTTTGAGAATTTCCTCATTGGTCTTTTTAGCTGCCCAGGGAACTTTCAACATTCTAATAAGAAATCCCATCTCTGTGGCTCTAATCATCTTTTCATTTGTTTGTCTACTGTCCATGATTTGCTTCCATAGGTCAGAATTGGTTCTATACAGCACCTATGAACTCTCTTTCTCACTTCTATTGATATAGGTTTGTTGCATAAGATATTTTTCATTTTCTGAAATGCTATTTTGGCCTGAGCTATTCTACTTTTTATTAAAGTGGTGCATCTTCCATCCGATGTTATTATTGAGCCCAAATATTTGATGCATTGCACTTGTTTCAGATTTGTCCTGTTTATTTTTATGCTGCATGGTGGTGATGATTGTTTCTTTGATGTGACCATTACTTCTGTTTTCTTACTATTAGGACTGAGACCTTTCTTGTTGCTTTCTTTTACTATTATGTCTATCATTTCTTGTAGTTCACTCTGTCTCTGCTTTTAAGAATGTGTCATCCGCATATTGCAAATTATTTATGTTGTGACCTTTGACTTCAATTCCTTTTTTGTCTACTATTGATCTTATGCTCGATGTAAAGTGAAAACAAATCCGGCGACAGAACACTGCCTTGTCTGACTCCTTGTTTTATATATCGGAATTGTCCTGTTTTTTGCTAATTCGTATAGCTGCTGTTTGTTGCCAGCACATGTTTTTTTATGATTCGCAGACTCTTGCCATCAATGTTTAATTTCTCCAGGATATTTATTATTTCCACATGCTTTACTTTGTCAAATGCTTTTGTGTAGTCTATAAAGCACATATATAGATCTTTCTTTACCTCTATAGATCTTTCTATCAATGTTCTTAAGATGTATATTGCATTATTGGTGCCCTTTCCTTCCACAAATCCACATTGTTTCTCATTTCTAGTTTTATTTTGTTCCTTACACGTCTTATGATGATTCTTAGTAATATTTTAGTCATATGGCTCATGAGACTAATAGTGCGATGGTCCTCACAATCAATGGCACTTGAGTTCTTCAGTATGGCTACAAAGATAGATTTTAGTAGATCTAAATTTGTCCAGTGTTATATATGTCATTGAGTAGTGTCAAATAGGCCATCAATATTCATAAGTTCAAAGGAAGCTTTCATCAGTTCATGGCTGGTGACATCTTTATAAGCTTGTCGGACAAGTTGTCGCAGTATGATCCCACTGACTGGTGGAAGTTCACGGGATGATCACCATATCACTTTCTTCTAAACGATGACATCTTCTTGATGATGGTTATGCTGCACTGATATGTTAGGCATGAAGCCCAGTGCATGCAATTTCAACATGTTTGTGTCTCTTTTTTTTCCTGGTCCTAGCACTTTGACATGTCCAGCTTGGGTGATCGATCCCTTGGTAGCATTGCTACCATTATAACAGCTCTTGAGGATATGGGCACACAAGCTCCTCTACCACTTTGCGATGAAGATACATCAGAGAAGAAAAAAAGCTCTACTGGTAAAGTTTTAATGCATAAAACCTCATTTTATAGTAGAACATCTATTTACAATTCTGCATGGTGTTTGATAAGATCAATCACCTTTGATCTGGTATTCTGTTAACATATGCTGATGACTCACTTGATCATTTTGTTCTTTCTGTCTTATCACACAAACCATTTTGATTTAACTATTGTCACCTTATCTATTCTTTTTAGTGTTCATCAACTGGGCATGGATGCGTTGTCTACAGCAAAGCTACAATATTTGCACCTTTAGGCCCAATACATGTCTTTGGCATTATGTATTCAATAGTGGGCATTATTCTTAGCTTTTCCTTAATTCTTCACTGAATGAACATAAAATACAAGGTTTTACAAGGCAACTGATCATACAATAAACAAAACACACACAAAAGTAATAACAGCGAAATGCAATATAAGTAGATAAAGTTATAAAAGTTAAATACTTGAGCAAAGAACAAATGCCAAGAAATTTTCTTAACAGAAGTTGTTGGGTTAAAAGTAAAATAGTGGATATATATAAAATTATGCCTGAATACTCAAACACTTAAGGATAGAGAAACTGAAAATGTCTTCTTTTTTTTTTATTATTAAACTCCTTTCATGTTTAACAGGTTTTCTAAACACATCTAAGTGATACAAAACTCTGCTCCATTAAAACAGTAACTGATTAATGTGGATTGCTAAACTATGCAGATTAAGGTTAAAGCATTTTTGTGTATGTATTTTTTATACCTGTCGCCTGTGTTTACATGGCACAGAATATTGTTCCTTTGGAGGTTGTCTTTTCCTCTTTAATAGCTTTGACGTCTCACCAGGGCTTCTGAAAGATATGACCAACACTGACCTTAGCTACTTCAAGACAATTCTTGTTTTCTTCAAATCCTTGTGCTATGGTGTAATGGAATGTGTCTTTAAATGTGAAACTTAAAAATATGAGCTTGATATCTCGCTTATAAATATGTATTCTCTTTCTGCCATTCACCAGATGATTACGAAAGGAATTGATAGTCCTCTTCATTATCTGTCCTCTAAAGGACATTAATTGTGTGTGGATGTGTTGTGTTGCAGTAGAACTGTGAAAGTTGGCCCAACATATCCAAATTCAGCAGAAAATTTTTGACTGTTGGTTACCTAGAATGGTTAGTCTGTTTCTAGAGGAAAAGAAGTGAAGTGGGTGTCTGGATGGTTCTGGTTCACAAGATTTGGTGGAAGCCATCAGTTATGAGTCACTGACAACTTTCAGCTTTATTGCTGTCAGGTGCCTTGCTTCCACAAATATGTATTATTTCTCGCGACTCAATTGCATTGAATTATCAAATATTTTATATATATATATATATATATATATATATATATACGGCAAAATAAAACCTGAAAGAACTGGTAGGAGTGGGGTGACCAGGCTTCTATGTAGAAAGAATGAATTATTGGCAACACAGACAAGTTCTCTCTCTCTGCGATCAGGACTCAATCAGAGTAGGATTCCAGACTCTCACATGAAGTCAGCTGTCAGGTTAAGTGTGTTGATCGCCCCCACAGACAGAACATCACAATTAGAGTCTGCCAGATCCACTCTGATTGAACACCCGTTAAAACGTTGCACTGTGTTCTGCGCCAGTGGCCCAGTGCATCCGACAAGTTGAAAATAATCAACATTCTAATGCAAATATTTGCATATAATTCATCATCAAGTGCCATGCCTGCTGGCGTAGGCAATCATGTTTCTCCACAACTTTCAATCTTGACAGATATTTATAATTTCTGTTGTTGACCTTCTGCCAAGTCATTCTCTTAAGCTGTCTGGTATATTTTCTCATTGCTTACCTCTATCTCTTCATCCCTCAATTTTCCCCTGTTGTTACAATATATTTCAGCTGTTCCCTTCCCATAACTTGTCCAAAAAATGATGATTGTTTCTTCTTAATATTGGATATTAGCTCTTTTTTTTTGCTTTGGCCTCTTACAGAACGTTTTCATTGCTCTTCTTAGCTGTCCATGGTATTCTCAACATTCTTCTGTAAAACTACAATTCTACAGCCTCCAGTGATTTTATTATCTGTTGTCCTATTGTCCATGATTCACATCCATATGTTAAGACTGGCTCTACATAACATGTAAGAACTCTTTTTCTTGTTTCTATTGGCAAAAATGGATTGCACATTATCTTCCTCATTTTTGGAAAGCTGTGAATAATTAGAGATGTAAAACGATATGCAAATCTACCTCCCTCAAAGTTCAATTAACCAAGGGTTCGATTAATGAAATATCAAGTATAACAAAAATTACAATACATAACCGGGGAAAGGGTGGTCTAGAGGTAAGATGTCAACCTCTAGACAAGGTGCCAGGTTCAATTCCCACCATGGATGGTGGAAATTTTAAAAAATCAAATCTTGGTTTCTTCATGGCTTTACCTTCCCCTGGTCTCTGTGTAGTGAACTTTATCAAATAACAGCACACAAAAAAAAAACAGGATATCCTGTGTGCATTCTACGCACACTAAATAACCCTTGGCCGTTGGAAATTGAAGAGTAGGCCAAAATGGATGCTACCCCTGCAAAATTGATAGGAAAAATTCTACCCAAGATGTCTAAACTCTCAGCGTTTAAAAAAACTTTTTACCCCAGTGGGATCTGAGGTTTTTTTTTTTCAGTGGTGAAATAAATAATTTCTCTTTACATTTTTGACATTTATATTTTGTTTTTACCATTTTTAGAAACCCTTTATTCATTATAAACTTCACAGACATGTCACAACTTCAGAAGAGTTTCAATAGCCAAACCATTTCAGCGTTTCACAGGATGGGTTCCATAATAATCTAATGGCACAGACCATGCTGAGCCGCGATAGCTCAGTGGTTAGTGAACTGGACTACCACGGACAAGGGGTAGGGTTCAATCCCAACCGACGGCTTCCGGGTTCACCCAGCCTTAAATGGGTACCGGATTTTTTTCTGGGAAAGTAAAGCAGCACGGGCGTAATACTGACCACTGGGTACTTTACTTTTTTTTTACTTTACAGACCATGCTCTACCTCACTCGAGCTGTTCTGTAGCAATTCTCAACCATATACTGTTATTACCTCCCTTAACAAGGGAGTGTAATTAATTGGATTGTTAAGTTTCATTTAATGAAATATTTGCAATTACGAACAATATTTATTTTTTTCCTTTTACATGAACTAGCTTTTTAGCATTCAGCTATTGAGTGTTGATACGTTGTATCGCAAGTCTACAACAAGCAGCAATATTTGCACCTTTCAGCACAAGATATTTATCTGCGGTATGTTTCGATTTTTAATTGGTTTACAATTGTGCCTGGGAGGTGGCCAATTTGACCTACCTCTTTCCAACTGGATTGGAGTCTCGGTGGCCTAGTGGTTAGTGTGCTGGCTTCTGGACCAGAAGGGTCCAGGTTCGATCCCCAGCAGTGGCAGATTTTTTTTTTGACTGACAAGGCTCTGGGGTTCACCCAGTTTCTAAAAATGGGTACCAGAGATTTTTCTGGAAAGTAAAGGTGGCCTGGCATGATACCAACCACATCACCCAAATGTGCTGTGGTCATAGAAGAATATGGTCACTAACATCATATTCCCCATATGCCTAGCAAGAAGTGGAGTGAACCTTTACTTTACTTTTTTTTTTCAACAGCCAGAGCTTCTTTAACTGTGCAGAGTTCACACATTCTCCTGCTTTTCACCATTATTCAAGAGGGCTAAACATCAGATCTCACTATCCAGAGACAGGTTTTAAAGCATATTAATACTGTGATTTCTTAATGAATTAAAATACCTCTCCATAAATATAGATAATGTGCCATAAGAACATTAATCTTATCCACAGTGCCATGGCAATATTAGTAACTTATGGTTAGTCGAAGGCACCAGTATCACTGCAAATGAAATAAAAGCAGTTTTCAATCCTTGTAATGATCTTTATAAAATCTCGCCATTTGCCTCTGTTCTGTGCAAGTAACTCTATCTCATTTTAGGGAGCTGATTCCTGCTGCTCGTGGCTTTCTGAGCAATGTTCTTCTCAGTGTCGGCCTCTTTTCCTCTTACCAATGCATCTAGGCACAATTAAAATCCTTTTAATGGCAATTAGGACTATTCACTCTTTTGGTAGCCATCAGGTGAATGTCAGAAAGAAAGAAAGAGAAAATCTGTTTCCATAATCAAATTTGAGTTTTGAAACGTTGGAAAGAAAACACACAAAGTGCAAAATCAAATGGGGTAAGAAAAGTGTAATAACAGAGCTATGTTTTATTGTAGAAAAAAAAAAGGAAAAAGAATGTTAAATAAATGTATTATTTTGGTGAAGATATATCTATGGTTAGTCAAAGGCCCCGGTATCACTGGAGATGAAATAAAATCTGTAATTGCTCAACTGCCTGTGCCAGTGGAACCATCGGAATTAAAACTCATCTTATTGAAGGATCCAAACAAAGAACGGCAGCTGCAGTCCCCATCATAGCAGCTATAGCACACGCCAAAAGACATAAGGCCAAGTGGTACCTAAAATGAATGCAGCTGAACAGTCCTTCGTCATACGATATAGTAATTTATTTAAGTAATCAGAATATCAAAACACGATCCGGATGAAAAACACAGGTCACGGTGTGCACAGAGCACCAAACTCAGTGGCTCTGGCAGTAAGCAGGAAATCTATCTAGTTCTCACACAATAGATGGCCATATGTTTTGTGCAAATCTATCACATTTTAAGGAGGATCTTTAGCATACCTGCTACAGTACTGGCTTCATATCAAATCAAGATGAATTCAATTGCAGCACGATGCTTTCCATTTGCCCAAGCAGAAATAAGAATTGGTATCTGGTGTCCGAGTTACTAACATGATTTGTATATAAATCATTTTTATTCCAGAATTTTGCTGTTCTCTCAACTTATCTTACAGCATGGATATATTTCTACAACCGATTCATTTTACTAAACCATAATATCCAACTTTCACCTATAAGTTACTGACTTGGTCAGATCAACATGCCTAGATGGTATTATCCTGCTGCCAGTTTATGTTTCTGCATGCACAAAATTATTAAAGCACTCAATCCCATCTTCAGAATAAAAAAGACTAGGGCTGCAATGATTTTTTTAAAAACAAATTTTATTTTCAATGTTTTAACATTAATGCCACTGAGATGTTCTTCAATTTAATTTCAGTGAAAAATAAAAAGACATTCAAGGTAAATAAAATATTGGGACAGCTAACCCCCATATTTCAGCACAAAACAGAATCTATCATCACAGAGAAACATCTTTTTTGTTTTTGTGGAGTATAGGTCTTCAACAAACACTTTCCAAGCTGTTCTGTTTCTTGTTATTCTTTTAAGATCATTCTGTCTTCCCCATCATTCATCATCTCTGCTTCCATCTGTCTTCTCCTAGAATATTTTGGTCTTCCTCTGTCTTTTTGCTTGGGGATTCTTAAAAAGGGCTTGTCGTGCAATATTCTCAGTTGGCTTCCGCAGTGTGTGTCCTATCCAATTAATGAAGGTCTGGATCTTTATGATTTTCATTTTTGTTGTTCTCCGTGTGTCACAGCTATATATATAATACGACTGACTTAATATTGGAGATGACAATTTTTATTTTTGTATTTAACCTAATTTCTTTGGATTTTCATGTTTCCTAGTGCAACAAAGGGCTCTCTTGCTTTTTGTATCCTTATTTTGATATAATTCTGTTCCTCCTCCTTTGTCTATATTACTGCCCGGATATGTGTAAGATTGTACGTCTAGTAGAGGTATTTTTCTTATTGTTTTTTGGTTATTGCCAACTGCATTAATTCTCATAATTTTGGTCTTATTTTCAGTGTAAAGAAAAAAAGAAAGAATAAAAGAAAATGACAATCGGAAGGACAGTTCTTTATACATACACCTTTTTTAACAAATCCAAGCATGTAAAGAACAATAAAATGAATGTTAATAGAAAGAGATAAAGCATATTATTAGTAGCTTATGTTTTTTTGTAAGGACACAGTCTAATACAAAATGTAAATTTTCACAAATTATCCATTTCTTTGATAAAATAATACAGTAAAGTAGATAAATAAAGGCGGCACTTCATTTATCTGTATAATCTATTAATCGTACAGAACTGAACACAGAAAAAGTAGATACTGTAAATGTATATTTTCATAGTGTAACAAAATGAATTCTACTGGTGTAGTCTGCTTCTCTCGGAACACATTAGCACATTTAATTAAAATTTCTGAAAATTAAATTCCACATTTTTTAAAATAATACTTTACAGAAAAAAACTATTGATACAGAGATGAAGAGATAAGTACTGAAAACAATATCAAATTGACATTTATATTATAAGACCACATTTAAAAGGGTGCATGAAAGTGAGCAAATGAAATTGTGCATAAAAGTGAGCACTATAATTCTGACAGAAAAAAAAAAGAAGTGATCAATAAACAAGTTTTCTTTTTCCATATATATAATTAAGACGAGAAGAAGGAAAGTGATCAGCCCGCTGTCAACTTTTAATGTAGAGACAGCATTAAGCAGACTTAGAAGGAAAAAATGATCTTGTGAACTGTTACAGCAATAGTATTTTCAGATCATTTACCTTGCTGTATATGTTTTTCGCAGATTATGGTGAATACTACTTCCTTTCTCAGCTCTGAAATTTAGAAATGGTATACATATATATCAGAAAAGAATGCATAGTGACAATTGTAGAGTTAACAAATGACAACTATACACATGTAAAAACTTTCTCATGGACTAAGCTAACTTGTTTAATATGTCCTTGCAGTCAAGAGCAAAAAATTGATTATAGAAAATGTATATTGAGATCCACAAGAATTTTACAGGTTGAGCTGTATTATAACCTGAGGAAGGGGACTGGTCGGTCTCCAGGCAAGATGCCGATCTTGAGTTAAAAAACCAGCCCCACCAGTCTGGATTTTTATTTGTGATTTCGCTTTGTGACAACCACACCTGGTTTCATCAGCAAGAATTGGTTTTAAATATCAACTGCTTAATGACGGAAAAAGTATGAGTGTCCAAATACAGAGTTATCTGCCGGTGCGGTGAGGGACCTCTGTGCACACGGATGCCAGAAAAAAAAAAGGATTAACTTGCAAAATTCAGTTCCAGGGGCGTCAGACCGGTGAACGCAGCAAAAAAAAAAAAAAAAAAACTTGAAAAGTGGTGACAGTACTCTTTACATACTGTCTGATATAATCTAATTAATAGGAAAGACACATAAGCAATGTAAAGACCTTGATAGATATCTTACTTAAGAGCAAAAATTTATTTCAGACTATCTAGTAATGGGGGAGCCGCGATAGCTCAGTGGTTAGTGAACTGGACTACAAAGGACAAGGGGTAGGGTTCGATCCCAACCGACGGCTTCCGGGTTCACCCAGCCTTAAATGGGTACCGGATTTTTTTCTGGGAAAGTAAAGCAGCACGGGCGTAATACCGACCACATTACCCCAAAAATCATGTGCTGAAGGTCTGTAAAATATAGGGTCACTAACACCATATTTCCCTATACGCCACTTGGCGTGACGGGGGTACTTTACTTTACTTTACTTACATCTAGTAATGGGTAAATGTCTAGTGGCAAACAATAATTCACATGTAGCAGAATTAGATTCAAAATGCAACAACGCTTGTCAAATCAGTGGACAACTATAACCACTGAATACACTAGAGGCAAAACAGGCACACTACAACACAACCTTCATCCCAACATTGTTCTAGCAATGCCAAACCTGGACTCAAATCACCACCACCGAAATGAAATGCATGTCAGGATATTAAAAAAAAAAACAGAAAAAAGCTAGGAGTAATTTCCATCATTTAACCCTAGATTACAAAACCTATCTGTGGCAGACATGTTTATGATACCGTTGTAAAAATTACTACCACTTAATTGTGACATTATGAGCTCTAAAAATAGTGTGTTCTTTAAACTTTTTGACACACAGCTGTGTGTTTACACTAGGACAGATACAGGGATCTCAGATTTCCTGTATCAGTCTGATTTATGACCTGAACTTGACCACAGGGGTTGTACGTGTTACAATGTCTATCAGTAATGATGTGTACATCCATCAATAAGTTTGGCTACCTCATAGGGTTATTCAACGTGTTCCCTGAGTTACAAAGGGTTGTTGATTCAGCTGACAACCAAGGAAATTCCCCTGATCACAGCAAAAGAGAAAGAGAAAGAAAAAAAAAAAGAAAATTGGAATTGATTGGTTTTTTTTTGTTTTTTTTTGGCATTATATGTGATCGTATCTCACGAAAGCGGGAAAAAAAAAATGGAAACATTTGTGTCAAACCATGTTTGAAAACAGCAAAATGTCAATTTTTTTACAATTTTGTGTTCTGATGTGATAATTTTTACTAGCGTATCGTAATTACTGTACTGTACAGTATCTGCTGAAATTATATAATCAAAATGATTTGTTTATCACCAACACATTCCTCAAACACAGAAAGTTGCTATTATACACCTGGTACAAGTGGAATTCTGACCTATGGAAATGAATCATGGACAGTAGACAAACAAATGAAAAGACGATTAGAGGCCACAGAGATGGGATTTCTCAGAAAAATGTTGAAAGTTCCCTGGACAGCTAAAAAGACCAATGAGGAAGTTCTCAAAGAGGTCAACACAAAAAGGGAGCTCCTAAAAAACATCAGAAAGAAACAATCAACATTTTTCGGGCACATATTGAGAAGAGGAACGTTGGAATACTTGGTTACAACTGGGAAAATAAAAGGAAAGAGAGATCGCAGGTGACAAAGAGAGAAAATACTGGATAGCTTGGTGTCATGGCATGGAAAACAGTCAACAACAGAACTGATACAATGCACTGTAGATAGAGGATTGTGGAAGGACATGATCACCTACGCCAACTGGTATGGCACATGATGATGATGATGACAAGTGGAATGACACAACATGCAGAAGCCAGATAGATTTTATATTAACAAGAAAAGAGTAACAGACAGGAGAGCTATCCCTAAAATCACATTCGACATGGACCATAAAACGGTTATGATTACACTCAGACAGGCAAAAACAATGAAAAAATACACAAACAAACAAAAGAAGCAAAAAGAATCAAACAATTAAAAGATCAAGAATCTAGAGTCTTGAATCTAGAATCAAATTCCTACGGGGTATGATGCCCCAGGAGATAACAAGATAGGCGAAGTGAGCGGAACCAATATCGCCGGCTTCATGAGGAGCAATCCGGTTGCTATGGGGTACTAGTGGGAGAATTCCGAGGCAACTACTATTTAGAGGAAGTTAGGAGAGGCCAGAGTGGTGTGAGATAGTGCCACAATCTGACTGTGTAGTGTCAGAGATAAGGCTAGGGAAAACCGCAAAATGAACGGGCAATGTATGTGAGGTTGCGAACATACTATTGTAATTGTGCATGTGAACATGTTACGTAAGATGGACATTGTCGAGAATAAAACCACAGGTGGGTTCTTTTTATTTGGTATTGAGTCAATGCTTGTTCGAGCGCTAGCTGTATTTGTCTGTCCCTTGTGAAGAACGAAGCTGGTTTGCAAATAACCGACGGTGTAACACTAAACAACGCGGAGCATGACGGGCAACAATCAACCCAGCCAGGGGTGTCATGCAAGGGCAGAGTCAAATGCGGCGACCATGTATCACAGGCAGAGGTCGACTCGGCTTGTCAGTTCATCAAGGCAGTTTACACACCTTCAAGTCCAGTGCAGGTGTGCTGTAATGATCGCTGGTTGATCATACGTGCATGTGATACAACGCAAATTCCGGCATTGAGGTCAACCGCCAAGCAGTCCACAAGTGGGTCACGTGTTCAGTGATTCGGACGGTCACTAGTTTTCCCTGCAAGGCGTTGACACCTGAACAAGTGAAGGCTCAGGTCTTGACGAGCCTTCACCGCAGCAAGTGCCAGTTGAGGTCATCTGGCCTATCAGTGTGTGTAAGACAGGCCTCGGCGGGGCTTGAAAACAGAAGAAAAAGAAACGGTTATAGAACATCAACATAACTGTAGACGGCAGACAACTAAAACAAGTAGAGGCATTTAAATACCTAGGAAGTCTGTCAAATGACAATTTACAAACAGCAGAAGAAGACTCAAGATGTAACAAAGTTTGTCAAATCATTGGACAGCTATTACCACTATTGTCCAACAAGGAAATAACTCTAGGCAAAACGGACATTCATACAATCTTCATCCCAATGTTGTGCTACCAATGCCAGTCCTGGACCCTAGATGCAGGAACAATAAGAAAAATAACCTCTACTGAGATTATTAGACAAATGACAGGAAACAGCCAGAGAAATAAGATCAGACATGAAGAACTGTGAAAAAAGCTAGGAATAACCCCCGCCATAGAATATATAAAGAAACAAGAGATACAATGGTTTGGCCACGTAACAAGACAGAAAGATCAAAACACAACACAATGAGCATTCAATAAATGTGAGAACAGACCCATGAGCCGACCACGAAAATGATGAGTTGACAGAATATTAGAAACACTAGGAAACATTGTAGCAATGGTGAACAGAAGAGCAAAAGACTGTAAATTATATCTCTCCTCGACACTGAAAGGCAAATGAGGAAGGAAAAAAGAAGTATCGTAATTTAGGTTTATACATAAAGAAACAAGACAGTGTGGTTTGGCCACATGATAATACAGAAAGAACAAAACATAATGAGCCTTCAATAAATGTTGCGGGAACACCAAGCCCAGGAACAAAAAGATGGATTGATGGAATATCAAAAACACTAGGAAACATAGAAGAAATCAACAGAAAAGCAAAAGACAAAAACTTTATCTCCCATCGAAGCTGAAAGGCAAATGAGAAAGGAAAGAAGTAAATGCCAGACTGAAGAGTAAACATTTATCAAAGAATGTCTGGTAAAAGTAAGATTGAAAAGTAAATATTTATTCCAAACTATCTAGTGAAAGTTAGTGGCAAAAATATCCATGAACTAAAGCAAAGATGATGAGCTTATCAAAGAAATGTTTTGGTTGGTTGATTACTGATCCACTAGTTTGAGCACTCTCACTATTTTACTCATTGTCATAGTGGTTTTGTAAGTGATACTAATTATGTTTCACTGTGTGACGTTGGAGAAAGTAGCATCAAAACCACTGTGATTATGATTATCAATCTCTGGTAATCTGGTAAAGTCCTAGTTTAGGGACTTAAATTGCCTCTTTATTCATCAATATTCATGACTAATGCATTTTATTTTATTTTTGGGGGGGTTAAGTTAGGGTTAGAAAACATAGGACTCACGCAGTCTCTCTTTACCGTACAATTAGGGAACTTCTAATGACAGATTAGAGAACCGCTGAATAAAGTGCAATGTCACTCAAAGGGACGTTATTTTCCTAACTGAAATAATTTATGTCCCTAAACTAGGCCTTAACCCTCTCTCTATTTGATAAACTAACAAAAAAAATATACACAAAAAAAAGTCACTTAACTTTTTCTGTACGTTTCGCCGCACTGTGCGCCAATACGATATCAGTAACGTACGTTTCGCCACATAGTGCGCCACGCTCAATTTGATTAGTGTAAACACCATCAAACCATATTCTTTTTACAGGTCTTATATCATCTGGATATCGGTAAAATCTTAAACCTTGTTCAATTATCTAAACATTCATATATACTATGTTATATGTTAGATAAATATAAATATGTAGATTGATTCTAAAAACCATGAACAATCTTGTCTCTGAAATCTCTTCCGTTGCGTCATTAAAAAGCTTCTACATGAAAAGAGTTAATAAACTAACAATAACATTTACCCATTGTCTGCATCTCCAATGGTTTCTGGTTTGGTAGTGGATGATTCCAAATCTCCCTTTTTAATCATCTGTGTCTTTCTGAGAGCAACCTTTTGCAGCAATTCCAAAGTGACAGCTGGCTGAACACTGGTAATCCCATCCTGGCAAGAAATACAATGACTTAAAACATGCAAATAGTTATAGTTAGTCAAAGGCCCCGGTAACACTGCAAACAAATGAAAATCCATAATTGTTCAACCGCCCATGCCAGTGGAATCATCCAAATTAACATCTCATCGAATATCCAAACAAAGAAAGGCAGCTGGAGTCTCCATCATAGCTACTACAGCACACGCCAAAAGACATAAGGCCAAGCGACACAGCAAGTGAACACAGCTGAACAGTCCCTCGTCATACAAAATCATCATTCATCGTAAGCAATCTGAATATAGAAACTCCATCTGAATGAAAAGCACAGCTCACTGTGTGCACAGAGCACTAAACTCAGTAGCACCGGCAGCAAGCCAGACTTGGAATATGAGGAAACTGCAACAAGGAACACTTTTCAGGCAGTGCCTCAACGGTTCCTGTTGTCTAACCACCATATTGACCAGAAGTCAAATGCCTATAGTGTAACCAACTATCACAGGTTTCTGTCTTTCTTAACAGAATGTTATTAAATTACTTTCTTGGATGAACTAATACATCAACATCTTATAAGCTTTCAAGTATTTACAAAAGAACAAGTTAATAAGATTGAACGTAAGGTTTGATGAATATAAGTTGTTTCACTATCTATCATCTTATGTTTTTCTATTTCAGAGACATGGAATAATACAGCAAGCCATTAAGACAAAATACAGTAATGTACATATATCTATCTATTGTCCTTTCAAGCCAAAGATGCCACATAGAGCAGAAATCCTAGATTCTTATGTTTGACAATCTCTGTTACCAAGCATATGACTTTGCATAGGACCGACACTGTATCTCACCACATCTCTGTTCTAGGCAAGTTGTTGAAACTTGGCAAGGGGGCTGATGCCCACTTTTGTTGCCTCTCACCTCTGTGCTCCTTTTAGTGTTTATATAGATCGGCCTCTTTCCTGTACTGTACATTCATACCATTTATTTTGAAATATACTTTGATACATCAATCATAATTTATTTGTCATAATTATTTCTGCTCAGATGATCTCACTGTGCATATGCATGTAGAGTCCTGTAAACTTATATGTACATCACTTTAACAATTTCTTCTGAGTGCTATCTAATAAATAATATTTGAACACTTACCTTCAATAAATTATCCCTATGTAATTGAGGCACATCTTTCTCAACTCCTAATTTTCTTAGCTTTACATTCTTCAGCAATTCAACAGTGATTTCAGGACCAATTGACATGCCTACAGACTGGAAAGATAATTACTACACATTAACAAAATATCTATCTATGGAGAGATTAGTATTATTGTTTTTAAAAAATTATAATAAAACATTTATTCAGTCTTATTTCATTGAATCTCAGAGCATCTTTATCTTTAACAAATAGTATACTAACAGAAATAAGATAATGGTTGGTCATTAAAGGCAACACTATTTTACTGCAAACACATATAGAGCATAATTGTTGTAAGTGGTTTCTGTAGTAACTTAATAAAAAAGCAAACACAGGTTCAATTACAGCTTAACATTCAAAGTCAACCTACCTAGAAAAAAAGAGTCTGTACCAAACAGAATGAGATCAGGAAATTATTAACAGCATGGAAAAGCACTAGTCCCCTCAACCGCAAATACTGCAGTATGGTATAGAGATGATTAATACTTTGCTGTTGTGTGGTATTATATATTATGCGACATTTACCTTTCTTCTTCTTCTACCTTTCAGCTCCCTGTGGAGCATAGGTCTTCAATTAACACTTTCCAAGTCATTCTGTTTCTTGCCATTCTTGTAAGATCATTCCATGTCTTCCCCATCATCTTCATCTCTGTTTCTATCGGTCTTCTCCAAGAATTCTTTATTGTTTACCTTTACCACATATATATTTACAATTTTTGTTTCATAAAAACTATTTGTTATGGTTTCAAGACATATGTACAAGGCCTGTTCAAATAAAACACGTCCCAGTGGCTTTAATACAAACATATGTAAGGTACATCAGCAGGAATGCAGAATTAAATAAATTGTTATAAAGCAAGTCCACATGAACCAAGCAGCACCATGGGTCAGTCATTAAGTATTGCACTTTAGCATGAAGCAATCAAGGCACAAATCTAAAAATTGTTGTGAACTTTAGTCCTTTTCAATGTATTCTCCCCTCAAGGCATTGTACTTCACCCAAGGTTTTTACATCTTCCTGATGTCCTGGTTGTAGAACTCATCAAAAATAGGCCCTGAATTACATTTCCAGTTCAGTAACCATATCTTAAATTTCTCTTTCACATTACATCTCATGTGCACCATGTACTCACTGGAAATGTCAATCTATGGTGTATCATTACAATGATATACAGCATTCCTATCTGCCGTAACAATTTCTTAGTAAAGTGCAAAATATTTTGAGTGACACATCTATTTAATTTCCTGTTAAGGGTGGACAGCAAAGAGGAGTAGCCATCCTAATACAAAAGAAGTACATGATGTATTCAATGTATACAGACGTCTTAAAAAGATATTGCTACAATTTTAATCAGAAAAAAAAATATATATTTTTACGGCATTATCCCATTACTGGTATCTGCTAGGGGGACGTATAAGACCATAGCATAGAGGCCACTTGTCATGAGTAGTCACCATGAGGTGTTCGAGTCTTAGTTTTTATTTCACCCGTGATAGAAAAAACTTTTGACTCTACAGGAATCTGAACCGATGTTCTCCTGGTTTGCAGCACAACTGAGTTATTGATTCAGCCACCTCCTTTTAATCAGTGAAAACACTTAATTCCTCATCTTTCTCCTGTTGGAGACATGAGAAATTCCTGCCGATTTAAAAAAATATACTTCATCATGGAACACAAGTCCTCCAAAGATTTTGTCCATCTCCGCAGATTAAGAAAACAAAAATTAGTCTTGGATTGAGCAAAAATTATGCCAGATAAATCTTCTAAAAGACTGAACAGTTTATAAAAGTAACCCACCTGGCTTTTCTTTAAAACAGCTTGTTTCTTTTTTGTTGCATTTGTTAAACTTGTGGTTATTAGTTTTTGTGGTAATGGTGGCGGTGGAGGTGGTGGTGGTGGAGGAGGAGGACAGGTAACAACATTTAAAGGCTCCCTTGATAATGTCGAATATACCAAAAGATCAGGTAAATCACTGGTGCTTTTTGGAAGACCTGTCGGCTCTAAACTTGATATTAATAGCTCTGTCTGTGTTGAGACATCAACTGTTTCTTTCAAACCTGTTAAGCTAATGGAAAAAAAAAAAAGTACGCTTTATTGCATATAAATGGGGAAAATGTTATTTTGTGAAAAAGTATATTAAAATGCCAGAGATGTAACTTAAATGAAACAGAGAAATAAATATGGAAAAAAAAAAGAGGTAGTAGGATCTTATCAGACTCAAGAGACAATGGATTTAGTGGCATTGTAAGAACCTTCCTTAGGGTTGCTCTGTTTCTTCCTTTGTGTATATGTCTAGAGTCGGCAAACCCTTCTTAACATCAGTTTGCTTTCGGGTTATAGTGCTTACTCTCTGCCTCCTGCAGGGTCTGTCTTCAGCAACCTCTTCCCACTTAGTTATATTATATTTAAAAAAAGGGGCCATCCTTTGTTTTGTTTTTAGCCAAAGGCTGTTTATCAAATAACATGTTTACCTATCCTATATTCAGAACAGGTGTGGCTTACTCATTTTAGACACAGGTGTGGCTTACGCATTTTAGACAATGTTGCTGGATGGAAGGTGAACATACTTGTTACTCCGGCAAGATCCATCACTTCATTGCTTTTACTCTGTCTGTGCAAGACATATCAAATATGTGCCTTAATGCATTTGAAAAGCATTCAACCTCTTTTTAAGCCAGGTTTTGCTACAATATAGCAGTCATCTCTATTCCTGTAATACAAAACCAATGAAAGATAACCCTCAAATAACTCAATTAGCAGGGTACACAATATGCATGCTTTGTATACAGCAAACTTTGTTGTTTATGGTTAGTATGTTGCTATTCCACACTCTCTGTGCCATGCTAGATAGTGTTGCTGAATTTCTGTCTGTTCTTTTTTTGTTGCGTTACATCCAATGAGAAATCATTGAAATGTGAAAATCAAAATCAACTTTAAAACAAAAAACAAAATTTGAGAAGACAAAATTTTAAACCCTAGATTACACTACCGTAGTAAAAGTTATCGCAAAAAATTGCAAATTCCTCAAAATATGACATTTATCTGTGTTCAAACATTAACCCCCTCCATGTACCTCCCAAATTACCACTTCCGGTGACCCCTGAGTGTTTAGCTTGTTTCCATTGCTGTTGGTTTTTTTTTTTAAGATCATGAAATATATAGTTTAATGTGAAAAAAACTGTCATTTTAAAAAAATTTGTCATTTTTCATTTTTTTTTTTGTGACCAGGGAAATTTCCTTGGTCGTCGGCAGACATCAAACAACCAACCCTTTGTGACTTGGGAAACACAGCGAATAACACAATGACGTAACCGAACATACTGACAGACTTTCAGTGATCGTACTGATAGACATTGTAATATTGACATTGTCCGGTCCATGAGGTGAAACTCAGGTCATAAACCAAGAGCCACGAGTCCCTGTGTTTTGTCTAGTGTGAACACACGGCAGTGTGTTGAAAGTTCCAAGAAAATACTATTTTTAAAGCACCTAATTTTACATTTAAGTGGTAGTAATTTTTACTACATTATCATAATTAAGGGTTAAACTTGTGTAGATGAGAAAAATAATTTTAAAAATAATATGCATCTTGCTGGACTGAATAATTTGTTATTCATTCACTCTGAAAAGGCACTGCTGCACTGTGTAGCTTGTGAGGTTACATTAGTTTTGTCTTTCAGTTCATCACACTCAACTTAATTGCTACATATTTTGGGAAATGGTTGATATTTTCTTTTGATCTGACCAGTAAACTACTTCAGGTAGTCTGGAAATAAAGTTTGTCTTAATCAGCCACGCATTACTATCTACTGTTGATTTATTTACTGTATCTTGTATCTCCTAATTAATCATAATAAACATAGGTAAATCGTAGCAAGCAAAGATAAGCTAAAATAAACACAAAATGGTATTAAGCAGCTAAACTAGAAGAGAGACAAGACAAACTACTTTTCTGCAAAAGCCTTCATCATGTAACAAAACAAATATTCTAAAACAACAAACGGTATAACACTGATTTAAAAATGGCAAAATAGGAACAAAGGCCAGATTAACATGTAAATTGGTCACGTGATAAAAAGTCAAAGGGGCAGATAGTATCTCAAGGGCCAAAAATAATGAAAAATAAGAAGGTACCTCATGAGGATGGTTAAAAGAAGAGGTCCTAAATGGTATGAAGAAAAACTGAAAAAGAAAAAACTGAGATAGCAAAGGGGAAGAAGAAATTAGAATATTTGTTTTTCACCTGATGAAGGCTTTTGCAGAAACGTCATAGTTTGTTTCTGCATAATATTTAGTATTTTGTATATTTTATATTTGTGCTAATCTCTAAAGATAAGCTGAACAATTATCACAAACTATTTTTGTCTAACCCTTCGCACAGCTCAACCACTGTTTATCCTAAATCTATGGCCACATTACACCAACTCCTTTTAAATTGATTGTTGAATTATGCTCATTTAGCAGATGTGATTTGGGCTGAATTTTTTTCAAACAAAAAGAGAAATCATAAAAACATCATAAATAATGACACTACAGATAAAATGCCTCCATGAATTTCAATGAAATAATTGCAATAAGTGAGATCTATGATCCCATATTTTAATTGAATTAAAAAAAAAAAACTAAACAAGACACATACCTAGTGTTATTGCTCACTGAGACATCAATAGAATTTCTCTTTTCATCAACACTGCTGCCTTGTAAGGAGACACAATAGACACAAGGTGATTTACAAACCTTACACAGATACTTTTGTGTTGAAGGTGTAGCACAGATCTAAAAATATTAAAACAAACTATAAGGAACAACCAAATAAATTTTCATATAATTCATATACAAAAATGTGTTGAACAAAACTTAATTCTGAATGTCGCTATTTATATTAAGCTTGTTAACACATAATGAAAAGGAAACCACCAGCAATTAGACAGTTCCACATTTCCCATCAATATTTTAAATACATAAGGAGATCTCATGTTTTACAGTAGGGTAAAAAAAATTGGATGAAATAAAGACTCTTGATTTGCATATCACATAGAAATGAAATGGCATGGAGCATGCAACCTTTATTCTCCAGCCCCTTCAAATACCTCCACAGCAGACCCGAGAGAATTTAATGAATGCCACAAGAGTTTTTTTTTTTTATTTTAAATACGAACATCAACATAACTATAGAAGGCAGGCAACTAAAACAAGTAGAGGAATTCAAATACCTAGGAAGTCTAATGACAAACAATAATTCTCAAACAGCAGAGATAGAATCAAGATGCAACAAAGCTTGTCAAATGATTGGACAATTATCACCACTATTGTCCAACAAAGAAATAACTCTGGAGGCAAAACAAGCACTATACAATACAATCTTCATCCCAACGTTGTGCTACCAATGCCAGACCTGGACCCTAGATGCAAGAACAATAAGAAAAATAACCTCTACAGAGATGAAATGGGTTAGATGAATGACAGGAAACAGTCTGAGAGATAAGATCAGAAATGAAGAACTGAGAAAAAAGCTAGGAATAGCCCCCCGCCATAGAATATATAAGGAAACAACAAATAAAATAGTTTGGCCACGTGACAAGGCAGAAAGATCAAAACACAACACAACGAGCCTTCAACTAACGTTGTGAGAACACCAGACCCAAGGGTCGACCAGCAAAAAAAGATGGATCGATGGAATATTAGAAGCACAAGGAAACATAACAGCAGCAGAGGTGAACAGAAGAGCAAAAGATGGCAAATTATATCTCCCCTCGACACTGAAAGGCAGATGAGGAAGGAAAGAAGAAGAAGAAGAATACAAACAATGAAAGTATATCATCATCAGGTGCCTGCTGGCATAGGTGATCATGTCTCTCCACAACTTTCGATCTCGAAAGTTATTTATCATTTCTGTTGTTGATCTTCTGCAAACCCATTCCCTTAAACTCCCTGATAGGGTGTCCGGTTAGCGCAATCGATAGGCGGTTGGCTTTACCACGGCAACAGCCGGGGTTCGTACCCTTGCGAGGGCACCTGGGTTTTACTAATTCCCTAAAAATTAGTACCTCTGAAGTCGGAGTAAATCTGCCTGCATGGCGAGGGGCATCCTGTAATGGGATAAAACAGATTTTACACGCAAAATTCAGTCCCACAAAAATTGAGTGGGTGGGACTTCGTCAGAGGTCAAAGCTGACGAAAGCGAACGAACGAAACTCCCTGGTATCTTTTCTCTTTGCTACTCTCTCTATCACTTTGTTCCTCAATTTTCCCAGTTGTCACAATATATTCCAGCTGTTCCCTTCTCCTTACATGGCCAGAGAATAATGATTATGAATGAGAATGAAAGAGTATACTATTTATCTATCTATTGATATTTCGAGCTGTGGCTAGTCCATTGGGCATAGACCTAGATACTCTTTCTTTTTCTAATTTTTTTTCTAGCAGTCTCAATCCTTGCAACGATCTTTTATCAAATCTCGCCATTTGTCTCTGTTCTGTGCAAGCATCTCGATCTCATTGAAGGAGCCAATTCCTGCTGTTTTTGCCTCTCTGATCAATGTATTTACACATTCTGTATCAGGTCTACGTTTCATTAACAAAGGCATTTTTACGATAGTGGCTTGTTAGACCTCTGATCAGTGGCTCTGTGCCAAGCGGGAGAAAAACAATCGTCCATCTTGGTTCGAAACCAGAAAGAGTATACTATCATCAATGATTTCAAAGCTTTGAAATTTCCCAGCAGTATTTTTACCATTTAACAAGTGGCAATAGAGCAGTGGTTCGGACAAGAGAGTGGGTTAGAATCTAAGGTTTCTAGTTTCACCTGTGACTTTATTCTGGGAAAGTATCTCAAGTTGATGTAATAATAACATCACATATGAAATGTGCAACATCTTTATAAAATATGGACACTAACACAATATGTCTCATGTGACTTAAGGCAAGATGGCAGCCTTTTACATTATTTGTTTATATCATTTGTTGTTCAATAAATATTATGTACTGTAAATCAAACAGTTTACAACCCACCCATTTTGGCTAGTTTATTTTTTGACTGAAACACGCATCTACATAGAAATCATCTACATAAAGATTTAAGACAAAAAATATTTCTTTCACTGGCTTTGTTGTATCAAGCATCTGCATATACTTGATATGTCTATTCTTTAGCAAATATATTCTCACTATGCTGTTGCATCCTCCCATAATATCTTCATGTCATTGCATGCCTATAGACAAAACTCATATTGAAGCACTACTGAATGAATACATGTCCGTTCTTTGCTGTCTCATAAGCCTCCACAGATTGTGAAATCTTGACAGACAGATCCTCATGTTTATCTTCTGTGTTTACCAGACCACTGACTGCCTGAAAAGTAGTGTAGGATTAGAGTGAAAATACATTAAAAATACAGTATACATCAATTTATATTTCTAGTAAAAATTACTGTATCTACTTAAGTAATATTTTTATACACCAAACAATTTCTTTATTTAAAAAAAAAAAAAACCATTTGGTGAAGTGATTTGTGCACTCTCCTACTTTACAAGGTAGTCTGGTTTTTTTTTTATTTTTCTCTGGCATTCACCCAATGACAACTCTTCTTCATCATCCACCCTTAAAAGGATGTTAAGTAGGTGTACTTAATGTACTTAATGTTGTACACAACAGTACCATGTGTTGTGGTTTACATCAAATGGTATTGTATTTATCGCCTTTCAGCCCAACACATCCAACTTCAGCACAGTATTTCTGAGTACCAGGTTGTCTTCCCTCTTCGGTCCCTATCTGCATAGCCAAAATGGTTTATTTTCAGAAGGATCTGTCTGGAGGTGAAACAGGGTCTTGATCTGCTGTTGATCCTAATGCAAGTGGTTAGCCATGAGTCACAAACCATACACAGCTTTAGTGCTATTGAGGCACAATGGCCTTCAGTCTGGGTTCAAATTTCTATTGTGATTATTTTTTTTCTTCTGATAATCACAGCTTCAGGGTTCACCTTGTTTTTAATAATAGGTACCAGAGATTATTTTCAAATGTGTCAACACATTTCTACAGTTTTTGTTCAGTGCTTTAACATTTAATGTTCTAACACTGAAGTTTGTAATAGCAAGCAATACTTATTTCAAAGAATGATAATTCTAACCAGACCTGAATATTTGCAACTGATATTTTATAACAGCAGGTTTCAACCCATGGTCCACTTGAATGCTTTTCATTAATAAAAGATAAACCATTCGATTGTAGGTCTTGAGAATTTTCTTTGTTTATGATCATAGTTTTAGTCTTTTTGATATTCATATCTAGTCAATATTTTTTGCTTGTTATGTTTATCACATTAAGCAATTGTTGTAGGTCTTTAGGATTTTCTGCTAGTAGAACAGTATCATCAGCATATCTTAGGTTATTGATTATCTTTCCATTAATGTTTAGACCTGGCATCTCTGAGATGTTTTTAAAGATTTGCTCAGTGTATAGATTGAACAAGCTTGGTGATAGGATGCATCCTTGTCTTACTCCTCTTTTTATGTCCATGGGTGTAGAGTTCTTCTTGTTATATTTTATTATTGCTGTTTGCTCCCAGTACAAATTACATATTAGTCGTATGTCTGTGTCATCTAGATTTATATCCTTTAGGCAGTCTATAAGTTGGTTATGGTGTATTCTATCGAAAGCTTTGGTGTAGTCTATGAAGCAGGCATATATTGGTTTGTTTACTTCTGTGTACTTTTCAATCAATGTTCTCATGCTAAATATGGCTTCTTTTGTGCCACTGTTTTTCCTGAATCCAAATTGTTGCTCCTCTAATTCAGTATTGATTTTATTCTGAATCCTTCCCTGTATAACTTTTAGTAAAATTTTTGTTACCTGGCTCATTAGGAAAGGACAATAGGTAGATAGATAAACTATAAAAATTTATGGTGATAAAATATAAAACAGTTTAAAAATTAAAGGTTTAATGAACTTACAAATACTTATTTACAGTATTATTAATAATATTGTTTGTTTATAGATGGAAGAACACAACAAACCTTTTGCACTGTTTCAATGCACCAGTTTTTTAGTCTGTACATCTCTTCAGTTTTCCAGGCACAAGAAATAGCTTAGAAAAGATTTTTTTTAAGAATAATTAATCTTATTAAGCTCACAAATGGTGTGAGTATAATTATCATCTCAATATAATCAACTAGGGCATCTGAGTAAAAAGTGTCAAAAAGTCATTTTGAGTGAAGCTAAGTTAGACAGCATACATATATAATATATTTATATAAATTTTAAAAATCAAGGAATTAACAAACAAAAATAGTAAAGTCATTCAAAAAAAAAAGAAGTTGGGCAACAGAAAAAAAGTTAAGCAATTAAAAATATAGATTCTTAATTCATGAAGTTAAAAAAATAGGAGAATTGAAGTCTGTAATTTAGTGTTAGTGCCTGGAGGTGACTAAACACTATCTGGTGTCAAGACATTGGCTCTTGAATATAAATGAGATGTACTAGGGTACCTATTTGATAGGACAGTTGAACAAAGGTTAACTTTATCATCTTTCCCTTATGGGTTGTTATCTATGTGATAATTATATGACATGTAAGTCTCACAAGTTACAAGTGGAACTCTTCCAGCAATTCAAGGATGAGCAACCATGTAAAACATGTCCATGTATGAGATAAGCTATTTTTTTCCCCATCACTATAATACCGCACCAGGCCTTCACATAGACACTAAGTAGCAAAGAAAACAAGGAAAACCAAAAGAAATTCTACATAGAATAATCAATAGAGAGAATTCAACTATGAACTAAGCACAAGACAAGATATAGCAGGGACAGCACACAAAAATTACGACTTCTGCCCAAAATGCCATCTTCTACCTGAGAGGAACAAACTAAACAAGAGAGAAATTGAAATGTTTCTTGGTAGAGTTAGTTAAAGAGATCACTGGGGTTCAAAATAATATTCTGTGAATAATTGTACAGATCATACTCATAGTATATATACATATCACAAGTATTGCAAGAAAACAAACTTGTCTTTTCTCTCAAAAGTGCAGTCTTCTACAAACAAGTATCAAAATTTCATTATACACTTTATGCATCCACGTCATGACATTATAAATTTAAAAAACGATTGTACAATTTTTTCACAAAAATTTTAATTTTTCTCTACAAATAAAAAAAAAATTATGCTATATTTAATATTGTTACTTATTGATCTAAGTTGTCCAGATTATGGGAGAACTTTTCTTGCATTTGAAAAATGATTATCACATCTTGCCGCAGATAGTCATTTAATTATTTTAATATGGTGACTGGACTGCAGACAGGCAGGTGCTGAGAGGTTCACAATGAATCATGTGGTGGTGGTGGGGGGTATAAATATTAAAGATAATATTGTTGATAAGGGCACTCACCCACGCTACTCACAGTGACACACACCGCTGCTACTAAACTACTTAAAAACTAATCAACTATTCGGAGGCGAAGATGCACCTCACAGCACCAGAGCTGGAAGTTGTCAGCGACCCACAGCTGATGGCTTACACCAGGATCATTGAACCAGAACCATCCAGACCCTGCTACACCTCTCCGTGGTGCCTCTAGTAACAGACTGACATGTCTAGTCTGGTCAAAAGAGTAGTGATCGAAAAGGGAAACAACTCGGTACTCAAAAATGTTGCGCTGAAATCTGATGTGTTGGGCCGAAAGGCACAACTATCACAGTTATACTGCAAACCACAACACAACGCAGACACGTCAACTTAACATCCTTTAAGGGCGGATGATGAAGAGGTGTACTCCTTTAGTCATTGGGCAATGCAAGCAAGCAATCAACTATTTAGCCTGGAGCAGTTTCAGCATGATGATGTGAGTTATGGTAACATTGTGATTGACTGCTGCCGATAATGAATAAGGAATTTGGGGGGGGAATGTAAAATATATTTTTAAAATAATGAATGACTGAATGCTGTCCTGGCATGGTTCATTCATGCTGTGTCTACAGATGATTTACTCTCTAGTCACTACCAAAAACTTAAAACTAACTTCTTCTGTAATTTATAAGTTTAGCAGAGTAAATTATTTCTGTTCAGAGTAACATCCCTTTGCACTTTACTCAGTTGTCTAATCTATTATTATTAGAAGACCCCTAGAATATCCTAAACATGGGAGAAAAGCCAAACAAAGGCCGTTCAGTTCATTTCGGTTTCAAGGATAGGCAACAGGCAGCAACACAGACATGTCACTATCAACCAAGTCACAGTGACCTGTGAGAGTTTACTAATTAACTAAACTTCAAGTAAGAAGTTGTAATGACAGTGATGTAGGCGTAGGC
Source organism: Megaustenia siamemsis (assembly GCA_032433765.1). Taxonomy (NCBI): domain Eukaryota; kingdom Metazoa; phylum Mollusca; class Gastropoda; order Stylommatophora; family Ariophantidae; genus Megaustenia; species Megaustenia siamemsis. Next base: position 46,926,721 of record JAVIAB010000008.1, read on the forward strand.
AGGTGACATTCCAGAACCACCATTATATAAATTAAATAATAGTAATAGTACTATATAACTGCATACTATAAACAGTATTATAATATTGATACTAGAAATAAGACACAACCATTTAAGTAGTAATACATAAACATTGCAACAGTACACTTGTAGTACAACAGAGTGAACTAGCCTAAGTACAGTAAAAGTAGTGATTAGTTATATAGTATTATAGTAAAAGTAAAAAGCCCCATCAAGCCAAAGAAATATGGTGTTAGTGACCATAATCTTTACATGATTTTTTAGGTAATATGGTTGGTACAGGTAATACGCCCATGCTGCTTTACTTTCCCAGAAAAAAATCCGGTATCCATTTATTATTTAAGGCTGGGTGAACCTGGAAGCCGTCAATCAGGATTGAACCCGACTTCTTGTCCTTTGTAGTCCAGTTTACTAACCACTGAGCTATCGCGGCTACCAATATATATATAGTGAGTATTGAGTAATTGTACTTTACTATAGTACTACTATAGTCTGGTCAGTACCTAACATAAGCATAGCAACAATACATTTGATTTTGATTTATTAATTAACAAAAAAAATGAAAGAAAGACTAATTAATTATTAATAATCCATTGAATATTGAAATGATTGATTATCAATATCATGTCACTATATATAACACAGACTTTGATAGATAAACTATTAATTTTAGTTTACACCCAGTTTGATTGACGACGGTGAACTGAACTTGAAGTGAAGGATTAACCAAAGTAACTGGCTATAGCTCGTTTCAAATCATGTGCCCAACTTTTAAAATCGATATCTTTTTAATCTCTTTTTGTAATTTTTTCAAAATTTGCATGTAAAGTTATAATGATTAGAACCCAAAAGGTAATTAATTTCATTTTAAAAAACATTTGGTTATTATTGTTGCTTATTTGATTTATATAAATTTATAACGACCCATTGATGTAGTCAAAACTTAATGTTTACAGTATTTTAAGTTAAAAATAGCGATTAAAAATCCATACACGGTACAATTGACGTTTTTGCACACTTTCCACGTGGGCTTTCTGACACAATTAGACACTTGTAGAAAACACGAGGCATTGTGTGTTCCATTTCCGTTCATTCATAGGTGGAGACGTGGAACAATAACATTTATCATGAGTCTTAAAATGAAATTCTGCAGTTTACAAAACATCGCAATAAAAATGTATGACTATTTTTGCAAAGAGGCTAAACGAGGAAGATTATTTCATTCTTTAGAAAACCCTGAGAATAGGACAAGACACATTTTGGATTTATCTAAACGGTCATTTAATCGCTGGATTCAAGCACGTGACCGTCAATGTTCAAAATATACAAAATCACAAGGAAGAGCAAAAATGTTGGATAATTTCAACAGTGAACTTATTAGAAGTGAAATTCACAAAATGTTGGGTATGAATGAAACTGTTACAATAAGAAAATTAAAAGTATCGCTGAAAAAGAACAACAGTATTGAAATATCAAAGTCTACATTATGGAGGAATGTGAGAGCTGCAGGCTTTACATTGAGAAAGTATTCCAATGGACGAAACATCATCTGTGAGAAGCCACATATAGTAGTCATGAGAAGCAAGTACTTACGTGAAGTAAAAGAGGTGCGCAAGCAAGGTTATGATATTGTGTACTTGGATGAAACATGGATCAATGTTCACCACACTAACCAAAGGGAATGGCAGTCATCAGATGGAAAGTTTAAGAGATTAATACCTAGCAGCAAAGGACAGCGCTTGATAATTGCTCATGCAGGTAGTCGACAACATGGACTAATACAGAATGCAGAGCTCATTTTTCTTTCAAAATCCATAGACAATCGGGATTATCACTCTGAGATGAATGGTCACATATTTAGACATTGGATTGAAAATTCTGTTCTCCCATCACTAGATCGACCATCTTGCCTAATAATGGACAATGCAGCGTACCACAACATTGTTGCACTTGAAGATAAAGTCCCGACGTCATCCAGTACAAAAGATGTTATTAAGATATGGCTCACAAAGGAGCACATACAATTTAATAACATGTACTTAAAACCTGAATTACTATCTCTAGTAAAGCAAAAACAGAGGACAAAGATTTTTCAAATAGATAAGATTATCCAAGAGCACGGTCATATAAGTTTGAGGCTGCCACCTTACCATGCTCATTTAAATCCAATAGAACTAATCTGGGCAAAATTAAAAGGACAAGTGGCAGATGAAAATACAACATTCAAAATATGCAATGTAAAGACTCTTGCTAATCTCGCTTTATTAAATATAGACAAAGATTATTGGGCTAAATGTGAAGACCACGTCTTAAAAACAGGAAGAGGAATATTGGAAAAATGATGGTTTGTGGAATGTTCAACCCCAAACAGTTATTAATCTTTTAGACTCGTCTGATTCAGAGACAATCATTCTGATTGATTCAGAATTAAAGTATATAGCCCCCACAATGTTGGCCCCTATATTACCTTAAATTAGTTCAACAAACGGTCCTTTTCAGGACCACACAACTATGAAAATTAGACATACAGGTATACCTTGATATTATCGTCCGTCCTCGAACTGAGCAGACAATAATTCTCCTGGTGTTTTGTTTTATCCAGTTATTTCCCCATTTACGGCCACGCCTTTACCTAGTGAAAATTAATCATAGACCAGCAACTACGGTAATTTCTATTCTTTAGGGCTTCACAATTTACAATTTTGACAAACATCAAAGAAATATCGCCGCTTTAAGAAAACTGCAGCTGCAAGATATTTGTTAAATATACATTTATAGAGTCTTTTGCATTCTAATAACATTTGGAAAATTTCAAAAGTTTTTAACAAACGACAAACGGTTAGAGAGTAATAGCGTTTTGAAGTTGGGCAGATGATTTGAAACGAGCTATAGTAATAGTAACACTCAGTGTCACTGTACTGTCACACTGGTGTAGCAAGATGAGATGAATAACGGTCCTGTGGGACTTGCTGAGGAGGGGATCTGAGCACCTCTATAATAAATGCAATGATTCAATGATGGAGAGGTTTGGAATGCCAGGAATGCATTGTCGTCGTGGTGACCCGCAAATAACTCAATAATCATAATAATTATAATGTCCCCGGTACAGCGTACAGCGAAAGGTCATAATTATTAATTATATATTATATATGAAATAATGGTGGTGTTAGTAAATACACTGAGACGAGACATATATTAGACTAAACTAATTAGAGACTCTAAGAAGTAAGAGACTATTTATATTATTATTATATATACTATAGTCCGTTCAGATTCGTTTGCCTAGACATTAATTTATTTTTTCAAAAACTTATTGTTCATTTGCATTGATCTTTTGAAGTTAGGTTTAGAATACTAATGTCGCTATAAATACTATAAAAATATTTTTTTATCAAAGAAATGTGATCCAGTTTCAAAGATGCCTTATTTAACCTATATTTAAAAAAAAGTTAATCGATATTATAAACACCGGCGGGATTATGTAGATGCTTACATCTCACAGCTGATTCTTTAACATATAGGCATGACCTTCACGGCTGAATGCGCACCGTCCTAAAATAGTTATGTTTCCACTATAAATTTTTATAAAGAAATGTTACATATGAAATTTCCCGTTTAGCACAAAATGACATTTTAGCCGAAACCGGAAATTATGTGACGTCAAAATCACGGCCGTAGACTCGAGTTCGAGTCATAATTCAGAGGCAAATCTCAATATTTACAGAAAGGAGGCGGCACTATCCATATTATCTTCTGCAAGTCTATGTGAGAATGAATATAAAGGCAAAATATTTTACTGAGCATAACATTGCTATAAAGATTTATCAATACTTCTGCAGAGAGCGTAAAAAGGGACATCTTTATTGTTCTTTATCAAACCCTGAGAAGAGAACAATGCATATTTTAGGTTTGTGTAAACGTTCATTTGATCGAATAGTTAAAGGAAGCGGATATTTATTGCCAACAAATGCAAGAAAGCAAGGAAGGAAAGAAACGTTAGACAGTTTTGATAAGGACCTAGTAAAAAGAGAAATCTGTCGAATGTTTGATATAAACGAAGAAGTGACACTTAGAAAGTTGAAGCTTTGGCCTTTGGCTGAAAACTAACAACGACATTGAAATATCAAAAACTTCATTATGGAAAATATTAAGAAGTGCAGGCTTCACCTTTAGAAAGTATGCTGGTGGAAAAAACATTATTTGTGAGAAGCCACATCTAGTAGCTCTTAGAAGCAAGTATTTACGTGAAGTGAAGGAAATGCGCGAAAATGATTATGATATTGTTTATTTAGATGAAACTTGGATCAACGCTCATCATACAAATGAAAAGGAATGGCAGTTAGCAGATGGAAGTATTAAAAGATCAGTACCAAGCAGTAAAGGGCAACGTTGATAGTTGCACATGCAGGTAGCAGACATAATGGGTTGTTGCAGAATGCTCATCTCGTTTTCATTTCAAAATCTATAGACAATAGAGACTACCACTCCGAAATGAATGGGCACATATTTAAAGACTGGATCGAGAAAAGTATCCTTCCAATATTAGATCGACCTTCTTGTCTGATAATGGACAATGCTTCATACCATAACGTAGTTAACGTAGAAGATAGAATCCCAACATCATCAAGTACAAAAGATGCAATCAAAACGTGGCTCATAAAAGAACACATACAAGTTAACGACAGCTACTTGAAACCCGAATTGCTTAGCCTTGTAAAACAGACACAACGTACAAAAAAGTTACAAAGATATTTAAAATAGACAAGTTAATTCAAGAACATGGCCATAGATGTTTGAGACTACCTCCATATCATGCACACTTAAATCCTATAGAACTAGTTTGGGCAAAAGTTAAAGGACACGTAGCATATACAAATAAAACTTTCAAATTATGCGATGTTGAGACACTTACAAATCAGGCTCTATCAAATATAAATAAAGACTACTGGGTAAAATGTGAGGATCATGTGTTACGACAAGAAGAGGAATATTGGAAAAAGGATGGTTTGTTGTTTGTTCAGCCGAAAGCAGTAATCGACCTATTTGACTCGTCTGATTCTGAATGATCATTACTCTGATTAGGTATCATTAAGTCTACAGATAAATAGTTTGATTTGCAAAATTTCCTAGTTGATTTGTTAAACAGTTTATTGTTCAAGACCACCCAAGTACCCAAGCAATCAAAAATATGTTATAAGCAAACCAACAACCATTACTTTGAATGGAAGCCTGCTTGAGTCAGTACAGAAGTTCAGCTATCTAATCTTGGATCCACTATTACAGCCACACTTTCCTTAGATGAGGAACTAAATGTACGTATTTGAAAATGAAAGGCAGCGACAACATTTGTTTGGGAAACTCACACCAAGAGCATGGAACTATATCAAATTGACTCTACGAACAAAAGTTCTATATATAATTTAAAATTTGTATACTTGCCACCAAGTAAAATTTTATGGACACGCCTATGGGTCATCGTTGCACTAGATTACTGTAAAACATTTTGATTAGGGTCAAAATAATAGTTACAAACTTACATGGGCAAAGATCAAAGGAATTCGCCGCTTTAAGAAAACCGTTATAGCTAGACATCGAGTAACACATATCATATGTTCTCGTGACATGGACATTTTAACACCGTATGCCAAAAATCATGTGAAATCATCAAGAACTTTTTGAATTATAAATCATAACATCTCGGCAAACGAATCTGAACGGACTATTTATACACTTATACATAGAAGATAGTCAGATAGTGACTATTCTTATTCTATTTATTTATTATTTATAATATTTTTACAGTTTTAATCGCTGGAGTTAGCAAAATACATATAACAGTAGCTGTAATAAATTACATACACGCTAGTAATCACACAAATAGTTTTTTCCACATAGCCAAAATCACATGTCAGTCACGAGAGAAACCGTTACTGTGGCATTAGTATGATCCCCACCTAATCAACAATAAAGTTCAAGCAGCCATCAAAGGTTGAATTCCGCGCTGGTTTTTTCAAAAACGTACGTTTGGTGTTGGTAACATTAAAATGTGCATCAGGATTCACTAGAGAATAAATTATTTATATTTCTTTTTCTTCTGGTGGTAGTTACCTGTTGTCATATCGAAGAAACAATTATCACCATTGCAGCGTAAAAAAAAATAATAATAAATAAATAAACAGGACAAATCTGAAACAAGTGCAACGCGTCAAATCTATCTATCTATTGACCGTTCGAGCCGTAGCCGGCCCATAGGGCGTAGACCAAGATACTCCTTCTCTTATCTGAATTTTTGTTCTAGCAGTTTTCAATTCTTTTAAAGATATTTTATCAAATCTCGCCATTTGTCTCTGTTCTGTGCAAGCAGCTCTATCTCAATGAGGGAGCCGAATCCTGCTGCTCTTGCCTCTCTCAACGCGTCAAATACTTGGGCACAATAATAACATCAGATGGATGATGCACCACAGAAATAAAAAGCCGAATAGCTCAGGACTAAATAGCATTTCAGAAAATGTCTTTGGCAACAAATCTATGTAAATAGAAAGAGAGTTCATCGGTACTATATAGAGCCAGTTCTGGCCTAAGGGGGCGATCAGGGACAGTAAACAAACAAATGACCAGACGATTAGAGGCCACAGAAATGGGATTTTTCATAAGAATATTCAAAGTTCCATGGACAAAAAGACCAACCAGGAAATTCTCAGAGACCATCACTAAAAGGGAGCGCCTAGAAAACATCAGAAAGAAACAATAAACAGTTTTCGGGCAATCATGAGAAGAGGAAAGTTGAAATACTTAGCTACAACTGGCAAAATACGGGAAAAGAGATATCGCGGACAACAAAGATTGAAAATACTCATTTCATTGTGTCCTGGACTGTGTAAAAAATACGTAGTTAATAATCTATTACAGATAAAATCAACTGATTCTTTATATAACAAGTAGTACCTGCTTCAGCGACGCAATTGTCATAATTTGTCGCTATTACAAGATATTAGTCGCATTATAACACAAAATGATCAATAGAAGACTCATACGAAAGACTACGAACTAAAAGTAAATTAAAACTAAAGTACTTCTACATTTAGTTGTTTGCGAGTCATCGTCATTACACTCCGAACATGTCCATAGGTGCTCAGATCCCCTCATCAGCAAGTACGGCTGTGTCCAGCAACTGACGACTCCAGTTCTGTGTTGGTTGATAAGTCTTATACGCCCACTAAGTTTCTCGTTTCGGGCTGTGCCCATCATAACTCCCATCTCTTTCACCCAAAGGAGTGACATGGACTCATGGTTGTCGAAGTTATGTGCCCTTCCCACATCTAAGGAACGCATTGATGATGTCCGCCCGATCCTTAGGTTGACCGTCTTCAATGACAGCGCAGCTAGCCAACCTGTCCACTCTTTCATTTCACCGTACTCCCGCATGTACATATCTCTACAGATTAAAATATATGAGTTACCTATCATCATTAAAGTTATCTTTTGTTATATCAAAAACAAAACGGTGACTATAATCATTGCACATAGAGCTATTAGTTAGTGCTTGCGTTGAATGTTTTGAGTGAATGTCAAGTGAGTGTTTAAATTGTATCTTTCTTTATAAGGTAACAAAAATAAAAATTAATTAATTATAATGTCAAAAAGTCTCAAAGGTGTTGATCTGAAATTGTGTGACAGAAAGAATAACATCACCACAGTTCAAATGTGTTGATATGAAGCTGTATAACATCAAGTCTCACTACCCTGATGTAAGGGGCGGGTAAACTCACGAAGAAACCATGATTCGAACCGACAAATTCCCACCGCCTGAGATTGTCTTACCTCTAGACTAGTCAAGACCACCAAGTCCCGGTCTCAAACATTAATTTGTATAATCGCCAAGCCTGATGAATGAATGAATTATTTCCTCTGCCTAAAAATGCACAATGCATAAAGCTCTGGACCATAGAGTAATTCATAATTTTACGGTCATTTACAACGAATTCATATCAAGCAACATTGACCCTTATCTCAACGTAATCTGCTGCGAGTTTTCAAAATTGGCAACGCAATAGCATTCATTATACAATCAATTTTTTTAAGAGTCGAAACCAGAGACGGTAAAACCATAATGGGCTGAAATTGCATTCTAAGTATATCTCATATTTTTCTTCTTCTCTTCTTCTACCTTTCAGCTCCCTGTGGGGCATAGGTCTTCAACAAACACTTTCCAAGTCGTTCTGTTTCTTGCCATTCTTTTAAGATCCGTCCATGTCTTCCCCATTATCTTCATCTATGCTTTTATTTGTCTTCTCCAAGAATTTTTTGGTCTTCCTCTTTGTCTTTTCCCCTGGGGATTCCAAAAAGGGCCTGTTGTGTAATACTCTCAGTTGGCTTCCGCAGTGTGTGTCCTGTCCAGCGCCATCGTCTTCGCTGTATCTCTTTATCCACTGGTATTGACTGGTCCATTTACATAACTCTATGTTAATTAATTTGTCCTGCCATTTCCATCCTTTTATTCTGCGTAAGCATCCATTAATGAAAGTCGGTATCTTCATATTATCTCATATTCATCATCATCATCATCGAGTGCCGTCTCCGCAACGACGGTTGGCTACCATGGAGCGCCATTCTGCTCTGTCTCTTGCTTTGATGGTGCAGGTTGTTATAGGCTGATTTGTCCATTTGTTGATGTTACTCGTCTATGTTAGTCCTGGTCTGCCTCTGCCTCTTTTACCTTGTATTTTCCCCTCCAGGATTACTTTTAGTAGGCTGTTGTGTCTTTCAACATGGCCCAAAAATCGCATGTCTTGTTTTGAATTGTGCTTCGTAGTTCTCTTTTCATTTTTAGTTATTTTAAGACTTTATAGTTTGTTTTTTTTTCCTTCCATCCAATTCTACCTATTCTTTTATATATCCACATTTCAAAGGCTTCAATTCTCTGTTCTGCTTTCTGGTCTAATGTCCATGTTTCTGCACCATATAGGAATATTGAGAAGATGTAACATTTTGCTATTCTTAGTTTTAGCCCTGGTGTTATTAGTTTTGATGTTAGTGTGTTATTCATGAGATTAGAATAACTTTTTGCCATTCCTATTCTTTGTTTATTTCAGTTGTACATTTTCCATCACTGGTTATAGTATGTCCAAGGTAGTTGTAGTTCTGAACTGTCTCCAGGTCTGTTCCTTCAATTTTGATATCCACTTGTGATCTCATATTACTGTACACTTTTTCTACCCGTGGTTTGTATTTAGACAAAAAGAGAGGGGGCTGGGGGTATATTAAAACATACATTAGTAGTAGTAGTTGAAGAAGTCGAAGAAGTAAAATAAATTTGTCGCGTCCTTTAGGTGCAGGGAATATAGTTCGTAGGCCTACCCATATTTTGTTTATACCAACGCATTTTTAGGCAGTGCGATAGTCATACACGACAATGTCGTCGGTTTCACAGAAAAAATCCTATTTTATTTAAGACTAGTCGCACCCAGAAACAGTCGATCGAGAATGAATCCTATCTTTTGTCTTCAGTAAACCAATTCACTAACACCTATCTAACTCAGGAAACGGGACAAATAAATGCAGTGCTTCGGTAAAGCTGGTGGTAGTAAGGAGCTAGTCATCATCATCATTGAGTGCCGTCTCCGCATCGAAGGTTGGCTACCATGGGGCGCCATTCCACTCTGTCTCTTGCTTTGATGGTGCAGATTGTCATACGTTGACTTGTCCATCTTTTGATGTTACTCGTCATGTTAGTCTTGGTCCAGCCAGTAGTGAGGTATAAACTACACTTCTATAAGGCATGGTGACAGCTTTACAAAAAAGGAACACAACAGAAAACTCATATATCTATATGTACATATATATATACATGTATATATATATATATATATATATATATATATATATATATATATATCATCATCATCATTGAGTGCCGTCTCCACATCGAATGTTGGCTACCATGGAGCGCCATTCCACTCTGTATATATATATATATATATATATATATATATATATATATATATCTTCTTTTCTCTTTTCACTGATACCGCAAAGGCGTCGTGGTTTATATCATTTGTCGTTATTGAGCTGCTCGAACTGTCTGAATTAGTGATTTTTCTTTGTTGTTACATGTCTCTATCACTGCATCTATCCATATATATATATATATATATATATATATATATATATATATATATATATATATCATCATCAAGTACCGGGCCTACTGTCGTAGGTGATCATGTCTCTCCACAACTTTCGATCTCGGCAGCTATTTATCATTTCTGTTGTTGACCTTCTGCCAAGCCATTGATGATTGTTTCTTTCTAATATTGGAAGTTAGCTCTCTTTTTGCTTTGACCTCTCTCAGAACATCTTCATTACTCTTCTTAGCTGTCCATGGTACTCTCAACATTCTTCTGTAAAACCACATTTCTACAGACTCCAGTGATTTTCTTGTCTGTTGTCCTATTGTCCATGATTCGCATCCATACGTTAAGACTGGCTCTACATAACATTTAAGAACTCTTTTTCTTGTTTTTTTCTTATAAAAAATGGATTGCATAGTATTTTCCTCATTTTTTTAAAAGCTGCTTTTGCCTGAGCCATTCTGCATCTCACCTCTTTTGTACATCTTCGTCTGAGGTTAACAAATTTCCCAAATATTTAAATTAATTTACCTGTTTTAATATTTTCCACTTGTCTTTATTTTGCACTGAGGTGATGTCTTTTTCTTTGTTGTTACCATTATCTCTGTCTTTTTGCTATTAAGGCTGAGTCCTTTATTTTTGCTTTCCTTCGCTATAATGTCCAACATTTCTTGTAACTCATTTTCACTCTTAGCGATTAATACTGTATCATCAGCATACCTTAGATTATTTATATTATGACCTTCAATTGTTATTCCAGGCATGCCCTTATGGATCTTAAAATAATCTCACGATAAATATTAAACAAATCTGGTGACAGCACACAACGTTGTCCATATACCATATACATATATATACATACTTTAATTCATCAATACTCTTATCTAACGCAACTCCGTAACAGTAAAAGCTGCTAAACTCACAAGGGCAAAGACGACATCCGTGTCACTGGTATTGTCCTTTGTCACTCTGGCGACCGCAGCCGCTATACTTTGGAAAATCGCCTTATAGTCCAGTATGGTTCGCTGACCCGAGAGGTATGAATGTATCACACTCATACGCATAGTTTCTTTTTGCTTGCTCCTTCCCTTTTGCATAGCCTTCTCTACTACACATATTTGGGTTCTTTGGTCTACTTACTATGCCATACTTTTTATAGTTCTTCTCCTCTAGTCCCTTATGAGACACTTCGGTTTTCTCCTCTATAAAAAATTTTTTTTCTGTGCTTCTTACCCTCATTTATTTTTACTGTACCCCACTCTCAGACATCTCACTCTTAGCGTCTTTTTACACCTGTCAGACTACTATTCGATTCTTTCTCCTTTGTGTTTGCACACTGACCCTTGTGTTTACTCCTCTGGTTCTGTTTACATTTACGCACTTTTCGCACGATTTTCGACGTTCACGACAGCCGCACTTGGTTACGATTTTATTTTGGATTTGACAGGATAGTTTTACTTTTTGTTGTTGTTTTCTTAACACATTTCGATTGTTTTTGTTTTGGTTGTTTCGTTATTAATTTGTGTGTGTGTGTTTTTATTGTTTGTTCCTGATGAAGGCCTATTGAGCCGAAACGTTGTTTAGTCTGTGTCGTCCACTTGTCACGTAAAGCTTCTTACATACCTTTTTTTATTTTTTAATTTTTCCTCCTTAAACTCACTGTGACAGTTTTGATAGACATGGAAACGGGGAGGTAAGCGCGGCTATCATTCTCTCTCATCGATGCAGAAATTGCAACTTTGCAACAGGACTAAACAAAAAAATGTCAAACATTAAACGATCTACACCAGATAAAGAAAGCTTAATCACTCAGCTTAAAAATGCAAAGGTTCCTATCACATTGATTTATATGTAATACAGTTTTGGGCTTCAAAAAGTAATAAAAGATGCAGCACGTCACATATCTGATCATACATATCAATCAGATGAAGATTTAGATATCATCTTATCGTATCAGATTTCAATGATCAATTCAATCTGAATCATATTTAAAATTATTTAACATATTAATATTACATTTTTGTTATATAATTATGATTAGCCTGATTACTAGCAATCATTTCAATGATTTCATTATATTATCTCAATCTCATCTAATAAATATATAACTTATAATATAATAACTGTTATATCTAGTTCAGTAGTTTAGCTTTGCTCAGAGCTGCTGCTTATTAATGAATTATTATATTAAAATAATATATTATATTAAAATAATATATTATATTAATAATGAAAATTGTAACTAATGACAAATTAAATTAACTACTACACTAAATGATTAAACTCTACTAAACTCCAAGTAAAACTGAAAACTTACTCCCCCTCCCCCCTAATTACCAGACCTGAACTTGACATACGACTTAACTTATAATGGTCTGAGACTTTACATTTTTAAAGTATTGTTTTCTTTTTTTTTTATAACTTGCAACTTCAGGGCGGACTGGCCTGGGCACTGAACAGTTACTCAGTAATTGTTTGTTTAGTTAGAAACTATTTTGACCGAAGGGTAAAAATCATGTTTTATTTATATTTCATAACCATATATGATCTCAATAAGTCGACAGACTTAAAATAATTACTGTACTTTATTGCCCTAAGTTATAAATACACTACTAGTATAAACATCTAATGCAACAAGTCTATGTCAATAGAAGTGAGAAAGAGAGTTCATCTGTGCTATATAGAGCCAATTCTGACCTATGGAAGTAAATTATGGACATTAGACTAACAAATGAAAAGACAGTTAGAGGCTACAGAGATGGGATTTCTCAGATGAATGTTGAAAGTTCCCTGAACAGATAAAAAGACCAACGAGGAAATTCTAAAAATTGCCGTACTTAAAACTAGCACAAGAATGGACAGACATATATTTGAGCTCAGCTTTTAAGGGATTTCTAAGTGCAGGATATTATAGAAGGAATATACAGGAAATTATAGGGGAATTATGCTACTATCAGTGCCAGGAAAAATATTAAGCAGAATCATTCTGGAGAGACTAAAAGAGGCCATAGAGAAACATTTGAGAGATGAACATGCATGTTTTAGGAAGAACAGATCATGTGCTGATCAAATAACTATTCTACATATAATAGTTGAACAAAGTTTAGAACAACAGTCCCCGCTTTATATTGGATTCATAGATTACGAAAAAGCATTTGATAGTTTAGACAGAGGAATGCTTTGGGAGTTGCTGAGTCATTATAGAAGCCCCATAAAGTTTGTTAACCTGATAAAAACAATGTATGAAGGAATGAAATGCAGTATGGTGCATGAAGGGCAGCTTACAGAAGCATTTGAAATAAGAACAGGAGTAAGGCAGGGATGCCTTCTGTCTCCATTTCTCTTTCCACTGGCCATAGATTGGATTATGAAAATAACTCAAAACAACAGAAACGGAATCCAGTGGTCACTGACCAAACAACTTGATGATTTAGACTTTGCTGATGACATAGATCTCCTATCACACAGCCATCAACAGATGCAGGATAAAATGAGCATACTTAATGAGAGATCACGACATGTGGGACTAAAAATAAATGGAGATAAGACCAACATTATGAGAATTAATGCAGTTGGCAATAACCAAATAAAATTAGGAGAAATACCTCTACTAGACATACAATCTCGCATATATCTGGGTAGTAATATAGATAAAGAGGGAGGAACAGAAAATGATACCAAAATAAGGATATCAAAAGCAAGAGGAGCTTTTGTTGCACTGGGAAACATATGGAAGTCCAAAGAAATTAGGTTAAATACACAAATAGAAATTTTCAATTCCAATGTTAAGTCAGTCCTATTATATGGCTGTGAAACATGGAGAACAACAAAATTGACAATCATGAAGATACAGACTTTCATTAATGGATGCTTACACAGAATAAAAGGATGGAAATGGCAGGACAAAATCACTAACATAGAATTATGGAAATGTACCTGTCAGATACCAGTGGATAAAGAAATACAGCAAAGACGATGGCGCTGGATAGGACACACACTGTGGAAGCCAACTGAGAGTATTACACAACAGGCCCTTTTTGGAATCCCCAGGGGAAAAGACAAAGTTGAAGACCAAAGAATTCTTGGGGAAGACAGATGGAAGCAGAGATGAAGATGATGGGGAAGACATAGAATGATCTTATAAGAATGGCAAGAAACGGAACGACTTGGAAAGTGTTTGTTGAAGACCTATGCTCCACAGGGAGCTGAAAGGTAGAAGAAGAAGAAGTGCTGGATATGGTGTACATTTAAAATATCCAAACAAGAATTGCATAATGCCTGTAGCAATTTCTGTACAAACTAAGAAAAGGAAACCAAGGCATTACTTGTCAAATGTTTTCTAGCATTATCCTGTGAGAAGTCAACATGTAGCTATTTTCACTGATTACTGCAGCCATAAGATAACCAAACACTGAAAAATAAACAGGCGCGTCTTTAGCAAAATCTGTTAGCTCTTTCATTCAAATAATGATATAAGACTTAAACAGTGGACAACAGGGCCTACAGACATAAAAGGAAATGAGGGATCTCTGACATTTTTGAAAAACAGGAGCAACATTTCAATAATACACCAGGTCAGCAATGCTATAAACAGTAAACAAATAATAAGAAGCAGCAAGGAAGAGGAGTGGCTGAAGGATTAAACAATGTGTAAGTTAAGAAGTAAAGTCATCAACTATATAACTACCCCAAGCCCAAAAGATGCTGACAAACTCATTAAATAGGCAGGAACAAGTCACAATCTTCAGATTACATACAGAACATGTCCCACTGAGCCCATATTTACAGCGTATAAAACTTAACATCTCTACCATCTATTCATGTAAACTCCCAATGAAAACAGTCATACATCATCTCCCCTTCAATGCCTATCTCTTATTGACCTCAGATAGAAATATCTTTCCTCATTTCCAAATATTAGAAACACTTACTATACAAAGCATATATTAAAGAGCATGAGGCAGACCCAAAGTAAGAGGGGCAGACTGAATCAAAGAAACGCAACAATAACATAAATTGACAGTGAGTGAGGCCACCAAAAGGATGAAATCCAGAACTCCCTACTCCTGATCTCCCTCCAGACACCCTAACGGGTGCCAGAGGATGTAAAGAAAGAAAGAAATACTCATTTGCACAAAATTATCACAAATTGTAGGCCTTGATGAAGTTCATGTAATTAACCTCTGGTGTTGTACACTCCAATAAACTGTTATTTTTTGTATAGTTTAATATGATTTTTTGTGGTGTACTTTAAAATATAAAAAATAGTCTTTTAATATTTAATTTATGTGTATTTTGTATATTTAACTGTATTTCTGATTTATCTCTAATTTATTTTTAAAGAAACTACTTAATGCTTACTTTTGCTACATGAAATATGCCTTTTATTATGGCATTTTGTTAGTCTTTAATATTAGTGATTTCAGTGTCCATGTTTGAAATTCGTCTGAAGTTGTTGTATTTCTTTATGTGTATCTTGAATCAGCAGTCTGTTAGCAGTTAGTTTCCCTCTCTCAGTGTCAGACCAGTCTTCTAAAGGTGCTTCATTATTCTTTATATCACCATTCAGAATATATAAGTTCTGTTTGCCACTGTCTGTTCAATGTCTTGGCCTTTGTGCCATACAGTAATTGAAATTTACTTTATACATTAAAAACAAATTTAAAAAAAAATGATTAATTTAGAATGTTAAAGTAGTCATCTTTATAGTCATTATTTTGAATGAATAAGTCTCCTTACATACATATTGTGTTCTCTTTTTCATTAATTGTCTGAAGTTTTATCCTATTTTAATCATTACAATTGTGCCAACTGCAGGAAGTTTCCATGAGCAGTCACCAGCTTGAATTTCCAAGGCAGAATAAACACAAATATTGTGAACTGGAAAATGATCCTTGCTGTGATGGAGATGATTCTTTAATACAGGTAATATACCAGATGTATAGTCTGTCTGCCCCCCACCTATCCTATCTACCCACCCAATAACCCTCCCACTAAGCTATCATCCTTTCAAAGTGAAGACGTCAGATAGGTCAGAAATTATAGACTCTCCATGTTAGATGATCTTTACCATTATGTGTCACACTTTGCACGTGACCCACATTATATCTAGCTGTTCATCCTTGTTCTGAGTGAGTCTTTCAATCTCGGCAAGGAAGCTGATGTCTAGTGTTGTTGCTTCTTGCCTCAGTGTTTTGTTGTTGTTGTTGACGGATTATCACGAGTTTATACGAGCATGTTTGCCCTTTGACTCATAAGATGTGGCGGGTCGTAATGGCTTTCTTGACATTCCCGGCTCTAACTGGAGGTTGGAGGTCGTCTGTCCCAGGCTATGCTTGGAAACTACTCGTCCAGCCCAGAGGTACTGCAATATTGGGTCCTCAATCAGTAACAGCCACCACTACAGGGAACACGTCGATCCTAGCTTCTGTTAGCCAGTCTGTTTTGATGCAGACTGTTACCGGGGGAGACCACGAGGAGGTAGAGTTGCTAGGTCTTGGCCAGCTGATGGTGCGCCGGCCCTGCTATTGCGACAGCAGGTCGCAGGCGCTTATGCTCCCCCTCACTCAGTGTTTTGAGATTTCTGTTTCAATAACAATGGATGCTTCACAATGGCGGTTTGTTAGGCCACCAGTCAATCCTCCATAGCAAGATGAAAAAAAAAAAAAACTTCCATCTTGGACCCGATTTGGAAATCCCTTTTTATGATATACATATATTATATCTAAATGCTAAATGTTATATCTTTTGCTTATAATTGCTATCTGTTCTATCTTGATACCCAGTCTCCATTCTGACTCTGCATATGTGCCCATTACCTTTTTTCTTGATGCATGAATGCTTAGACATCTTGGTCGTTCTGTAATTGTTAAAACTCTCTTGCACATTTGAGTCTCACTCCCTGCTCCTCTTAGGTCTCAGTTATGGAATATCCTTTTTTTTTGAACAATTCAGATAAGTTACTCTTTATATTTATTGTATGTTTTTATTTATTTTTTGTGTCTGTAACTTGCCTGTGTCACTGCATAAGGTTTTTTTCTGATTGCAGCATCAGCTTGTTGGAATGTCACTTTTCTAAAACTGTATCCATATTATTTGTTTATTATTACTTTTAAAATTCGGGAGCCGCGATAGCTCAGTGGTTAGTGAACTGGACTACAAATGACAAGAGGTAGGGTTCACCCAGCCTTTAGTGGGTACCTGATTTTTTTCTGGGAAAGTAAAGCGGCACGGGCGTAATACTGACCACATTACCCCAAAAATCATGTGCCGAAGGTCTGTAAAATTTATGGTCACTAACACCATATTCCCTATACGCCACTTGGCATGACGGGGATACTTTACTTTTTTTTTTTACTTTTAAAATTTTTCCTTTCATCAGCTTTACCATAGCTCCATATATTTTAAATCAGTTCTCTCTAATACGGGGAGTTTAGTTTAGTCGACAGATAATCTTCATTGCACAGCAAACAACTTCACAGTAATCAGAACCTCTTCTAAGAACATTCCTCAGTGAGAAGTACACTTTCTACACACTAGAAAAAGCGAAGAAGATGGCTTCAGCTCAAATGCATGAACATTGTAGCACCAGCGAAAACCTTGACCCCAACCTCTTTAGTCACCTCTTATGACATTCATGGCAGTGGATGTATTCTCTTCTCCCCTGACCATGATCAGGGTCCCAGTACTGGCGAGATAATAATATCATGATATATAATGCAGATACTAGATTAAACTTTAGTAAAATCACTTGTTTTCTTGTTTGTATAGCCAAATGATCATCTAATAATCTCTCAGCTACTATTACCAGGGTTATATTCATTCACTTTTACACAATTCTTGGGTTTTCTAATTAGATGTCTTCACTTTTTTGGACATGATGAATGAAAATCTTATACTAGTGAAGCACAAATAATACACAAAATAACAGACTGGAAGACAAACCAGTAGACACAATCTTTAAGTGTATGTTGAATATACGTGAACATAAGTCTTTATATGTTGTGAGATCAATATACAATTTTAATTAAATTAAATTTTTTTAATAGTTATTTTCTAAATGTAAATTGTGTTTATAATGATTTTGTTTCAGATTCTGGCCAAAGAAATGCCAAAAAGTCCTGTCCCCCATATTTTCTCTGCTTCTGATGCCAATTCATCATCTCATATTAAACTAAGCTTAGACAACTCACATAATGACTGCAGTCACCCAGAGGTTTACTCATCAGGTAGGCTTACAAGTTCTACACAAGACTCCAGCCAGTTCCCATACACAACACCAAGTCCTATACACTTTGACAAAAATCGCTTGATTGAGCCATCCATAAAAACCCCTTTCCTTTTATTCCAAACTCAATCCCCATCCCAACAGCAGCATAGAACATCAAAACTAGGTCCACCTGTAAGTCCAAAGCCAGGAAAGAGACCTGAAACTTGCGTGGAATCTGCTGGAAAGAGCTCTGAGCACATGGTATCATCTGTGTCGCAAACTAGAAAGTACTACAGAGTTGTCTCCTCTCCAGCATTGTCTGCAGGGAAAAGAAGGTTATATTATATTCACTTTTTAAAAAAATTATAATAAATAATTATTTGTCAGCCATAATTATTACTTTGTTGTTGTTGTTGTTGTTATGGATCCAATGACCTTTGAGCTGATGCCCTTCAGCCCAATGCCATGTAGTAGTATCTGCAGGTATTTTTAAGTTCTGCTGTTGTTCCGTACAGAGTATTCCATTTGCAGGGTCTTTGGGGAAATAGTGTTGTTCTGATGTCAGTGAGCTCAGGACATTGAAACAGGTGGTGTTCTACAGTTTCTTGTGGGTGATCACAGAGTGGACATACTGGGGTATGGTTTTGTTGTATTCTATTAATGTGGTTATTCAGCATAACATATCCTGTTCTCAGTCTGAAGATGGTGGTTTGGTCTCTTCTTGTTAGATTGTTGATGTTGTCTTGTGGATTTGGTCTTGCCATATATTTAAAAAGCTCTCTCCCTGTTTTCCCTAAGGCCCATCCATTCAGCCACTCCTCCCTACTGTTGGAGTTTATGACTTGTTTGGCTGTGTCTAGTGTGATGGATGTATGTATCTGTGTCTGTTTGGATCCTCTTAGCTAATGTATCTGCCATATCATTTCCTGGTATATTTGAGTGTCCTGGGATCCATTGCATTACCAATCTTATGTTATGTGTTTCAATGAGTTTGTCTGTGTCTATGATAAGCTGTGTGAGTTCTGTTTTGTTCGTGTTGTTTTCCAGTGCTTGCAGAGCCGATTTGGAATCCGTAAATATAACTGTGTTTGTTTTCTTTGATGGTGTGGTATCGAAAATCGTATTTAAATGATAAATTGCTGTTTCAATAGCTGTTATTTCTGCTTCATAATTGTTACAGACTTCACCACAAGGGCCACATATTTCTTCTGCTGTTCCATCTGGATAATGTATTAGTATTCCATATCCAGCTTTTGAAGTAGCGTTAGTGGCTGCACCATCTGTGTATATATGTATCCAGTCTTCTGGATAAGTATCTATTGTTTTCTTTGCTGCTAGTGTTACTGATACTGGGTCTGCTTTTTTACCTGTTCTGTTACATATCTCTACATTTATTTCAGGTTTTTTATAATTTGTACTTGGTGGCATTTCTTTGATGACTCTTGATGTTTGTAGTCGTTTTTCAGGTAGATGGAATTTCTTTTGTATATTTCTAACATGTTGTAATACTGACATCTGCTTAATTCTTTGTTTTGGAGTCCATGTATCTACTAATTTTCTGTTAGGGTGGTCCTTCTCCATTCTTTTTTGTCTTTCATAGAGAACCATAGCGGCTTTGTTTCTCCTCAACTCTAAAGGTTCCACATTGCAGTGGATTTCGCAGGCTGCAACTGGAGTGGACCTCATTGCACCGCTGATGAGTCGTAATGCATTATTTTGTATCTTGTCCAGTGCCATGTTAGTTGTTTTGCTGCATGTCACTAGGAGCGACCATGATCCAAAACAGAGCGAACATATCCCAGATAAAGATTTCTAAGTGTTTCTTTATCTGCTCCCAATAAGGTACTGGAAAGCCTTTTCATTAGTTGAAGTCTTTGTGTTGCTTTCTTAGTGAGATTCTCTACGTGTTTCTTCAGGTTCAGTTGCCGGTCTAGTTGTATTCCTAAGTATGTAGGGTGTTCCTCTTTTTGAAGACTATTGTGTTGGAGATTGATGTTTGCCTTAGCTATTTTGTTACTTCTAGTAAATACTGTATATACTGTTTTCTGTACATTTATTTTTATTTTCCAGGTATTACAGTATTCTTCTAGGTGCCTCAGGTCTTTATTTAGTTGTGCTTCAGCTGTTCTAATATTTTCATTAGTACTCCACATGACCAGATCATCCGCATAGAGAGCTTTTTTATTTATCAGGGTTTTGGTCAGATCATTGATATATATCAAAAAAAAGGGTGCAACTGAGTGGTGACCCCTGTGGTAATCCTTCTTCTAGCACCTCTTTGTCTGAAATGGATTCATTTAATTTAGTTTGTATTGTTCTGTCAACTAGGAAATATTTGACCCATTTGTACAGTTTCACATGTATCCCGGCATGTCTCATCTTCAATAAAAGCCCCTTACGCCAGACTCTATCATAAGCCTGCTGCAGGTCTACTAGAATGGCTAGAGTATTTTGTCTCTTCTGAAATCCATCTTGGACCTGTTGTGTTAACCTGAGGATTTGGTCTTCTATGTTATTGCCTGCCCTGAAACCAGCTTGTTCATAACACAGAGTATTAGAGGTTTCCAGATACCAGTATAGTCTGCTATTGACCATACTCTCAGCTATTTTACCTATGCATGATGTTAAGGATAGGGGACGATAACTTCTGGGGTCATGTGGAGGCTTGTTCTTTTTGAGCGATGGCACTATATAGGCATTTCTCCATGTCTTCGGAATTTTGCTTTCTTTCCATGACTTGTTGATCAGTCTGAGTAATGTTTCTTTCCCTGACTTGCCGAGATGCTTTATCATCTCATTGTGTACCTTGTCAGGGCCTGGGGATTTTCTACATTTTAATTTTCTTAATGCCTTTTCTAGTTCCCTCATGTTAAAATCTTCTTCAAATATTGCAGCATTTGTTGTTGGGGCTCTTTCAATTAATTTTAAATTACGTAGCTGAATTTTATCGCTATCTGTAAGTTTGTTCGCTCTGTTGACTGAAGCAAAGTAACTATTAAATTTTTTAACTATATTTTTTTTAGAGCTGATGATTTGATTATTAAATTTTATTGGTTTAGGATTTGGTTCTCTTTTATCACCAATTATTACTTTAAAAAAGTGTGTGTGTGTGCGTGCGTGTGTGTGTGTGTTTTTATGGAAGACCCATAACTGCAAACAAATTAAAATCCATAATTGCTCAACCGCCCGTGCCAGTGGAATCATCCAAATTACTAACACATCTCCCAAACAAAGAAAGGTAGCTGTAGTCCCCATCATAGCAGTCTCAGCACACGCCAAAAGACATAAGGCGAAACTGCACAGAAAGTGAACACAGCCAACTGTTCCTTGTTATACGATATCATCATTCATCGTAAACAATTGGAATATCAAAACATGATCAAAACAGATGAAACACAAAGCTCACGGTGTGTACAGAGCACTTAACTCATTAGCTCCTTCAACAAGCCGGACTTGGATTATGAGGAAACTGCAACAAGGAACACTTGATATATAACAGACTAATAATATTTATATCTTTGCAATATGTGCCACTTTGGCACGCAAGGTTTCTGTTTTTGAGATTGTGGTTCTGCCCTATGTGCCGTCTTCAGCTTGAAAGGACAATAGATAGATAGATAGATAGAATATTTATATATTGGTCATAAGATATAGCTTGAGGCCAGGTTTCCAGATAGTGACTGGGTTAAAAGCAGTAATTTGCTCATATAAAAAAAAAGTAAAGTACCCCCGTCATGCCAAGTGGCGTATAGGGAATATGGTGTTAGTGACCATAAATTTTACAGACCTTCGGCACATGATTTTTGGGGTAATGTGGTCGGTATTACGCCCGTGCCGCTTCACTTTCCCAGAAAAAAATCCTCCGTTACCCATTAAAGGCTGGGTGAACTTGGAGGCCGTTGGTTGGGATCGAACCCTACCCCTTGTCCTTTGTAGTCCAGTTCACTAACCACTGAGCTATCGCGGCTCCCAAAATTTGCTCATATGCTGACTAATTATGTAAATCAGTGGCTTACAGCTGAACTAAATTTTACTTCACTTTATCCAGTGGCTGAGTGAGTAGGGATCAAGAGGAAAAGCAGACTGGTTCCTGAAAATGCTGTGTTGTAATCAGATTTGTTAGACCACAAGGCATAGGTATTACATCTTGTTGTAAACTATAACACAAGACATCTATGCCTTTGTGGGGGCTTAAGCGTTGTTCAGCAATAGAGCTGTAGGCTGTCAGTGAATCATAGCTGCTGATGGTTAGCGCAGGATCGGTGAACCAGACCTATCCAGATTTTACTCCACTTCTTCATGGTGCCCCTAGAAACATGCTAACCAGTCTAGTCTGCCCATATGAATAGTGATGAAGAGGGAAGGCAACCCCGTACTCAAAAATGCCATGCTGAAGTCGGATGTGTTAGGCCTAAAGGTGCAAATATAATAATTCTACTGCAAACCACAATACAACATATCCACGCCCATTTAATGTCCTTTTAAGGGCAGATGACAAAAAGGTCTATTCCTTCAGTCATTGGGTGAATGCAAGCAAACAAGCTCAGTCTACATGACATCCTCTTCAGTTTGGACAATGAAGTGGAGCACACAGCAGCAGCAGCAGACAATGTTATTATTTTAAAATATATTTTTAAAAATGTTATGACCTTTAATTAGAAAAGTCAAGCAAAAAAAAAAAAAATTAAAAGCAGTTTCTGCAACAAATCTGTCATTAAAATTAAGAAAAAGAGTTGTTTCAAAGATGTCCTGCCATATGGAAATGAGTCATGAACAAATATTCATTATGTCAGAGCCACAAACCATCCAATGAAACAAAATGACAGACAGGCTGGCATTGCCAACCTGAAAAAAAGTGTTGACCTCATTCATTTTTTTTCACTTGTTTTAAACAGAAGGAATATGTACAGATTAAGTTAGTTTGGTTAATTGTTAGATATTTTAACAAGTAATGTCAATTTGAATATGAATACACTATGACACAAATGTGAATGGATTACATATTAGAAGATATGCAGTGGCAAAATTGTTAACCCAATTATGTGCTGAACAGATGATTGGAGTTCAACTCCTAGCTGCAGCTACATTAAACAAACACATTTTTTTCGTGACTGATATTGAGGTGTTAGGGATCATAGGTAGCCTAGTTGGGAAAACCACCCTTTCTTGGCTATCGACATTCAAACAACCTGTCTTTGATTTCCGCTGAAAGCAGTGTGAATTGTACTTGTGGTTTGAAAAAAAATACTTTTACCACAATCCAACACATCCACGCCCATTTAATGTCCTTCTAAGGGCAGATGACAAAGAGGTTTATTCCTTCAGTCATTGGGTGAATGCAAGTAAACAAGCTAAATCTACATGACACCCTCTTCAGTTTGAACAATGAAGTGGAGCACACAGCAGCAGCAGCAGACAATATTATTTTTGAATATATTTTTTAAAATGTTATGACCTTTAATTAGAAAAGTCAAGCAAAAAAAAAAAAAAAATGAAAGGCAGTTTCTGCAACAAATCTGTCATTAAAATTAAGAAAAAGAGTTGTTTCAAAGATGTTGTCCTGTCATATGGAAATGAGTCCTGAACAAATAATAAACAAGTAAGAATATATTTGGAGGAAACAGAAATTTGGTTGTACAAAATGTTGAGAATATAATGGATGGATGAAAGGAGAAATGAAGCTAGCGCACAAAGAACTTTTAAAGAGCATTATAAAAATGCATGCTATCTTTTTTGGACATGTAATGAGCTGAGGAGAACATTAAAATATTGTAGCAACACTAAAAATTAGGAGGAAAGAGAGACAGGCAACAGATGCATTAACTCTTTCCGCACGTTTCGCCATACTGTGCGCCATGCTGATTTCAGCAGCGTACGTTTTGCCGCATAGTGTGCCACGCTCAATTTGATTAGTGTGAACGCCATCAAACCATATTCTTTTTACATGTCTTGTATCATCTTGGTATTGATGAAATCTAATACCTTGTTCAATTATCTAAAAATTCATGTATAATATGTTATATGTTAGATAAATATAAATATGTTGATTGATTCTTAAAACCATGAAAAATTTTATCTCTGAAACCTCTTCTGTTGCATCGATAAAAAGCTTCCATACGGAAAGAGTTAACAGCCTGATGTAGGAAGGGATTAACATTTGTACTGCACAGTTATTTATCACTCATATTAAGTCAATTTCCTCATTTTAACTCTTTACCTGAAGATAAAATACACATGCTTTTTCAATTATGTATTTAAAATGATTAGAAGAAGCATTTTCATATTAAAAAACTTCTGTGGTTAAAAATTGAATATTGCATCCTGGAAACCCTCAGATTTGCTGATCTTTGATCATTTAGTTACAAGCATTAACAACTAAAATATCATTCATACATAAATATTCACTTTACTTTGTGTGTGGTATCACATATTGAAATAACGTCCATAAGATATCAATTTTTAGAATGAATGGAAATGCATCAGATGCCAGACATCTTCATCCATAAAAGTTGCAACATTTCCAAAGATTAGAACTAAAATATCACTTTGAGAAGAAAACAAACAATTGTGACTGATAAGGAACACATGGCAAGACACTACTGTGCACATAGCAGCTGATAAGGATTGTATATTTTTTGTGAAGTTAGACTCATCTGTTACATACACTTTATGATCTAAAGCTTTTAATATGTTTAATGAAAGCAGTAATGGGAATAGACTTTTTGTACATAGTGATATTTGTCTGTAAAAATCTAGCAAAGAGGTATTTAAAAAAAACATACAACCCAAAACTCTACTAACAGTTGAACAACTTATGAAATCTGCAATGAAAATTGTATGGCTGAACTCATGGAACAAGGCAAATCTTATGAGGCAGGTTATATGTATATTGCCAATCATAATTGCAAAGACAACATTAATCACATTATGAGAGCTGTTCAAAAACTATTTGACCTTAATTTCTTTCAGTGGAAATAAATAAACTACAGGATTTGTTCTCCGTTGTGAAGATGCATTGGACCTTCATGCAAATGCGTCAATTTTTTCAGATTTGCAGAGTACATCATTCACTGGCTGTCAGTCTGTGAGTGAGTTTGTGTTGTGAACACCCAGTGGATTTTAATTTACAGTGAAATAATGGAACAACTTGAGCCACAATATTGTATCAAAGTTTACAAAATTTGGGTGATACCCAAGTGGAAACCATACGTAGATTCAACAGGCTTTCAGTGATGATGCCATGAATATTACACAAATTAAGGGGTGGTACCAAGTGGAAAAATAGGAGCTGCGATAACTCAATAGTTAGTAAACTGGACTACAAATGACAAGAGGTAGGGCGTGATCCCAAGTGACAGCTTCCGGGGTCACTAATGGGTACCGGATTTTTTTCTGGGAAAGTAAAGCGGCATGGACGTAAAACCGACCACATTACCCCAAAAATCATGTGCCAAAGGTCTGTAAAATTTATGGTCACTAACACCATATTCGTTATATACCACTTGGCGCGACGAGGAACTTTACTTTTTTTTTACCAAGTGGAAAAACAGAAACATACTCTCTTTCAGCTGGTGAATGGTGCACACATTTGAAAACAGAGACAATGGCTCTACACACAGCCATAAAGCTCTCAACACACAAGAGGTTTCAAGTCCAAAAATTGTTCTCCCCACTGGTGCAAAATCAGTCATACAAGTGATGTTAAGCCTGAAACAGCTTAGACTGATTCAAGAAATAAAGAACAACATATGTTCGCTGTAATAAAATTCAGAACTAGTTCTGCAGTGGATATCAACACTTTGTGGCAT
Source organism: Megaustenia siamemsis (assembly GCA_032433765.1). Lineage (NCBI taxonomy): Eukaryota > Metazoa > Mollusca > Gastropoda > Stylommatophora > Ariophantidae > Megaustenia > Megaustenia siamemsis. The sequence continues at coordinate 46,952,889 of JAVIAB010000008.1, forward strand.
TCATTTAAACGAGAAAGCAGATGAACTCATGCAAAAGCAGGTTGGAGCCTTCAACAGTCCAACCAAATCTAGAGCCTCAAGGAAATAAAAACAATCCTGAAACAAGCTAGAAAAACAATGGGGGAGTTACATGGAAAATATGAGCCAGAACATGACAGCTTAAACAAACTGAGCAGACCAAGATAGGACTCAGAATAGGTCACTGTAGCCTCAGAGCACACCAACACAAGATAGGACTCAGTGACTTTGCAACATGTGACTGCAGAGCATCCAAACTGCAGAGCATATACTACAGGACTGCAGTACTCTCAGCACCCTAAGAGCACAAATATGGCCCACACAAACAGCCCTGCATGACAAGTTATGGCAAACTGGTTGACCTCAAATGCACCATCTTGTTTGTGACCCAAGCTGGTCTAAATGCATAGCAATAGTTGATTGCTGAAGAAGAAGACTGAGTGGTACATTTGTTTCAAAGATGGCCGCACATTGGTTCCAGTTAGCCTTTAAAAAGCTGAAATGATGAAGTCTTTGACAAGTGTAGACTTTTGTTATGCAAGACTGTCATGTTACCATTTAGGAACTTGTGGATGAGATGGGTGTAAGCATTAGGCACTTGGCAGATCCATTGTGGCAACTGACCCGCCAATTCTTCGCATCTGATTCAGACTTTCTTGGCCAAACACAGTATTCCTCTGTTTCATCAGCTCCCTAAGCTTATTCTCAAAACTGAAAATGCAGCTGAAAAGGACCCGTTTTAGGTCATGAGAAGAGATGAAGTGAAGCGCCATCATCTTGTTATACTCCATTCCAGAATGAAGCCAACTGGAAATGCTTCCAAAATGGCAACACACTTTGGAGAAGTGTATGCAATCCCAAGGAGAGTAGTTTGAAGGGAATTAAGATTTCTTGCATGCTGGAGAGAGATTGAACTTTCCCCCACCCAAAGGTTGGATACATATTAAAAAGTCTTTGCACAGTTAAAGATCTTATCATAATTTTTCATCTTCACACACTAGTGACACTTTACATGTCAATTAGTTATCACTTGAACAGAAGCTTCTACATTCAACAGACGACTACTCCATTTCATCATCTGCACCTTAAAAAAAAACTGAGGTGCGAGTAGCCGTGTGGCTAAAACCACTGTTTTGCTGGTTGAAAATCCGGCGTACGGTGTTCAAAACCCATGGTAGACAAAGGATTTTTTCTATCGGGGGTGAAATAAAAGTCTGCGCCTAAATGGACATTAAATGAGCTTAGTTCCCCTGAGTTATCATTTACAGTTAGCTGTGATGTTTCGTGTCATTTGGCCCGACACATCCATCTTCAGCGTGACATTTTTGGGATACCAAGTTGCCTTCCTTCATCATTCCTTGTGTCTTGGCCACACTGGTTAGTTTGCTTCCAAAGGCTCAGTGCTCAGACACCACAGAATGTTGACCAGCTGTTACTTCTGATCCTAGCACAAGCATTCAGTTCTGAGTCGCTGATCACTTTAAACCCAGGGGCATTTGAGCATCTTGGCCAATGAAACCACACCTCATTGTACTGTTTGCACACATCATTATGAAACTTGAGTCTCCCACTATTTTGAGTGCTACAATCTTTTTTTTTTTTTATCTCTCAGTAGTAGCCCTAGAAATCACTGGAGTCTGTAGAAATGTGGTTTTACAGAAGAATGTTGAGAGTACCATGGACAGCTAAAAAGAGTAATGAAGATGTTCTGAGAGAGGTCAAAGCCAAAAGAGAGCTAATTTCCAATATTAGGAAGAAACAATCATCATTTTTTGGCCATGTAATGAGAAGAGGTTCATCGGTGCTATATAGAACCAATTCTGACCTATGGAAGCGAATCATGGACAGTAGACAAACAAATGAAAAGACGATTACAGGCCGCAGAGATGGGATTTCTCAGAAGAATGTTGAAAGTTCCCTGGACAGCTAAAAAGACCAATGAGGAAATTCTAAAAGAGGCCAACACAAAAAGAGAACTCTTATTAAAAAACATCAGAAAGAAGCAATCAACATTTTTCGGGCACATCATGAGAAGAGGAACGTTGGAATACTTGGTTACAACTGGCAAAATAAAAGGAAAAAGAGATCGCGGGCGACAAAGAGAGAAAATACTGGATAGCTTGGTGTCATGGCATGGAAAACAGTCAACAACAGAACTGATACAATGCACTGTAGATAGAAGATTGTGGAGGGACATGATCACCTACGTCAACCGGTATGGCACATGATGATGAATGAGAAGAGAACAACTGGAATATATTGTAACAACTGGAAAAATTGAGGGACGAACAGATAGAGGGAAGCAAAGAGAAAAAATAACAGACAGCTTAAGAGAATGGCTTGGCAGAAGGTCAACAACAGAAATGATAAATAACTGTCGAGATCGAAAGTTGTGGAGAGACATGATCACCTACGCAAACAGGCCCGGTACTTGATGATGAGTGGCCCTAGAAACAGACTAAATCGTTTGCCCGAACAAATAGGCTTGAATATCAAAGACAATCTTGTACTGAAAAAAATTTCACGGTGAAGTTGGAAGTATTGGGTTGAAGATGCAGATGTAACAGCTTGCTATAAGCTACAACACAATATGTCTCCCATAACACCCTTTCAGAGAGGAACAATTGTCAGGAAAGCACACAAGAAGAAGACATATATATATATATATATATATATATATATATATATATAATCAATTAGGTTAAAATGCTATATTAGGTCCATTTTTTCATTTCGAGATCTTTTGAATTTGTTAAGAACTAGACAAAATTAAAAGGCAAACACTGACAAGAGAGACAAAGATAACAGTCATTGGTCCCCTTAATGAGATTGATAGGCACACTCAATTTAAGGATTTATGGTGAGGTATACTGGGTAATGTCTATCTATCTATCTATCTATTGACCTTTCAAGCCGTAGCCGGCCCATAGGGCGTAGACCAAGATACTCCTTCTTTTATCTGAATTTTTGTTCCAGCAGTTTTAAATTCTTTTAAAGATATTTTATCAAATCTCGCCATTTGTCTCTGTTCTGTGCAAGCAGCTCTATCTTATTGAGGGAGCCGATTCCTGCTGCTTTTGCCTCTCTCAGCAATGTTCTTCTCAGTGTCTCTCTGGATCTTCCTCTTTTTCTCTTACCTGTTGTTTCCCACATGAGGGCTTGCTTTGCTATTCGGTTATTATCTCTTCTCATCATATTTCCAACATATGACCATCGTATTTTCTTTATTACTCAAGATATTAGTGGTTGATTGGCGATTTCTCTAATTTCCTCATTTGTTTTGAATTCGTTCCACGCTATACCACGTATTTTCCTTAGACATTTATTTTCGAATGCGTTCAACTTTGTTTCTATATCTCTTGTTGTTTTCCAGCTTTCACAAGCATACGTAAGGGTTGATAGTACATTTGATTTGAATAGTCTAAGTTTTGTGTTTGTGCTGATGAGTTTTGATTTCCACAACTTTTCAAGGCTTCTGAAAGACATTGCTGCTTTAGCTATTCTGATTCTGATTTCTTTGCTTGTATCCCCTTCTCGATCAATGTGACTTCCGAGATAGATAAAGTGATCGATCTCTTCCACTGGTTTTTTTTCCATGTATATTTTGTCGTCTGTTGGAACTAAGCTTTTAATGACTTTAGTTTTTTTCATGATTGATCTCAAGCCCAATTTTGCTGGCTATTGATGATAGTTCATTTGTGGAAATGTCTGATAACACTGAAAGGATGTAAGAAAACAAAATATAGAAGTGTCAGTGGAAACAAAAGTACACCACCATCTCATCAGCTCGTCTGCTGCTAAGAGCATTTGGGGTAATAGCTACTTCTACTATGTCTTCCATCACTGTAAAGGGGTGTAGCGTGGTTAATAAGATGTGTATTTGCAACTACCTGATGAAAAAAGATTCAAAACTTATAGCTCTCTAGGGGTACTGGGCGGTCTAGAGGTAAGACATCGACCTCTGGACAAGAAAGTTCTGGGTTCGATCCCCGCCATAGGTGATGGGAATTTTTAAAAATCGAATCCATGGTTTCTTCATGGCTTTACCTTTCCCTGGTCTCTTGGTGGTGAGATCCAATGTCTAGCCTTCTATGAAAACAGCAAAAATTAGGAGATCTCGTGTGCACGCACACACATTGAAGAACCCTTGGCAATTAAAAGTCGAAAAGAGTATTTTAAAAAAATGGCCACTGTCCAGGCAAAAACTGTTAAGTAAATCAACACATCCATAGTTAAAAACGTAGATATCATAGATTCCTGTAAACTAGCGACACAACTCTTCCATGCCAACTTAAGAGGCAAATGCTAAAAGTGACCAACATATAAGATTACATTTTGAGTTGTGTGATTTCCAATTAAAATGTCAGTTATTTTAAATAGAAATGTTTTTTTTTACAATTAAACATTGTTGGTAACACCTCAGTAAATATATTTGCTCTTCATTTCAGAGTAAGTGAGCCATTTTTTAATGAAACAGCAGATGGTATTCAATGTGAGCAGGTATAGTAATATCAGCTGAATTGTGGGCATCTATATCAAATTAGTTTTTAATCTCATATATAACACCAGAAGTGTATAATTAGATTCTAGGCATCTTAAACAGAGACCACATCATGAGCGAGAAAGTCCATAAAGCCAACTAAATATATATAAATCTTTCCTAACATCAGTTAAAATTAAAAAGGCAGTTAGGTGATCTAGAGGTGAGATGTCCGCCTCTGGGTTCATATCATGCCACAGGCAGTGGTAATTTTCAAATCTGTTGTTTCTTTATGGTTGTACCCTTCTCTAGTTTCTGGGCAGTGAGATCTGATGTCTAGTTCTCACGATTAATGTGGAAAAAATGTGAAAAACAGGAAGTCCCATGTGCACTTTGCATGTGTTAAAGAGTTGACAGTCGAAAATAAAAAAGAGTAGGCCAAAATGGCCATTTGCTGGTAAAATTAATAGGAAAAATCTACTCAAAACATCAAAGCTGTCAGTGATAAAAAAATGAGAGTACCTCTGAAGTTGGAGAATATCTGCCTGTATGGCAGGGGACACCCGAACACATGGCTGCCTGTGTGAAAAATAGTGACAGTCCTCAGTCCCTTTTGACTTTGACGGAGATAAATGCTGGAATTTGCAAAAAGAAAACAGCTACTACTAGGAGCATATGCTGTATGTCAGGCTAAGACCATCTTAGGAACAGTGGGTGGAAGTTTTATAGAAAATAGAATAAGGTGAAATTAGATGGATATCATTGAACACTAGATAAGGAATCTCTGGGAGAAAGTTTCTCTGGGAAACCAACAGAAAAGGTGGAGAAAGATTGTGAACAGTTCATTATGTCAGAGCCACAAACCGTCCAATGAAACAAAATGACAGACAACCTGAAAAAAAAAAATGTTGACCTCATTAATTTTTTTTCACTTGTTTTAAACAGATGGAATATGTACAGATTAAGTTAGTTTGGTTAATTGTTAGATATTTTAACAAGTAATGTCATTTTGAATATGAATACACTATGACACAAATGTGAATGGATTACATATTAGAAGATATGCAGTGGCAAAATTGTTAACCCAATTATGTGCTGAACAGATGATTGGAGGTTCAACTCCTAGCTGCAGCTACATTAAACAAACACATTTTTTTCTAGACTGATACTGAAGTCTTAGGGGAAAGCCACCCGACTTGGCTACCGACATTTGGACAGCCCGTCTGTGATTCCTGCAGGAAGCAGTGTGAATAGTACTTGTTGTTAGAAACAAAATACTCCCACGGTCGACCCAGCCGGCAGGAATGGGTACCATGGTATTACTCTACGAAGGTGAGAAATGCCACCTCACAACGTGAGTTTCAATGCTTGAAACATCGGTTGAGCAATTATGGATTTTAATTCGTTTGCAGTGATACCGGGGCCTTTGAATAACCATCAAACTTCTCAATTGGCTGCAGACATTTAGTCATAAGTTTAAGTCATAGTAATTGTCATGTCCTATGCCACTGTAATGTGTCATAAGAAAACAGTATAATTTGTCTCCCTATCTCCAGTTCTCTGCATTACAATTTTGGTTCCTTCCCAAATACTATGAGTGCCTGAATATTAAATAACAGGACACACAAATTTGTATAGATGTGTTGCTAGTAAGATTTTAATACACAATACTTCACTTTATAGTAAAACATCTACTGGTCTATAATATCAAGGTGCAAAATCTGATGTAAAAGAGAGTGTTTCCTTTTTGTCATTCTTTTCATTTATTCTTTTAATTAGTTGTTTCTTGTGGTTTGTGAATATTCTGTGGATAGACTTGCTTCTATCGTGACTTGATTTATATTAATGTGGATGACTTCGCGTTGTGTTTATTCTTCATGCTCATACTGTTAATATTATTAGGCAACTTTCTTAAACATGCCTTCAGTTAATCCTCATTCCTTCAACTTGGAATATAGGCAAATACTATAGGTGTACTATCACACCTGAGAGCCGCGATAGCTCAGTGGTTAGTGAACTGGACTACAAAGGACAAGGGGTAGGTTTTGATCTCAACCAACGGCTTCTGGGTTCACCCAGCCTTAAATTTAAAAAAAGTAAAGTACCCCCATCACTCCAAGTGGCGTATAGGGAATATGGTGTTAGTGACCATAAATTTTACAGACCTTCGGCACATGATTTTTGGGGTAATGTGGTCGGTATTACGCCCGTGCTGCTTTACTTTCCCAGAAAAAAAATCCGGTACCCTTTACCCAGCCTTAAATGGGTACCGGATTTCTTTCTGGGAAAGTAAAGCGGCACGGGCGTAATACCGACCACATTACCCCAAAAAAAAATCATGTGCTGAAGGTCTGTAAAATTTATGGTCACTAACACCATATTCCCTATACGCCGCCACTTGGCATGACGGGGGTACTTTACTTTTTTTTTTTTAACTTACTATCACACCTATACATGTTTATTACAAAATATTTACAGTTGTATAGTTCCACAGTAGATACATATTTCATGAATATTCAGAACATATTTTCACTTTAGGCTACTGTCATGTCAATTTTATTTGGCAGTGTGGATAACCGCTAAATAGTATAATGCTAGAAATTGTGTAAGACCACATAGGGTATGTCTTGGCTATCTCTACTCAAGTCCCTTGTGAAATTTTTGATCTGTCAAACTATTCACGTGTTCTTGTAAAAGTCTTGCTTTCTTCATCTAGCTGACTAGTTATCCACCTTTCTCTCAGTGTCTTTCCTTTTCGGTGTCTATTGTTGTATGTTTCTTGACTTCAATTCTTAGCATTTATGTCAGGCTCGTATCAAGTACCCGATGTTAGCATTATCTTTCTAAGCATTCCGCCTCTAAGTATCTCTCTTAGCTTTATGGCCTTCTGGCATCTATCTATGCTTGTCTGTTGTCTTGGCTTGTCCTGTCACTAACTGCCTTTCTGGTGGTAGGATTTACCTTTTATATAACTATGACTTCTGGTCTTTGTTATCTGTCTATTCACATACACATATTTTTCTCTGTGACATTGTGTCTGACTCCCACGCTATCTGGCCCATCCTAAATTAAATTTTAAAATATTTTCACACCGTTGGCCACGCGACCCTGACCTTGTTGGTCAGTGCGACTCATATCTTGTTCTTCCCGTCTTTACTGATAGGTCATGGGGGATCTGTCAAAAATGACACATGCTGTTGTTTCATTAACTTCTTTTTAAATTAATTTTTGTTATTGTTAGAACATGATATTCTAGAATTAAGACACAATTGTGACCTGCAGACTTTACAGTGAGTTAGCTGATTGCAGTTAATAATTCATAGCTGACTGCAGGTTTCAGGATCTGTCGAAATGGACCGATTAGGAACTTGCTTCCATCTTCTCCTTGAAAACTCATCCTGGCCAAGTGAATAATCAATTAAAGAGAGAAGGCAACAAATTTACAGTTATGGTTACTAGTATGTTGCTATTTGTAAGGAAAAATAAAAAAATAAAAAAAATGGTATGTAAGAAGCTTTACGTGACAAGTGGACGACACAGACTAAACAACGTTTCGGCTCAATAGGCCTTCATCAAGAACAATACTAAACAACGTTTCGGCTCAATGAGTTGCTATTTGTAATCAGTTGATGACATTAATATTTTTAAATATATTATTTCAGTTTCTTTATATTTTGTTCAAGGTGGCTGTGACTGATGTCAAGTGGGAGAAACTTCGCTCTATTCTAGTGGCTATGAGAAATGATCCATTTGATGTTGAACAAAGTTTGAATTCAACTTCTCCTGAGCTGTTGACTAATCTTCAAGAAAAAATCAATATTCAGAAAGAACAATTTGCTCTTCAGAGTGAACTATCATACATGCACGATGCTCTTAAACAGAAGGTACGATAAATTCTTTCTTTCTTTCTTTCTTTCTTTCTTTCTTTCTTTCTTTCTTTCTTTCTTTCTTTCTTTCTTTCTTTCTTTCTTTCTTTCTTTCTTTCTTTCTTTCTTTCTTTCTTTCTTTCTTTCTGGCATTCACCCGATGACTTCTATAGAAATGGGTAGTCCTCTTCACTATCTGTCCTTCAAGGATATTAAATGGACATAAAAATACATTGTTGTAGTTTATTTGCACCTTACAGCCCAGTACATCCGATTTCAACATGGTACTTTTTAGTACTAGGTTGTCTTCCCCCTTAGATACTCACTTGGCCAGACTAGATTAGTTAGTTCGTTACTAGAGGCACTGTGAAGAGGTAAAGTAGGGACTGGATGGTTCAGTTTCACCAATCCTGGCACAAGCTATCTGCTATGAGTTGCTGATGGATTTTTTGTTCTTGTTTCCCCCACCCCTTCACTTCTCATTCCATCCTCATCTGACTTACAGTCACTGCTCCGATTCGAAGCTCCTGAGTCAACTTGCAACTAAGTTTTCAACTACTTTATTTTATTTTTACATTTTTTTCGGTTTATTAATTCTCTTATAATATAGTACATTTCCATTTAGTTTTGTCATTTCATTTTATTTTTAATCCTATTTTTATTTCTCTTTGATCTAGTAGTTCTGCTCATTCTAGACCATGTAGCAGAGTTTTTCTTCATTCCTTTGTCCCTTTGTGTTGTTCTACTTTTCTGAATAAGGCCAAAACATCATGATTTAGTTTTGTTCTTTTTTTTTTTGTAAAGCTGTCATGACACTTTGTATGAGTGTACTTTACACCTCACCACTTGCTCCTTGTTTCACTGTACTTCTGTAGTTAAAATTATTTTAGTAATATACATTTAGGTTTTAAGTACACCTAATTTACTAAAGCAGTCAGCATCAAAATGGTTTGCCAAACTATTATGTTGCTCTTTAAGAAGAATTTACCTTATGTAATACAGTTACTTGACAACTCATTACAGGAATTTGAGCTTCGACAAACAGAAGCAGAGAGAGACTCAGCCTTAGCCTACATCCGACATTTGAAAGCTAATTTGACAGGTAACTAGATTCTATAATAGAAGTAACTCATGTGTGTTCTTGCTGCAAAAATATTTTGATGTTTTATCCATGGAATTGAATACATAATTGTTTCCAAATTATGGATGAAATAATTTGATAGCACTTATCTAACTATATAATTGACTATTCATTAACAAAACTAACCTCTCTATAGAGTTAAGGCTACCCCAGATATGGGCAGTACATTTCAATAGATGGTGAAGGGTATGCTCCTGATTCAGCATTATGCTGATGTTTGGTTGGTTGTTGATCTATCAGCTTGTTGGTTCATCATGCCCTTTGGTCTCAAGCCATATATATATATATATATATAAACTATATATATATATATATGGACTTCCGTTTCCATGATGGTGGAACTAAGTCACGTTCTCTCGATCGCTGCAGAAATTGCTTTGGAATCTGATCAATTTCGACTTTCTGTTGCAATTTTCTGCATTCAAGTTCTGATGATGTTCTAATTATCATATCTACGCCAATGAATTGGCGTTGCATGCATGGCAATACTCCGTTTTGACAAATCAAGTGTTGTGAATGCGACCTTCCACCGTCTAATGTTGATCTGCGTTTTACATCACACTGAGTGCTGTTCCATGACCATTGATTTCCGCAAGTTATTTACAATTTCCAACGCATTAATGTGGTGGGCTCCATCAAGTCAGTCGAAGTTTTATCTCTTTGGGGAATTTGCACCATGTTTCGTTCATTGTAGACTGCATTCACTAGAGTAGTCATGAATCCATGGGCGCAGTCATTTTGTGCGTGCTACGTCATCATAATGGCTCATCGTGTGTCCCAAGACCGACCATGCGCTAATCTTGCGATCTGTTGTTTGGTGTGCAACGAGGATAGTCTGACGACGAACTGTGTTTTGTATGTTCGGAGTTGGAGTCAAACACGATGTCCTAACATCATCAAGCGCTATACATTTAAATACTATGATGATTATCATTTTCAGGAGGACGTGAACTTCCGGGCAATATGGTGGATAGGCGGCAGGAACCATTGAAGGCTATGTCTGAAAAGTGTTCCTTGTTGCAGTTTCCTCATATTCCAAGTCCGGCTTGTTGCAGGAGCTACTGAGTTTAGTGCTCTTTGCACACCGTGAGCTGTGCGTTTCATCCGTTTTGATCATGTTCCGATATTCCAATTGTTTACGATGAATGCTGATATCGTATGACAGGGAACAGTTGGCCGTGTTCACTTTCTGTGCGGTTTCGCCTTATGTCTTTTGACGTGTGCTGAGACTGCTATGATGGGGACTACAGCTACCTTTCTTTGTTTGGGAGATGAGTTAGTAATTCGGATGATTCCACTGGCACAGGCGGTTGAGCAATTATGGATTTTAATTCATTTGCAGTGATACCGGGGCCTTCCATAACCAAATATAGATATATATATATATATATATATATATAATTTCATTTTCACTGCTGGGGAGTCTGTTAATATTTTTGCCAACTCAGGTCTTCAGCCAGAAGAAGGACTGCTACTCTAGTGTTAGACACAGGTTAGCAACTATGCTCTTCTGTTAGATGCTGCAGCCAATGTAAGGTTCATTTCTGGACACAGATTGTCTCCTTTGTTGCAAGGAATTTCTGTTTTGATCTAGGCATATAGCTATAAGTTCAAAACAATGAGATCAGCATATTCTGAGCAACTGTGCCTGTACCTTCTTCTTTTCTTTCACATTTGCCTTTCAGCATCAAGGGGAGATATAGTTTGTGGTCTTTTGCTCTTCTGTTCACCTCTGCTGCTGTTATGTTTCCTAGTGTTTCTAATATTCCATCAATCCATCTTTTTCCAAGGTTGGCCCTTGGGTCTGGTATTCTCGCAACATTTATTGATGACTCATTGTGTTGTGTTTTGATCTTTCTGCCACGTCATGTGGTCAAATCATTTTATCTGTTGTTTCTTTATATATTCTATGGCGAGGGTTATTCCTAGCTTTTTTCTCAGTTCTTCATTTCTTCTGTCCCTGTGTGCTAGACTTAAGTAACAAGAAAACATGTAATTTGCTTCTTCATCTCAACTTCTTTACAATAGTTCTGGCTCCTTCCAAGCAATAGTGAGTGCATGTGTATTAATTAATAGCACAAAAAATTGTAGAGATGAGTTATTGGCAAGATTTTAAGATACAGAATCTCATTTTAAAGGAAAGCATCTTCTGGACTATACTGTATTAAGGTGAAGGGTATACATGTTCCTGGCTCACACCGTAATGTTTGGTTGCTTATTGATCAAGAAGTTATTGTCAACAGCTTGCTGATATTAAAACATTGCCTTATACTTCATACTCTAGCAGTCTCTAAATTGTGTTTTCATTAACTATCATGTCATTAATTATATTGATTAATTTTTAGTTTAAAATTGTTATATTACTTAATTGTCAGGCCTTCATTAGTGACCATGTCCTCTTTAGTTATGTCTTCATTAATGATTATTTCCTCATTAAAATTTAATTTACATTATTGAAGAATAAAAGATTGAAATCAAAGTAGGAGCCACGGTACCTGTACAGTAACAGAGCTGGAAGATGTCAGTGGCGTGAAACTGATGGCTTGTTCCAGAATCAGTGAACCAGAAACATCCAGACACTACTCCACCTCTTCGTGGTGCCTCTAACAACAGACTAACCTAGTATGGCCAAGTGAGTAGGGACTGAGAAGAAAGGCAACCCAGTACTAAAAATCGCCATGTCGAAGACAGATGTGTTGGGCCAAAAGGTGCATATACCACAGTTTTTACTGCGAACAGCAATACAATGTATTTATGTCCACTTAACACCCTTTCAAGGCTGGATGATGAAGAGGGATAGCTTATATTTGGATCAATGAATCAGAACTATACAGGAGATCTGCTATTCCATTATTTGTTGGGTGGCCGCAAGAAGAAGAAGGAGAACTAAAAACAGAATTCGAGGACTATGAAAGTCAATACCCACTTCTTCTGTGTTTAGCCATTAATTGCTCCTCCTCATTGTCCAAGCTTAAAATGGCTTGCAGTTATTTTGTGTCATGGGTTACAGCAAGCTGAAATATCTGGGCCTTCCAGCACAACACATCTCACATCAGGACAGCATTTTTTAGGTACCAGATTGCTTTCCCATGTTGATCCTTGTTTGCTTGGTCAGACTGGTTATTCTCTTTTTTAGAGAAATATTAGGAAAGTGGAGTGAGATCTTGATAAGCACTGTTTATTTATTCTGATCAGCTGTGAGTTGCTGAGTGCTTTGTGCCCATGCACCTGTAGGTGTTTTTGTCCCTTGTAACTTCAGAGTAAGCATTACAAAAAAAATTTTGTTTTAATTTAATCAAAAGAAATGTTTGGGACCTCTGTCATTGCTCTTTATGCAAAGAACAATCATTAACACATTCCATACCACAAGCTGCGAATTGTGGCCCTAGTAGTCAGCATGAGAAACCCAGGAGCTGAGTTTTGCAGCTTTTATTTTATTGATGTTTCAGCTAAAACCTTGTGACTCTTTTCGGACTTCCTGAGCAAATTGTCCAAACAAACTATGTGTTTTAGATCAATTTTCATTTATTTTCTTACTGTTATTTCACATATTAAAAAAATTCCCCAAAGTGGCCTGGCTACAGAGTGTTATGCCCCTTGGTAGAGGATATTTTAAGCAGAAATGATTAAACTAGAAATCTATATGTAAAGGAAAACTTTTGATTAGTAAAACTGATATGCAATAGTTGACAACTCTCAAGCAGAATACACATTTTGTAAGGAGTCCACATTGCAGGGAAAATGGAGTGAACATATGATTTTCAGAGATGGTGCTGCATCCTAAATTGAGTGGCTATCTTCTTTCTATATTGTTGTATGTGTACACTTTAAAATGACAATCTTAAAAAGTTGCATTGGTAAGCTTAAAGCTGGTAACATCTCTCTACAGCTTGTCCTTGTATGGGGCTGGTGATGACCAGAAATCTTCTCTGTTCATCAAATGTTGGTCATCTCTTTAGCAGATCTATCCAGCATCTAAAGTCAGTTTATCAAAAATATTCATTTTGTACGACAACTTATACAAATCTGAAAAAGAAATAAAAAAGTGTTTGCATTAAATATCATACCCTCATTAAACTATATGGGACAATTGAATTGCTTAAACAGTCAGCTGACTTCATAAGAGAGTCTGGAGTCCTACTCTGATTGAGACTTGATCGCAGAGAGAGAGAGAGATACCCTCATTAAGTAAACCAGGGATGAACTAAAAACTCTATCTGAAAGACTTTTTTGTGACTGCACTGGGTATACAGCCTTTATTTTCCAACCCTATAGTTCCCCTTGAGGCAGACTCCAGAAATGGGACAAATGTCATAAGGATAGATTGCAATGGATTTTATTTAGTCTGTTGAAAACATTCTGATTCCAAAATATTAACTTGACTGTAAAAAAAGACAACACTTTCAACATTTTCAATTAAGTAATACACTGTGATTTTGAGATGTGTCTATTTTTGCAAAACTTCACTGCCTTATGAGAAGACTTGGGAGAATTTGAAGGCTACGGGAGTAAAGTAGGCAGAAAATTCAGAGGGAGGAAAACTATGGCACTTGGTTGTGTGTTATCCATCTTCTGGCGTCCCTTGCAACTTTAGTTCTGAAAGTGAGGACCTCGTCTATCCTTCAGAGTGCTTCAAAGAGGAGTCTAGAGGGGGGCTAGTGTGTTTTGGGCGAAGTACTATCTCCATATAATTTACCCAGGCATAGCAAGCAAACAATAATATTGCTTACTACCATCTGTCTGCCTAGATGCCAAAGGTCTTATATATATATCATATGGTCGATTGCAATGGCTTTTTTTAAAAAATATATCTTTTTTCTTTAATCTTTTGAAGAAAGTTGAAGCTTGTGCCTCCTGGAGATACTGCAAAACTAAACCTTCTATATCAACCTACATATATAGAAACTGTGAACTTCAGTCTTGGGATGTCCTGTGAAGGAGACCTTTAAGCAAGTGAAATTACGAGAGTTTAATTTTGCCATAATGCTTTTTTTGTTTACAATTTTATTTCAGATAAAGAAAATCAAAGAGTGCAATTGTATGAAAAAGGAGTAGAAAGTTTGAAAGCTTCTAATGTTTCCAAGGTATGTCTATTTTCTTATATTCAATGTTTGTGTTATAAAATGATAGATATATGTTGTGGGTTCCTACAAGCATGACCTTATAAATAAAAAGGTATGTTGCCACATGAATTAGGACAAATTAAGAGCTAGAACTTTCAAAATGTAATTTGCCTTATTCTCTCTCTCTCTCACTCTGTAATATTCCTCCCACTCCTCTTGATGCAGTCTATATGACCATAGTTGGTTCCAATATTAATTTAACCCTTAATTATGTTACCTATCTGTGGTGTGCTTCGTTACATTCTTATGACAAAATCTCTCTTCTACCTTTCAGCTCCCTGTGGAGCATAGGTCTTCAACAAACACTTTCCAAGCCGTTCTGTTTCTTGCCATTCTTTTAAGATCATTCAATGTCTTCCCCATCATCTTCATCTCTGCTTCCGTCTGTCTTCTCCAAGAATTCTTTGGTCTTCCTTTTTGTCTTTTTCCTGGGGATTTAAAAAATAGCCTGTTTTGTAATACAGTGTTCGGTGTAATGGCGGCTTGTGTAGTCATTTTTATAAATCAGCTCTTGCTGATATATTTTAATGATTTACGCGACAGTCTAGTTGTGAAATTATGTGTTTCTATTCCCCGTTTGGTGTATGTTTTACTTCTGACGTGTGGATGAACTGTGAACTTTACCGATATTTAAGTGGAATATGATTTATTCTTCTTTGTGTCGTGTGTTCGCGGTTCGATAGGCAAACATATGGTTCGACAAAAATGGCGCAGGCCGGGTATATTCAACCCGAATGTGAAAAGTCTGGGACGGTGGATGGGGCGGAAGAATCAGAAATGATCAATGGCCCAGAAAGCGAAAACATCATGTGTATCAGGAGATGATACACATAAGGCATATTCAGAACACGAAAGATGAATATGGCAGACCACCATGAAAGAGATTGGAGCCTTATCACATAACACTCCAAAAAAGCCATGGAGAGAATAGCAAAATGTTACATCTTCTCAATATTACTGTATGGTGCAGAGACATGGATATTAGACAAGAAAACAGAACAGAGAATTGAAGCCTTTGAAATGTGGATCTAAAGAAGAATAGGTAGAATTGGATGGAAAAAAAAAGAAAACAAACAATGAAGTTTTAAAACAACTAAAAATAAAAAGAGAACTACTAAACACAATTAGAACAAGACAAATGAATTTTTTGGGGCATATTAAAAGACACAACAGCCTACTAAAAGTAATATTGGAAGGGAAATTACAAGGTAAAAGAGGCAGAGGCAGACCAAGACTAACATGGACAAGTAACATCAAAAGATGGACATTTCAATCTATGACAACCTGCACCAACAAAGCAAGAAACAGAGTGGAATGGCGATCCATGGTAGCCAACCTCGTTGCGGAGACGGCACTCGATGATGATGATGATTTGTAATACTCTTAATTGACTTCCACAGTGAGTGTCCTATCCAGCGTCATTGTCTTTGTTGTATCTCTTTATCCACAGGTATTTGACTGGTACATTTCCATAATTCTATGTTAGTGATTTTGTCCTGCCATTTCCATCCTTTTATTCTGCGCTATTATTTATAATGTACTTCCATACATTAATGAAAGTCTGTATCTTCATGATTGTCATTTTTGTTGTTCTCCATGCTTTATTGCTATATATTTGCACTGACTTAACAATGGAGTTGAAAATTTTAATTTTTGTATTTAATCTAATTTCTTTGGATTTCCATTTGCTTCTAGTGCAACAAATGCTCCTCTTGCTTTTGATATCTTTATTTTAGTATTATTCTCATTTCCTCTCTCACATGGGGTGCAAGTGGGAAAATACTCAGTAAAGTTTACCAGCAGAGTATATGCCCACATTTAGAATATGGATCAACTGCATGGCTGCATGGTACTCAGCATCAAACACCACACTGCAAGAACTGGATTATGTACAAAACCAGGCACTTAGGGTCATCACAGGAGCAATGAAATCAACACCAATATTGGAAATTGAGAAATTGTGGAGGATACCAGCACTGAGAGAACGGAGGGACCTGCTGATACAGGTAGAACAATTTTCATGCATGCCTAGACATCCAATGAAGGACCAGTTCCAAAATCTTGCATTGGGACGGCTTAAGAAAAACAGTTTTATCTACCAAGCGAAGTGAATTTGTTGACAAACACCAGACATGCCAAGAGTTGTCAGCCCCCTACTGCCCATACCAGAACAGATCCCCTGGACAGAGGAATCCGGATTGGCAATACAAATACGGACAGAAGTGAAAGGGATACTAGACATGGAGGAACAGAATAGTCTTCAGCGTAAAACAATCACTCTCAGTTTCTTGGATGAAGAATACCCACAGGATCTATGTGTTCGTGTGTACACAGATAGATCAACACAGAATACAATCAAGAATTGGGGAGCAGGAGCTTACATAGAGTACCCAAATAACATTAGAGATATGAATAAAATAGCAACAGGGAAATATTCTCACAATTACAATGCAGAAATTCAAGCAATAAAGTTGGCAATAGAAAAACTGCTGAACAGTAATCTTAGCCCACAGCCTGTAGTGTTTTTGACAGATAGAAAATCAGTACTCCAGGCACTGCAATCTGGAAATTGCCACAGCTGCAGACCTTATTGACTGAACTCTGCAAGCACCACAGGGTCACCATACAGTGGATCCCTTCTCACTGTGGAATACCAGGAAACAAGAGAGCAGATCAACTGGCAAAAGAAAGGTGCAACAGGCACACAACCAGATGCACCAGTTACATACCATCAGAAGAAACATATAATCAAATCAATCAGAAGACCACAAGCCCCAAATCAGAATGCCTTTCATAATATGAATAGATATGAACAAGTTACCTTTATACGACTCAGAACAGGACACAATCGACTCCACAGTCACATGTATACAAAATTCAAGATCGACACCTCAACTACTTGTACATGTGGACAGAGGTGCCTCAGACTGCTGAACACATACTACAAGACTGAACTGAATGTAGTAGACTGAGGAAAATCCATTGGCCCATAGATGCAACACTACAGACAAAACTATATGAACCTCTGCAAGAATGATAAAATATGAACACTAAAAATAGTATTTCTTTGAACTTTTGACACATAACTATGTTTATCAATGATACACACAGGGAACTCAGATTTCCTTTCTCAGGTTGATTTATGACCCGAAATTGACTGCTTGGACCGGACGTGTTATTTTGTCTATTCAGATGCTGATGTGGGGAATTCTCGACTGCTGTGAAACTGATTCCATGAACAGACCAGAACAAGTTACCAAAAGTTTTGTTTGGTTTTAACACGTTATCTTATGTCGACTCTTCTGATAACACAGTCATCTCTGGCATAGCTTACATGGTTAATGAGAATATTTAAATTTTCTATGCCAAGGGAAAATAGAAACTATCATGGAGGTTATTAATAATAAAGAAAATAAGAATACATAATGCAAACTGAAAGTTCTGTATTACTTTATTTTTTGTTTTTGTTCTCCACCTCTTTTGCCTTTTGGCATCGAGGGAAAATGAAGTGCTCATTTATTTGTTTAATACATGGTGCTTTATGTGGCATCTGATGTTTCATTTGTCCTTCTCTTTAGGAGTCTTCCTCTACCTCGTCTGTTGTTGCATCTAGTTGTTAATGTTTGATGTGGAATACTATTTGTTGGTAGCTGCATTACATGCCCAAATCATTTGATGTTATCTCTGGATGAAGCTCAAAACTGGTATTATCCCACTCTTTTCCTGATTTATTTATTCATTATTTTGTCTCGTTTTGCCACATTAAGTATTCTTCAAAGATATTTCATTTCAGTAGTTGTTATTGTTCTTTACTTCTCTCTTGTTTTTTTCCTATTTTTTTTCTCTCATATTTTTTTGGTTATAATTGTAATATCTGCTCTCTACTGCAGGAGAGCGTTATTGACATGCTGTCACCATTAATGAAGGAACTACATGAGCAAAAGTCCTACCTTGATTGCCTGATGACTGTGGTTTTGATGCGTGCTCCATGGATGTTGGATGAGGTTGATAAAATGGAGCTACCAAATGGTCAAAGTTTCTCCACCCAATGTGATGATGAGGAGGTAGATGACTTCAAGCGTGAGGGAGTGGTTGTGAGGTTTGGTGTTAATAGTTGCAGTAAACTTATTGATATCATTTCCTTTGTTTATTTTTTGTTTGTTTCATACCATACAATGCACACTGGAATTTTCCCATATCAGGTCCAAAAAATTGCAGCAACAATCTTTCAATCATAAAGATTGATACAGCAAAGCTTTAATAATTCACAGGTGAATGAATTTAAATAAATTTTGCTATTTAATTTAACAATGTATTAATTTTTTTGTTTAGCTTTGCTTTGGTAATTTACTGCTGGGAAGAAGTGGCTGAAGTATTATGTGACTGAGATATTTTGAAGATAAAGGATGTATATAAAGAATATAATTATCTTTGTAGATCAGCAAACTATTTTCTTTTTAATCCCATAACCCAGCAAGTCATTAAGACACCACTGACTGACTTTGACAAGCTTCTCCATTTCTATCTATCATCAGTCACTCTTTGGGACTGCAAAGCAGAGCCTGTCCATTCTTTGATGCTATCTTCCCATCTCTTTCTCTGTCTACCTCTCCTTTTTGCTCCTTTCTCAGTTCTTTGCAGAATGATCTTTGCTAGGGAGTCAATCGAGATACATGGCCAAACTATACACACTTAAAATCGTAAATAAAAACAAATTAATTGGGGAGGATGGATCTTTATGAAAGTAAAAGTTAATATGAAGTTTATAAAATAGTGAGCGTTATTTCATTACAGTTTTTGCTCAAGCATGCAATTTCAAGAATTTTTGTGTTTTAATTACATTAATTTGTATTATTCTTATTTTTTTAAGATAGTTATTTACATTATCTGTTATTGTATATCAATTTGCTCTTTGTAAATCATATACTATGACATACTGTCTTTCTTTTATCTTTTCACACATTTGCCTAAAAAGAAAAGATATTACTTAATTCTGGTTGTGCCTTTAATGTTACTCAAATATCAGTGCCTTCAGACAATTATTCAGTGCCTTGGATCCATAGTTAAGAAATTGATAAAATCGCTTGTTTAAATTACATATATATATTGCTAGCCCATTGTCAGTGTAATATATTTTAAATATGTTTTGCTCATATACTCACACCCTCTTCTGTGCCAGGTAGTAATATATATTTATATATTTCTCCATTTCCATCGATAGATAGATAGATAATTGTGGAGAGGTATGGCAGCAGGCATAGTACTTGATATTGATGATATTTACATAAACTTTAGCATGTTGTGTGATCTTAGCTGACCTAGGAATTTTGCCCTCAGATATTGTTTTGTAATTTGATTCTCAAGCATCTCCATGGCTGCTAGTAGTGTTCTGTAGAAGGCACAGCTATTGTTATAATAAGTAATCTGAATCTCTTGTATGTTCATATATATATATATATATTTTTTTTTTCCCCCTGTCATAATGGTATGTATACCTATCTTTTAGGATGAATTTGGAGCTTCCAAATTTATGCAGTGAATGTGCTAGCAGTGGTCAGAAACTCATAGCTAATTGTTGGTGTCAAGACAAGTAAACCAGAACTGATTGAGACCATATTTGACCTCACTAAAGTGACTCAGCAAACAAACAGACTAATCAATTTGGCCAAGTGAATAGAGATCAATAAAGGGAGCCAAACTATGAACTAAAAAATTCTATCCTGAAATCGGATGTGTTGTACTGAATAATTCAAATGTCACAGCCTTCTTGTTCACCCAGCCTTAAATGGGTACCAGATTTTTTTCTGGGAAAGTAAAGCGGCACGGGCGTAATACCGACCACATTACCCCAAAAATCATGTGCTGAAGGTCTGTAAAATTTATGGTCACTAACACCATATTCCTTCCCTATATGCCACTTGGCGTGACGGGGGCTCTTTACTTTTTTTTTTTACAGCCTTTTTGCTAATAACAGTTCTCACAATTTATATTAATTTCATGCTTTTTTCAGAGCAGATGATTTGTAACTAAAGTTGTCATGGCATATGTAAACAAGAGTAGAATACTTTTCTTTTTAATCTTTCAGGTGACAATATCCTGTCATTAAATAGCTTACTTAGTGCTTTATGTTGAAAAGAAGCTAAATGTGCTGTGTAGATAATAATGTGTTATCTAACAAGGAAATAACCCAATAGGCAAAACAAGCATTATACTAGATCATCATTATTCCAGCATTGTGCTATCAATGTCTGAACTGAACTAAAAAACAATCGGAAAATAACTACCACTGAAATATAACGTGTTAGATGCATAACAGGAAACTTCATGCCTGCCTGAGAGATAAGATTAAAAGTGAAAAATTAAGTAAAAAGCTAGAAATAATGTCTACTATTGAATGTATAAAGAAACCATAGATAATGATTTGGTTACATGATAAAACAGAAGAAATAGGTTATGACACAAGACATCAACAAACATTATGAGAACACCAGATAAAAATGCTGACTACAAAATAGATGGATTGATGGAATAAGAGAGACTAGGAAACATAACAACTGAATATGGCAAACGAGAGCAAATGACCGCATACTATATCTCCCCTCAACAATGAAAGACATGTGAGGAAGGTATGAAGAAGAATATGTATTTTCTGAGAGAGGGACACATTTTATGTGTAAATTTGTTATTTGGGAAAAGTGAAATCTTCATGTATTTGAAATAAATAATTAATAAGTGTTATATATCAATAGTTTATTCATTTAATAAAAGATGTTTTATTTTAATTTTGTTATTTTGGGAATGGTTGGTTTCATTATTCACAATTAATATTTTACCATTGTTATATTTTTTTTATAGTTTATTTACTGTTGCTGTTGAAGATATTTGACTTTCATAAAGTATATCATAATGCATATCTGTTGTATTTTTAAATACTATGAGTAGGTGAGTCTTTCATAGACACACTGCACTGCAGTACAAATTCCAAAATGCTTGAAAATGTTTAAAAGGATAACTCTCAAGCACAATTTATGCCACTTTTGGCTGCTGTTTATTTGTTTTATTGTGAACCTGCTGATATAATATAATTTCATTTGATATGTGCTAGTGTTAGATACTTCATAAAAGTAATGCTGGTGCCATAAACAACATTCCCTCTAATTTTGTGTCAACCACTGAACAGAACTTTTGATAATAGCGGTAAAGGTTCCCTCCATGTCTTGCTAGGCATATGGGGAATATAGTGTTAGTGACCATATCTTTCTGTGATGTATATCCTTATATATATATATATATTTTGTGTGTTATTTTTGTGTTATTTTTGTGCAGTAAAGCTGGTGATAATCAGCCAAAACATTATTCAACTTTTGTTTTGTTTCTCACCTATGTAAAGCTGCTACCATACCACTTTTTTCTCTTTTTAAAAAAAAAAAAAATGTTATTATTATCATCAGCTTTACATCAGCTCCACATCTCTATGCATATTGGTGCTTTTACTCCTTTCTATGACCACAGCACATTGTTGTGTGATGTGAACTTTAGATACAATAAACACAAAAAAATATGTATCTCAAAGCTACTGCCAAAAGTTATTGTTTTTAATAAATTACATTGAGCAATGACACTTTGGTGTTCACGACATCTATAATGTGATTATGCAGCCATACCCCTGTGCAGCTTAAAGGGAATTTTGGCCATAAAATGTACTGTAGTGTGGGGGTGTGAAATGTTTTAGCCTCACATTGCAGTGTTTCAGCATATGAAGGTGAGATGGTCAGTGCTATTTTGCTCTGCTTTAGCCTTCTGTAACTGTGCTAGCCACTGGAAGTAGATACCAGATATTTTTTTCAATATAGACACTAAGAAATATAGTAGTGTGGGAAATAGTATAATCTCTTCTATCTTTCAGCTCCCTATGGAGCATAGGTCTTCAACAAACACCTTCCAAGTCATTCTGTTTCTTGCCATTCTTTTAAGATCATTCTATGTCTTCCCCATCATCTTCATCTCTGCTTCTATCTGTCTTCTCCAACAATTCTTTAGTATTTTTCTTTGTCTTTTCCCCTGGGGATTTAAAAAAAGGGCCTGTTTTGTAATAATCTCAATTGGCTTCCAGAGTGAGAGATAGTATAATATATACTTTTAATTGTAATGAGAAAGTTGTATAATTTTGACAACCAAACTTTAAAAAAATATGTTTAATTTAAAAATGCATTTGAGAAAAAGAACCCAGTAAGAAATAGATAGAAAGAGAGAGAAATTAGCTACATGGTATAAAGCTGAAATACTGATCAGAATGGTCAGTTGAGTGGTCTGGCATGATACATGCTACATCATCAATAAAATGTGTCGTTGGTCATTGAAGAATATGGGCACTAACATCATACTCCCACATATATGCTTCATACCTTACGGTGTAGATGAAACCCTTACTATAGAAAGAATGTAAATTGCTATGACTATTCATTGCCTTATGAGACTGGTTAATACACATGAAAATAGAAATAATTCAATTCTTTTAAAAGACAGCGGGAAAATTAAACTTATTCCAAAATCAACATGTCTAATCACTTGACATGTCCAGGTGATAATATTAGTTTTAAAATGTTTATTTCAGAGTGAAAATGTTTCAATCTGAATGTTGCAGCATCTTTTGATGTTTTACAAACATTTTTCTTATATACATATAAAAAACATTTATGCAAATTTGTACAAATTTCATAATCGTAATCAATCCACTTAATCAAACTGCTGTTGTTTGTTAGATAGCTCATGCATAAGGTGAGAACTTGAATTTGAATATGTAGTTGTTTCATGAAATTGTACTCCATCATTCCTCTTGAAAACAACTATAGTTGTGTTGTGTCACACTGTGAAGATGTAATATTTCTCCATCTTTTGTCTTCATGAGTAATAATTCACCATCTTTATTAGTCTTCATATATCTTCTTCAGCAATCAGTTATTACCTTGCATTTAGACATTTAAACCAGCCTGGGCCATGAACAAGATGGTGCATTTGGTCTTCATACATCAGTCTTCATCATGTCATATTGTTAAGACCATGTTGGTCTCCTCTTTTTAATTTGATACTTCTGGCTGTCTTAGTTACCTTTTTCTAGGATCCTTTCATGGATCTTGGTTAGTTCTCATTCATCAACCAAAAGCTATAGTAAATAATTTTCCTTAAATTCTAATTTGATAAATTGCTATCATCATCACCGTCATCAATATTTCAGCTCCTTCTAGAACCCAGGTTCTCAATAACTCTTTCCTGTTTATGTGCTCTTCAGTTATTACTTTCAAAAGCCTTTAAACTGTATATTTCATTTTCATCTTATATCATCTTATAGATATAGCGGTGCAAAATATTAACACATTCGCTACCAAGGCGTTTAATATAGCATGCTTTGGCACAGTCATTTTTGCTAATGTTTTTTAAATTTTAAATAGCAGGTTGAAAGTAAATAAAAATTGACCTAAAACACAGTTTGTTCTGACATTTTGCTCAGGAAGTTGGAAAAGAGGTTAAATAAAAGAATAGCAAAGTTTTGATGGAAATAATTGTGGAAACGTGAATAAATTAAAAGTCACAAAAATCAAAACTTGGGTAAAGGTAAGGTAAATGTAAAGTACAAGACTTGAATCGATGTGCTCAGCTATAAGTGTTTGGAGACTTCTGGATAGTGTAGCTTCAAGCATCGAAACTCATGATGCGAGGCAACATTCCTCACCTTTTCAGAGTACTACTCCAGTACCCATTTCAAAGGGCAATATACAAATCAATTTTCCTACCAACTCTGTGCTATCAGTGCCAGAATTGGACGCTGGACTCTAGAACAATAAGAAAGATAACGACCACCGAAATGAAATGTGTCAGAAGAATGACAGGAAACAGCTTAAGGGACAGAGTAAGAAACACTGACCTGAGGAAGAAACTCGAAATTGAACAACCAGCCATCAGATACATAAAGAAACAACAGATAAATTGGTTCGGCCACATAACAAGACAAAAAGAACTAACAATGAATCAAAGAGCCATAAACAAATGCTACGAAAATGCCAGATTAAGAGGAAGACCGAGAAAGAGATGGATAAAGGGAACACTAGAGTCACTAGGAGGGATAACATCAGAAGAGGCCAACAGAAGAGCAAAGAATCGCAGATTGTTTCTCCCCTCGACGCCAACGGCAGCAGAGGAAGGATAGAAGAAGAAGAAGAAGAAGAAGAAGAAGACTCCAGTACCCATTTCTGTCAGCAGCTGGGTCTGACCACAGGGGTATTTTTTCCCAACCACAATTACAGTTCACACTGCTTCCAGCGGGAATTGAACACAGGTTGTCCAAACATCGGTAGCCCAGTAGGGTAACCTGGATTTCTTGTGTCAGTAACTAGAGCCACCTTTTGTGACTTCTGACACTGACTGTGTTATTAAAAATTAAAATATAAGCATCACTGTCATTATATGATCATGTTAGATATTCCACTGTATTTTACATCTCATATTTTATATGTCTATGAACTCACATGTTACAAAACTATAGAAAAATTGCAGCATAGTAAGTGTGCTCTTTATTTTGTCTTATTTCTACTACTACCACAATGATAAGGTCACATTATGTTTGTCAACTGAATGAATGAAAATATTTATTAATATATCAGCTTTCAAACTGCAACCATAAAATACTCAAGGTCACAAATATATGAAATATTATATAAAAGAAATAATTTTTTCCTGCATTAACAAACATTTTCCATTCCATAATCTAGCAGTTTAAGCACAAGAAGAAAAATATAAGTATTTTTTATATTACTCAGCAGCGAGGTCTGTCTTGAAACGTCAATTACTCATAGATGGAAAAAATATGAGTACCTCGGAAGTCGGAGTTATCTGCCTGTGCGGCGAGGGACCCCTGTGCACACGGCTGCCAGGGAAAAATGGATTAACATGCAAAATTCAATTCCTAGTCTCTAGGGACTTCGTCAGAGGTAAAAAGCTGGCGAACGGAAAAAAAAAAAATTTACAATTTTTTTTTAGCTCTGCTGTGTATTTCACTGAGAAACGGGATAAATGCTGCATGTCCAGTCCAGTAACCATGTTGCATACAAGTAGGTTATTTTACTTCTTCACCAACAGAAAATCTCTTGACTCTACTTAACATTTAAATGGCATCAACGTATTTCATCACTAGTTAAAAAAAAGAAAACTTCATGACCCTGCAAAGCATTAAAATGGTGTCCACCTATTTGACAAACAACTGGTTCAACACTCGGAGCTGCTCTATAAAACATGAGTTATTAAATTGATAAGGTCTGGTTAAATCAGATCTGAACATTTTGTCATCTGTTTTCACCAGTGTTTTTAAATTGATTAATCTTTTCTGATTTTAACTACCTGCAGGTATAATTCTCCTGTGTGTTACCGGGGCCTCATTATGAGGAAAGTAAAAAAATAGTGACACTGTGACCTTCCAGGCATGTCGTAAGAGGCAACTAAGGAGGTTGATCGATGGCTTGACAAGCTGTCATTGTAAAAAGTATTGTTATGGAAACATAGCCATAAGTTTTGGAAGCAGTGATCTCTGCAATATGTGCCATTTTGGCACGCAAGTTTTCTGTTTTTTTAGATTGTGGTTCTGCCGTATGTGCCGTCTTCGGCTTGAAAGGACGATAGATAGATAGGTATATTTGTTCGAAAAAATGTATAGGATAATTTTACAAATATACCTGTTAGTGCCACACTACAGAATCAAACATAACATGTTGCGTTGAATTATATATCTACATCATCTCTGTGTGTGTGTGTTTGTGTGTGTGTGTGTGTGAGTGAGTGAGTGAGAGAGAGAGAGAGAGAGAGAGATTACCACACTAAAGAATCAAACGAATAATTTATTTTATTATAAATCAATATTACATATATATTTGTTTGTTAGTACCACACTAAAGAATCAAACACATAATTTATTTTATTATAAATCAACATTACATATATATTTGTTTGTTAGTACCACACTAAAGAATCAAACACATAACATATTGTATTGAATTATATATTTCAGCAGCATCAACTTGAGTTATGTCTTGTCATTTATTACTATGCATATGCTTATGTGTATTTTTTTTAAAAATCATTGACTTGGCTAAATAATCTCTGTCAATTGTGAGTTTTTGCTTTTTACAGTTCCTGACTCTCTTATGAAAATACATACCTTTTCAGATGTTCTTCTGGTGGGAGGGAGAGGTGAACCAAAGTTTCCATATGGTCATTGCAGTGCCTGCATTTTAAATATGTGTAAAACGCTGAGTCTGTTTAGACGTTAATTGTAAGGGACATATGCTCAGTTACTTTTGATCGTTATAAATCATTAACTGAACTCTTTTGATATATATTAATTAATTTTGTTTTCATAACTTAATTTTTAAATGAAACATATTTTCACAATGCTCTTTTAAAATTTACAAAAAGAAAATTAATATTTTACAGAACATTTTCATGTGTTAGAAAATGTTTATTTTTAAAAAAAAAAAGAAAGAAAAAAAAAACAATTTGCCATTTCTGGGATCTGCCGGGGTTACTTATAGGGCTGGAGAATAAAAGTCACTTGTTCAGTACAGTAGCCATGAGGTTTTAGAGTCTTGAGTTTTTATTTCACCTGTGTATACAACTGTTGTCAACAGTTTAATAGATTTTGAAGCTGAAACACCAGCAGCAGAATTAGATGTAAATTTAGATGACTTCACCTTGAGTGAAATAGAAACCACCTTAAAGCTAATGACCAATAACAAGGCTGCTGGAGAGGATAAGTTAACAGCTGAGATCCTCAAGGCAATTGATAGCCATAATTTAATACATCTCCAAAAAATGTTCAACATCATTTGGAAAACAGAGAAGACGCCTCATAAATGGAAAAAAGGAATCATTGTTAAGATCCCAAAAAAGGGCAATCTTAGAGATTGTAACAATTGGAGAGGCGTGACACTTTTGTCAGTTGCCTCAAAATTATTCTGTAA
Source organism: Megaustenia siamemsis (assembly GCA_032433765.1). Taxonomy (NCBI): domain Eukaryota; kingdom Metazoa; phylum Mollusca; class Gastropoda; order Stylommatophora; family Ariophantidae; genus Megaustenia; species Megaustenia siamemsis. The sequence continues at coordinate 46,980,524 of JAVIAB010000008.1, forward strand.
AATCATCCTAAATAGAATAAAGGATTCAATAGATACAGTAATGCGTGAAGAACAGGCTGGGTTTAGAAAAGGGAGAAGCTGTCTTGACCACATTTTCACTCTACGACTTATATTGGAGGAACACATTGAAAAGCAAAAACCTTTTGTACTTAACTTCATCGACTTCAAAAAAGCATTTGATAGTATTCATAGAGATTCTTTGTGGAAAATTCTGAAGCAATATGGCTTACCATCAAAAATCATAAATATTATCAAAGACATGTATGATGGTTACACATGTGCAGTTCGAACAGAGGAAGGACTGAGCGAATGTTTCCCAATAGAAACTGGGGTTAAACAAGGATGTATTTTATCGCCCTTGTTATTTGGAATTGTTATGGACTTCATAATGAGGAAATGCTGCACTGGTAATAAAGGCATCGAATGGATACAAGGAGACCATTTGGAGGACCTGGACTTTGCTGATGACATAGTTCTTATCAGCAATCAGATAAAAACGATGCAGGAAAACACAAATGAACTATCATCAATAGCCAGCAAAATTGGGCTTGAGGTCAATCATGAAAAGACTAAAGTCATGAAAAGTTTAATTCCAACAAGTGACAAAATATACATGGAAAACAAACCAGTAGAAGAGATCGATCACTTCATCTATCTTGGAAGTCACATTGATCGAGAAGGGGATACGAGCAAAGAAATTAGAATCAGACTGGCTAAAGCAGCAATGTCTTTCAGAAGCCTTGAAAAGTTGTGGAAATCAAAACTCATTAGCACAAAAACAAAACTTAGGCTATTCAAATCAAATGTACTATCAACCCTTACGTATGCGTGTGAAAGCTGGAAAACAACAAGAGATATAGAAACAAAGTTGAACACATTCGAAAATAAATGTCTAAGGAAAATACTTGGTATAGAATGGAACGAATTCAAAACAAACGAGGAAATTAGAGAAATCGCCAATCAACCACTAATATCTTCAGTAATAAAGAAAAGACGATGGTCATACGTTGGACATGTGATGAGAAGAGATAATAATCGAATAGCAAAGCAAGCCCTCATATGGGAAACAACAGGTAAAAGAAAAAGAGGAAGACCCAGGGAGACACTGAGAAGAACATTGATGAGAGAGGCAAGAGCAGCAGGAATCGGCTCCCTCAATGAGATAGAACTGCTTGCACAGAACAGAGACAGATGGCGAGATTTGATAAAATATCTTTAAAAGAAAACTGCTAGAACAAAAATTCATATAGGAGAAGGTGTATCTTGGTCTACGCCCTATGGGCCGGTTACGGCTCGAAAGGTCAATAGATAGATAGATAGATAGAAAAAACTTTTAACCCTACCTACTTACTTTTAACCCACAATCTCCTGAAAATGTTTTTTGAAAGTTCGGTTGTTTTTTTAAAGATATAGTATTTTTTTTCTCCTGGAAAACGGAGCAGATTCCTCAAAAGTATTATTTCTCCTTGAAGTAATATACTTAAGAATATACAAGAGACCCAAAAAAAAAAAAAAGACAAAATATTTCATTAAAGAACTGTGGATGCAGTTCTAAAAAAAAAATAGAACAAAAACTATGCACCCACAGAAGGATGGTCGCTAAATTAATGAAGTGGTGAGTGTCTTTTTTGCTGTTTCTCAAAGTGCGTGTTGATTAGTATTTTTTTCATCTTTTGATGGTGTCGATAATGAAGAACAAGCAGTAGATAACAGTTCAAGACCTTCTTGGAGATTGTAAAAAAAGTACAAATTTGTTTCTTTTTGTTTTAATGCTGAACTGGTCAAATGTTGCTATTGTTATGGAATCTATCGCAGCCTGAGAGGCACTAACCTACTATATTATGTATGAAGCAGATATCAGATGCCTACTGCCATTCTTCTTCTTATTTTTTTCTTCCTCATTTGCCTTTAAGCATTGAGGAGAGATATAATTTGCCGTCTTTTGCTCTTCTGTTGGCCTCTGCTATTGTTATGTTTCCAAGTGTTGCTAATATTTCATCAATCCATCTTTTTCATGGTTAACCCACAAGTCTGGTGTAATGTTTTTTAAAGGCTTGCTGTATTGTGTTTTTCTGTCTTATCATGTACCAAACCATTTTACTTGTTTTTTTATATAATCTATGGCAGGAGTTTTTCCTAGCTTATTTCTCTGCTCTTCATCTCTTATCTTTCTTGAAATGCTGCCATAAGAAGACAATTTTACCTCAAATGTCTTAACTCTGGACCAACTCTCCTGATCTTTCAAAGGTATTAATGGCTAGTGCACTTGCTTATCAATCTGAAGGTTCAGGATTCAAATGCCAGTTGAGACAAAATAATTTTTCGACCTAAAAGGTTCTTTGGCCCACCCAGCCTCTTTAAATGGATACAAGAGATATTTTTTGGGGAATGAACAACAGCAAGGGAGGAAGGGAACTGGCTCCACTCCATCTCATGAAGATAAGGTTTAACATAATGAAGTCACTAACATTTCATTACCCAGTGATATTTGTTATGGGACTATCTTTACCTTTTAATAATAATAGTATTTTCAAGTTCAACATTAATTCATCAGTTTGTTCTACACTAGGTGGCTATGACAAAGTTTAAATAGGAACCAATTTGTATAGTTTATAAATTTGAATGTTATATAATTATATAGGTCACAATGTTAGACTAGACAGAGTCACATCAAAACCAGCTAACAATTTATGGAGTTAAAGAGTTCAGTGATGAGGGGACAGAATAGAATTGTTGACTTGTTCTAGTGGTGACAAACATAACGATTTTAAAGTCACAAAATGCTGAACCAATATTTGATGTTTGTTATCTTCTTTGTTTATGCTGCACAATCATATACAATCAATTATTACAACAATGTACTTTTAAAAAAACTGTTATTTGTTTTATTTGTGTGTGTGTGTGTGTGTGTTAATTTATACAAGTCTTGGGGACTGGTTGGTCTTGATGCAAGATGCCAGTCTCAAGACAGAGAGGTTGTGAGTTCAAATCTTGACTACACCAGTTGGGATTTTTATTTGTGATTTCACTCTCTGGCAACCACCTCTGGTCTCAATAGCTTGAAACGTCAATTTCTCATTGATGGAACAAAATATGAGTACCACCGAATATGGAGTTATCTGCCTGTGTGGCAAGGGACCCCTGTGCACATGGCTGCCAGGGAAAAATGGACAAACAAGCAAAATTCAGTTCCTAGTCTCTAGGGACTTTGCCAGATGTGAAGGCTGGCAAACACCAAAAAAAAAAAAAAAAAAAAAAAAAGTTTCAAATATTTGTGTGCACTGAAAACTGATATTTTAAACAGAAAATTTATGTTGTTTATATCTGTCACTCATGTTTCCAGTGATGTGCAAACTAATAATCTCTGTGTATTTTCTCACTTCCTTTTATACCCTATACAATATTGAAAAAGAAATTCTTCTGGCTGCCAGCCATTGTCTTGTAATGTTGATGTAGAATTTCTTTGGTGAACTTCATCATCTTACTTTCGGTCTACCTTGAGCTCACATTGCTATCTTTTGTAAATACATCCCAATGTTGTGCTATAACAGGGCATTGTAAATATCATATGGCGTTGTCAGCCAGCTCTTAAATCAACAGTGACCTCTTTAACGCGCTTGAATGGACTTGACTGGGACACACCTGGTACCAGCACACTTGTACTGGACTTGCTGGTGTCCGAACTCCCCTAACTGCCTTGATGAGTTGACGGGGACATCCCTTTTCTGTATCGAGGCCCACGTGTCGTGACGACTTGCGTCTGGATGACCTGTGTTGGTTGATAAGTCGAGTCGACCTCTGCCTGTGATCGATGGTTACTGCTCGGGACTGTCACCTCGTTTTAACTCTGCCCTTGTGTGGCACCCTTGGCCGGGTGATCGCCTATCTTGGTACGCCGCGTTGTTTCTTGTTATGACCATTAGTTATCTGCAGACCAGCGTGCTAGCCCCTTCCAGTATTCGTTCTTAGCTAGGCACAGGCAGTTACAGCTAGTGCTCGAGAAAGCATTCACTGAACACCAGGTAAATATAACACACCTGACGTTATATTCTCAAAAGTCTACCTCGCACAACACATTCACAATCACAATGGTATGTTAGCAGCCTCTCACACATTGCCTGCTAACCTTGCAGCATTCCCCTGTGTTATCTACAACACTGCAGAGTTATACTGCAGCACTCTCTCAAGCCACTCTGGCCTCGCCTACCTTCCTCTAAGTAAGTTATTTCAGGAATTCCTCCACTAGCAGCCATATTGCTAGTCACGAAGCTGACGATATCGGTCTCGCTCAACCTCACCTTACTGTTGTCTCCTGGAGCGTCGTACTCCGTATCGAGCCTTTTCTTGGTTGATAGGAACTCTGCGACTGTCTCACTCAGCGCCACTTACATTGCTCGGTGTCGCTGCCTGCACACCCCACTCTTAACGTCATGCTCCTACATACAGCCTGACTTCTTTAACTTCTCTCCCCTACTGTCACTTGAATGGTCGTAGCTGCTAAACTGCACCACTTCCTTCCAACTCTCTGCTTCTAATGAAGCCTAATTTGGTGAGACTAACTCATGAATTGTCACTAAATTTTTCATTGCTGCTAATATGCACAACTACGTTTTAACTTCACACTTCTGCTGAAGCCTACACTTGGTGAGACTAACTCACTGATTGTCATTAAATTGTTCGTTGCTGCTGCTTGCACAACTACATTTTATCTTCACACTTCTGCTGAAGCCTACACTTGGTGAGACTAACTCACGGATTGTCATTAAATTGTTCGTTGCTGTTGCTTGCACAACTACATTTTATCTTCACACTTCTGCTTAAGCTTAACGTGGTGAGACTAACTCACGGATTGTCATTAAATTGTTCATTGCTGCTACTTGCACAACTACATTTTATCTTCACACTTCTGATGAAGCTTAACATGGTGAGACTAACTCATGGATTGACACTAAATTGTTCGTTGCTGCTAACTTGCACAAGCATATTCTAACTTTGTGTTTCTGACGAAACCTACCTTGTGAGACCCTCTCACTGACTGTCACTACATGGTTGGTGCTGCTAACTTTCACAACTATCTATCAACTACTCTAAGACACTTCTACTTATCACTGCTCCTAGAATAAGGTCTGTTCTCCGCAGCGACCACACACCAACTAACCTACTTTATAACTTGTTGGTGAACTAACTCAATCCTGCTCACGGTACCGGTTGCCACACAACCGTCCGTATAGAGCCATCGTTTTATCTCGAATGATCTTCCCAACCTATCCTTTGTCTAACCTTTTCTCCCTTCAACCAATCAAATTACCCCGTTTTACATTTTTGCCTCGTTCCTACCTTGTGTCTTACAATTCCCGTGAGTCACGATGTGTTCATCCTCTTTACTTCTTAACCCTTCTTCCCGTGGACCCCATGATTTTATTTTACTCAGCCCTTCTTATCTCCCCTCGATTTCTGCTACCTCACTCCCCTCTTATCGTACACTCTTTAATCACTGCTACCTCCCTACTTCATTGCTACCAAAGCCAGACTTGGATGTTCAAGAACAATCAGAAAAATAACCACCACTGAAATTAAATGTGTTAGACAGATAGCAGAAAACAGCCTGAGAGATAAGATCAAAAGTTAAGAAATGGGAATAAAACTGGGAATAATTCACAAACCATTAATCAGGAATATGTAGACCAGCCGGTATTGAAAGCAAGAAAGGACCTATTTGCAATAAGGGTCCTATCAGCAGCACTAATTGAGCAGCGTCATCTCGATCTCTTGTACCAAGTGCTGACCTATTGGTCGTTTCAAATCTAAATGTTCACGATTAACATGAAATATCTCCTCTTTCCCTGCACTTACAAACTTGATTTTTTGCATCTGGCCTTGTTTTTCCAAGGTCCCACCGATTTCACAAAATTTAATGATGTAGGAAGTATGCTTCATCATGAAGCAGCACTTTCCTTTGATCTCAGTGAATTTACGGATCTTTTTGCTCCTGGAGAAAATAATTTACCGTACATTAATGGAAATCAGCTTCTCGACATAGGCGTCTCTACACAACTTGAAAGTTGGAGGCGTTTATCAACTGTTTACTTTCTATTGTTTACTTTCTTTAAAATACTATGAGAATGTCAATGTTATAGCCTTTACAGACGGTCTAAAACAAATCAGCGTATAAACAGTTCCATTAATGAAAACTATTTAAACAATATACAACAAAGAATACATTAAAAAAAACTAATTATCCGTTGCGAGCGATAACGAGCATGACATATCAAGCAAAGTTATTGTTTATGGGTACGCATGTGACTAAAGAGTCCGATGTAAGCACGGGATCCTCTTCACTGTAAAGAGCTACATTGTTCGTTTTATGTCTTTCCATGTGACTTTCATTATTTTACGTAAACAAGACATATGAAAGTGATTTAGTTTCTTTGCATGCCTGCAGTACACATATCAAGAATCTTTACATTTTCAAAACGTTATCAACTTTAGCTAAAGATTAATCATGCGGACATATAAAAACGTCCATTATTATTTCATTTATTCTGAATCAGAGGAGTCTAACATATTGATTACTAATCTGGGCTGAACGAACGATAGTCCATCTTTTTTCCAATAGTCATTTTCTTCTTTTAAGACATGATCTTCACATTTGCACCAAAAATCTTTGTCAATCTGTGATAGAGCAGCATATGTCAGTCCTTTTATATCGCATAGTTTAAAACTTGTATTCTCAGCTGCCACCTGCCCTTTAATTTTTGCCCAAACGAGTTCAATGGGGTTTAATTGTGGATGATAAGGGGGCAGTCTCAAGCACGTATGACCATGCTGTTGAATGATTTTGTCTATTTGGAATACTTTGGTCTTTTGCGATTTCTTAACAAGTGACAGTAATTCAGGTTTCAAAAATCCCTCGTTAAATGGAATTCCTTCCTTTCTTAGCCAAATCTTTATAACATCTTTTGTACTGGTAGATGTAGGAATTTTGTCTTCTTCTGCCACAGCGTTGTGGTACGACGCGTTGTCCATTACCAGACAGGATGGTCTGTCTAGAATTGGAAGAAGAGTATTTTCAATCCACTCTCTAAATATATGGCCATTCATCTCGGTGTGATAGTCCCTGTTGTCAGTATAATTAGAGGTGAATATAAGTTCTGCATTTTTCACCAACCCTTCTTTTCGGCTGCCTGCATGTGCCATTATAATACGCTGTCCTTTTCCAGTGGGTACACATCTTTTAATACTTCCATCTGATAACTGCCATTCCTTTGCACTTGTGTGGTGAGAATTTATCCAAGATTCATCTAGAAATACAATATCATAACCTTGGTTACGCATTTCCCGTACTTCACGCAAATATTTACTCCTCATAGAAACTAAGTGCGGCTTCTCGCAGATGACATTTCTACCACTATCGTACTTTCTAAACGTAAAACCGATGCTTCTAACAGTTCTCCATAATGTTGTTTTCGACACAACAATGTCATTTTCTGCTCTCAGTCGAATTTTCAGTTTTCTTAAAGTCACAGTTTCTTTGGAATCGAACATTTTACAAATTGCTCTTCTAATCACTTCCTTGTCAAAACTATCTACTACTTTCTTTCTTCCTAGCGTCCTAGTCTTGATTGAACTGGACACTCCGTTAGCTTTAAGCACTTGTTTGAAAAAGCGTTTGCTTATACCCAATGCGTGAATAGTTCTCTTTTCTGGCTTTGAGATGCTTCGATACAGTTTTCCACGCTTAGCTTCTATGCAAAAATATTTATACACCTTTATTGCCACTGATTGCAATGTAAGGAACTTTACTTTTATACCCATTGACTAACAGATCACAAATTTAACGAAATTACCCAATAATTAGGATACGCCGTTGCACATAAATCACAACAAAACGACAGGAAATGGGATGCACCGGATATAAAATTATAACTATGACGCGTTTTATGTGTTTTTTAGTGCTTAAAACAGGGAAATTGGCGCGCATTACGTTCAAGATGACAAGTCCGTGGGTGCTCACTCATATGAAGCGGTAATTCCTCCAAATATATGGTTTGACCAAAATGCCTTAAATTTGTATACTTCAAATAAAGAATATTTAAAACTATACGTTTGTTGGTGAGGAAATGAATGTACTTTTTGGGACCAAAAAATCACAAGACTATATGCAAAATTTCAGCATTATCAATCAATTGGTTGCAGAGATATGGAATTTTAAACACCTTCAAAATATTTTGAAACGACCTATAGTGTGTGATTATGCACTTGCGATCCTGGGTCACAGATATACGCAAATCGAACAACTGGAAAGGATACAAAGTGATGCAATGCGCAGCATCATTTGGTGCACAAAAGATACTGAGTTTAAGGCAATGAGTTACCTCCGCGATTTTCTCACTACGGCACACAAAGGACTCTTTTAAGCATGTGCCTACCCATAAACATATGTAGATTTACAAAATAACGAGCACTATACAATACAATCTTCATCCCAACGTTGTGCTACCAATGCCAGACCTAAACCCTAGATGCAAGAACAATAAGAAAATAACCACTACAGAGATGAAATGTGTTAGTCCAATGACAGGAAACAGCCTGAGAGACAAGATAAAAAATGAAGAACTGAGAAAAAAACTAGGAATAGGATATGGATATTGTTCAGCAGTAGAAGTGGGGACATAAAACCCGGGGAAAAATAGATACGAATGTGTGTCATCAAAGTGCTGTACGTTCTTTCCCATAGTCATCAAACTAGACAGAGAATGTAGGCAACAAAACCCTTTGGTTGTTGAGACAGAAATTAGGCTTTGATTTTCGAGAACTCTTTTGAGATTAGCTTAGTCATGTTCCCCCATTGGGCGATTTGATATCAAGGACGGGTTTACATGCGTATCAAAGAATATAATTGTATGCCATAATATGTCAGCATTGCCAGATGACTCATATAGGTGAGGGTGGACGACGTCTATGTGGGAGATTTTGTCACATTCCCCATCTATTTCATCCGAATGAGTGACGTTGGCTCATGGTTGTCGAAGTCTTGTGCGCCTCCCACATCTCGGAGGGCATTGCTGACGTCCGCCCGATCCATTGGTTGACCGTCTTCAACGACAACGCAGCTAGACAACCTGTCCGCTCATTTGTTTACCCGTACTCCCGCATGTCCAGGGACGTAGACAAAGGTGACTTTATGTATTTTTGACTTCTGCAATGACTCTGCCCATTGCCTACATACAGAGCCAGCCACTACTTTTTTTGTTATCACGCTCATCGAATCACATAGTATATAGGTGTGGGTGTAGTCTTATGACTCTAACCAGATGAATGCCCTGGTCACTGCCGTCACCTCCATTGTCATGCTACTCGTGGTCATAACGTATGCACCACTATCTTCCTTGACTATTTTGCTGCCGAGCGTGCTGTAAATGCCCATGCACTCCTTTTATATCTTATTACGGGTCCGTCTGTATAGATGACTGCATCTTTCTCATCGGTGTTATACCAGATGAGACCGTTGACCTCCGCATTGACCACGACTGAGTTCTGTTCCCTACATCTCCTGTCGAGTGTAAGAATACACGAGAATGTGCCACTGAATGACGTAGGCACCGGTATTAATCCTCGCCAACGTTATTATTGGTATGCCCATATACCTGTTTGATGACATCTTCTGCTCGTCCCACCCATGATTTGCCTCTTTCTAGCCTGGCACCTTTCCATGTTTTGAGCTCGTGATGCAATGGATGTTCTTTATCTGCACTTATCTTCATGTATGCTCGTGCCCTCCAGATCTTGATTCTGTCATCCAGGGTTGGAAAGTCAAGAAGATGCCTTATTGCTACACAGGGAGTGTCTATCGTACACCCCAAGATAATATTACAATAATAATTGAATTGCTGTGTCTCTCGGGAGATCTAGTCTAACAAAAGTTTGCTTAATTTTCGTGTGAGGGCACGCTAGTGTAAAAGGTATGGAGCGTGTTGACAGATTGCATTTAGTTAATGTTGATTGCGGAAGGGCAATGAACTGCTATGACATTATGAATCCCCTCCTAGGAAATCACAGCTCCTTGCTACCAGCATTACCGCAGCACTGCAATTATTTGCCTGTTCCATAAATTGAACGTACTGAAATGATAGAAATTCATGAAAACACATATGACCATCTTCTTCTTTTGCTGCGTACACTTTTAGACGTCAATATCAAATCAATTCAAAGAAAGCATTTATCGGCTCAAGGCTGGTGACGTCACCATACAGATTGTAACTATGAACATGATGTGACATGGTGTTAGAAGAAAGCCAAGCATATGAACGCCATGATTTTTGTTTTGTTTAGGCCTGTCGCTATGGAGCACTATTTTGCTAACATATATTGTACGCATACTGGAGGAGGAAAATGTGACCCATTCCCACAACTTTGAAACTATATCGCGGAAATAAAACCATGAAACAAATAACATACTTCATAACTGAATTTTCATCATCATCATCGAGTGCCATCTCCGCATCGAAGGTTGGCTACCATGGAGCGTCATTCTGCTGTCTCTTGCTTTGATGGTGCAGGTTGTCATAGGCTGGTTTGTCCATCTTTTGATGTTACTTATCCATGTTAGTCTTGGTCTGCCTCTTTTACCTAGTATTTTCCCCTCCAGAATTACTTTTAGTAGGCTGTTGTGTCTTTTAACACGGCATAAAATCGCATTTGTCTTGTTTGAATTGTGCTTAGTAGTTATCTTTTCATTTGTAGTTGTTTTAAGACTTCATCGTTTGTTTTCTTTTCCTTCCATCCATTTCTACATATTCTTCTATATATATCCACATTTCAAAGGCTTTAATTCTCGGTTCTGTTTTCTTGTCTAATGTCCATGATTCTGCACCATATAGGAATGTTGAGAAGACATACCATTTTGCTATTCTTAGTTTTAGCCCTGGTGTTATTTGTTTTGATGTTAGTATGTTCTTCATGACATTAAAATTACTTTTTGCCATTCCTATTCTTTTGTTTATTTCAGTTGTACATTTTACATCACTGGTTATAGTATGTCCAAGGTAGTTGTAGTTCTGAACTATCTCCAAGTCTATTCCTTCAATTATGATATCCACTTGTGGGTTTTGAGTATTTTTATTTATTTATGATCATAGTTTTAGTGTTTTTGATATTCATATCTAGTCCATAGTTTTTAAACTGAAATTTAGAAACCAAATATGGATGAGTAATGATTATAAAGGAAGACTTCTTTTGTGGTTTTTTAGTTAGTCCATAACGGTGCAGTTTGACAGTGATCTGAAAAAAGCATTATTGTAGTGTATCTTGTATTATGTAGAGCCAATATTAACATATGGATGTGAATCATGGACAATAGGACAACAGGCAAGAAAATCACTGGAGGTTGTAGAAATATGGTTTTACAGAATAATGTTGAGAATACCATGGACAGTTAAGATGAGTAATGAAAACGTTCTGAAAGAGGCCAACGCAAAAATAGAGCTAATTTAAAAAAAAGTAGGCAGCAACAATCATAATTTTTTAGCCATGTAATGAGAAGGGAACAGCTGGAATATATTGTGACAACTGGGAAAATTGAGGGACGAAGAGATAGAGGGAAACAAAGAGAAAAGATAACAGACAGCTTAAGAGAATGGCTTGGTAGAAGGTCAACAACATAAATAATTATAAAAAGAAACTGTCGAGATCTAAAGTTGTGGAGAGACATGATCATCTATCCCGGAAGTGATGGTACTTGATGATAATGATCTTGTGTTTATTTTCACTTTTGTTTGATCTCATTTTGAAACTCCATTTGAGAAGCGCGTTTACTGTAGTTCTATTATTGGTTTCTCTTTCTCTCTCTCTCTCTTTCTCTCTCTGAGATCAAGACTCAATCAGAGTAGGATTCCAGACTCTCTCATGAAGTCAGCTGTCTGCTTAAGCGAATTGATTGCCCCATATAGTTTACTTGTTAAAACGTTGCACTATGTTCTGCGCCAGTGCATCCGATTCCAGCCAGCATTTTATTCAGGTTTGCTTTCCTTAGCCTTTGATTGTCCGCAACCTTCCTGCAAGGCAGCAGATTGTCTTTTCTGTAGGGGATTCTGCCCTTAGATGGTCGGCCCTCCCAGGTTTACGAGCACCATCTGCCCAAGCTTGATGTAGTTAATTAGTTGATGATTATCACCATCACGCAACAGACTATAAGACCCTTCTAGCTATCACGAACTTCCGGGAGTTTCGATGCTGACAGGAAGTCATGTACGAAACCCCACTCCGTCTTTCATTAATTAAAGTACGACCGTCCTAGGGCTATGCGATTAACTTGATGACGTAGCCCATGTATTATTGGTTTAGAGCAGTGGTGGCCAACTTGAGGTTGCCCGAGGGCCGGATTAAAGCCAAGGCCAAGACCCGCGGGCCACACTTAAGAATATCGTCAAAAATGACAGTAGGGACCTATGCGATATAGTAATATATAAATAATGCTTGCACTTTGACTACATATTTGATTTGTAACAAATCCATTAATTATTCATTTTAAAATTACCTTTAATGTCTCAGTGCGACGATTGTGACTTGTCACAGCTTTCCACCAGAGATTTGAAGTCCACTTCCATTTTTGACGTGGCGATTCGGAGAGTATGGGACAATGTCGAATCGGTCATTCTGTTCCTGGTCTTAGATTTAATTAACTTCATGGAAGAGAATGTTGTCTCGCAGAGATATGTGCTGCCGAATATAGAGCACATCTTTAGTGCCCATTTTCTCAGACACGGGTAACGTTCATTTGGTAGCAATTTCCAGAAGTCAGCTCCTAATGCCTTTACAGTACTGAGGAAGGGGTCACACTGAAGGTCACACAACTCTAGTTGAAGATCTGATGGCTGGCACTCCACTGTGCACTTAATTGGGTTATTAAAAAGTTCCGTTTGCGGACGAAACATTTCAAAATCTTGAAATCGTCGATCAAATTCACAAATCAAATGTTCAATGTCAGCTGCGTACTTACTGAAGTTTGCACTTTCTATCTCTGACAACAACTGCTTACAACTTGAAAAATGGAACAGATCATTTTTTTGCAAAGAAAGTCTAAATAGATTCAGCTTCTTTTTAAACCATCAACATATCCCATCAATTGAAAAATGGTTTGCTTTTCCCCTTGTAGCTGCAAATTCAATATGTTCAAATGTTGTGTGATGTCTGTGAGATATGCCAGATTATGAAGGAAATTAATAATGTCTTTGAGTGCATGTTGAAGATCAATGGAGCATGGTAAGTTCTCTCGCAGGAAGTCATAAATGTCATTCTTCAGTTCAAAAAATATTATTAAACATTTCCCTCGACTAAGCCATCTTACTTCTGTATAAAGCAGGAGATCACCGTAGCTAGAATCTACTTCCTCTAAAAATGATAAAAACTTCCTGTGATTTAAAGACTGGTGTCCTCCTCTTATCAAATTTGTTATTTTCACAACAGTAGCCATGGTGTCTTTTAGATTTATGGACTTTGCACAAAGGGCCTCTTGATGAATTATGCAATGCAATGTAGGTACGTTAATTTTGTTTTGCTTTAGAAGTCCAACAAAACCAGTATTTGAACCAATAAAAGCTTTGCAACCATCAGTACACACTGCAGACAACTTTCCAAAACCACCTACTTCATCTACGGCACTATGAACTGCAGAAAATATGTCTGTCCCTCTACAAGTGTCATGCAAAGAGCAAACTTTCAACAATTCTTCAATAACAGTAAAATCCTCCTGGATAACTTTAACAAAAATAAGAAGCTGGCAAGTGTCAGTGATGTCAGTACTTTCATCAATCGCGAGCGAAAAATATGAGCAGTTTTCAATACAAGATTTTAAACTTTGAGACAGTTGCAGACTGATGTCTTCTGTTCTTCTGGCTACAGTTTGTTTTGAAAGAGGCACAGATTCAAATTCTTTGGCTATTTTTTCTTGACCGAATGCCTTTGCCATTTGAATCGCACATTTCTTCACAAAATTTCCGTCAGTAAAGGGTTTTTTAGATTTTGCAAGCTCATAGGTAACTGTATATGATGCAATGATCGATGACTCTTTAATTTTATTGCCCTTTGTATACATACTTTGCTGTTGATTCAACTTTGTATTCAGCTGTTCAACCAAAAGCTTCCTAGCTTCAATGCTATGTTTCTCATACATGTTTTGATGATGTGTGGCATAGTGCCGTTTTAAATTATATTCCTTCAAAACGGCTAACACTTGAACGCAAATTAAACACTGAGGTTTACTATCCTTATTGAAGATGAACAAATAATCTAATTCCCATTCAGGTTTAAATATGCGATTTTCACAATCAACTTTTCTACGTTTTAACATGATTTAATACAAAATCTCACATCAAAGTTAAAAGTCACAGAATGTTGGTCCACTATCGAAAATAAGTCCAGATTTGACAGTTATACACAGACTTGTGTTTGACAATGAAATCAAAAGATTGTGACCAAATAAACACGTTGCAGTCATTTTATGGACAAGACAAGACGATGGGATCAAAGGGAATGAAGGCGAACAGTGAAACATTTTGAATGTAACTTCAAAGACAGAATTAGAGCTACGAAGTCCCCTCACCCCTGTCCCTCCCAACCTCATTAACCCCTTACCGCGAAATGAAAGAGCCACCACAAGTCCAGACGACAAATGTTGAGCCAAAGATCTGACGCTATCACCGCACTGACAATAAAGCAACTTTGCGGTACCAACTCGAAGCAAAGACTTTGAATATTGTCGGCACCATTAGTTGTGCAGTGTGTGTGTGTGTGTGCGTGCGTGTGTGTGTGTGTGTGTGTTATTTGAAATTATGTTGCCAATCTAGCTGTTGCGAGAAATTGACAGAGATTTTCAAATTGTGTATTCTTGAACGATAGAAGAGTTAACTCCGACACGGATTAAAACCAGGAGAAATCCGCTATTAGGGGTAAAAAATGAAGTAAGTCCGTGGAGCTTCGCGGGCCAAGAAACTAGGCTGGCGGGCCGGATCCGGCCTGCGGGCCGCCATTTGGCCACCCCTGGTTTAGAGGGAACTCTCGATTCACTCTCGAATTCAAGAGGTAGCTATAGACATTCACGTTGGTTTATTTACCAGCAAATATGGCGCAGGGTAAATTCAAGAATCCTAAAGTTCAAGTACCTGGCAAAAAGGACAAACAAAATAGAAAGCAGAAAGTTGTGCTGAAAAAAGGTACATTTGAAGTGCTGTTAAAATATTATAAATATGTTTTTTTTTAAGCAATAAAAATAAATAAATTATTAATTTAATTAATATAATAAAAACAAAACAATTATTAATTATTCAATTCATTTCATTTCATAATACAAATAAATAAATTAATTAATAAATTGAAATTAAATAAATGATGAAATTAAATATGAAAAAATTAAATATAATTCATCATCATCAAGTACAGGACCTACTGACGTAGGTGATCATCATTCATCATGTCTCTCCACAACTTTCGATCTCGGCAGCTATTCAATTCACCATTTCTGTTGTTGACCTGCAAGTGCCAAGCCAAACCATTCTCTCTTAGTTTAGCTGCTGGTATTTTCCCTCTTTGCTTCCCCCTATCTCTTCGTCCCTCAATTTTTCCAGTTGTTCTCTTCTCATTACATGGCCAAAAAATGATGATTGTTTCTTCCTAATATTGGAAATTTAAATATAATTAAATTAATAAATTTAAATTATAATCAATCATGCTTTTGTGCATAATAATATTATATATAATATAATAATAAAATTAATAATAAATAAATAAGTGTTAGTAAATCAATCTCTATCGAGTCTTTATTAATTATCGTTACTATAACGGTATATAAAATATATTGTGATATAAATATATCCACTTCACTAAAAACACTACTAACGTAGTTAATTAAGTTAAGTTTGAAACTCAAAACAGTTTTCACGGCACTACAACACAACTTCATTCCTGTTACCAATTCAATTCGGACCAGACCTGGAAATAATCACTGCACAGAGGTGAAATGTGTTAGTAGATGAATAACAGGAAACAGCCTGAGAGTAAGATCAGGTATGGTAATGAAGAACTGAGAAAAAGCTAGTAGCTAGGAACACTTCCCGCCATAGAATACATAAAGAAGCAACAAATTAGTTTGGCCACATACATGATAAGCCTATGCCTATAAGTATAAGACAGGAAGATCAAAATACAGCACAATGAGCCTTTAACACATAATTCAACAAGCAGCGTTTTGTGGCTCTTAATTTATTGATGTTTCTGCAATTATTTCCACTAAAGCCTTTTAGTTCTCTTATTTAAACCTTTTTCGACTTCCTGAACAAATTGTCAGATCAAATAATGTGACTTAGATCAATTTTCACTTATATTCATGCCTTTATTTTAAAATTAAAAAAATTTTTAAAGTGGTCTGGCTGCAGCGTGTTAAACCTGTTGGTAGCAAATGTGTTAATAAATTGTTATAAGAACACTTGACTCAAGGGTCAATCACAAAAAAGATGGATTGGTGGAATATTAGAAATAGGAAAGGAAACATAACAGCAGCTGTGGCCAACAGAAGAGTCAAAAAAGACTGTAAATTACATCTCCTCTTGACTCTGAAAGGCAAATGAGGATAGAAAGTTAATTTTCAAAATTAAAATATAATATATTTAAAAAAAATTTAAGTATCAAGATATTAAAAATGAATTACTAGATATCCCTTTAATTTTTTTTTCAGTGTCACTCAAGGTCTTCCTCTTTTTCTGTATCCTGATGTTTCCCACAGAAGAGCCTGCTTTGGAATTATTTTGTTGTCTCTTCTCAACACGTCCGTCCCCTCTTCCCAATTGTAATTAAGATCATTGGTTGCATCATCATTTCTCTTATCTCTATATTAGTCTTGAATTCATTCCAATGTACACAGAGTAATCTTCTTAGGCATTTGACTTCAAAATCATTTAGTTTTCTCTCAATCTCATTTGTTGTTTTCCAGCTTTCACTTGCATAAGGATAAATGCTGAATGAATGTATTGTCAATAATACACTGATAATTTTATTTACATATAAATTAATACCTTACAAGTAAATTATTCCTTGAATACATGGATGTATATACTTATCTTGATAGTGTTATTTACAGCAAGGAAGTACAGAACCAGATGTCACAGCAAGAGTTGAGAAATGGAAATTCTTTTTTTTACTCCTGAAGAATATCTGGAAAGCTGAAATGCTGTCCTTAATTAAACTGAAGATTTTTAAAACATAAATGTCAAATTGGTCCTATTGTATGGATCTGAAACATGGACAACATCAGTTAGAAATACAAAGATACTGCAGACCTTCATTAACACCTGTTTAACTAATGATGGTGCTTAATATAAGATGGGCTGATTTCATTAGAATAGATGGACTGTGGCAAAAAATGAATTATTTGGCAGTTGGGATAGGTAGGAAACATGTTTTGAAAGTCTACCTTAGGTATTATCAAGCAAGCATTCCCTTGAAACTCACAGAGGAAAAGGAAATAAGGAAGCTAGAAACATTTAAAGTCTTGAGATAACAGCCACAAAGATGATTTACACCTGGAGTAGATTGAGAGAAAAAAAAACCCCACAAAGAACATGAATGATTGGAGAGTTCTTATTGATGGCTTGTTCTTCATTGACAAGGGAAAAAAGCACAAATACATAATAATAAATTAAGTTTTCGTTTTATAATTATTCTCTGACATGGTTCTTTAGTTACATTTTTCTATGTTACTGTATCTATAAGGCTGAGAATGTAAAGAGAGCGAAGGTAAAGAGAATTGTCAGCGTTTAAAAGAGTTAAGTTTTAATAATTTATAGCCAGTTATGCTATTTGTGCCTTTCAACACATCTGTCTTTGCCATGACATTTTGGGTACTGGGTTGCCTTCCCTCATCACTCCTACTCTCATGGTCAGACTGGTTTGTCCACTTAAAGGGGCACCTCTGGGAAGCAGAGTAGGTTTAAATCAGCACTGTTGTTTATCACTTCTTATGCACACAGTTAGCTATTAACCTTTGACTACTTTCAGCCCAATGGTGGTGAATGTCTTCCTGAACATTATTAAAACATTACATCTGTTCCTGTATAATTTTTTATTATCACCATGGTTTTCTCCAGGGTGTCCGGTTAGCGCAATCGATAGGCGGTTGGCTTACCACGGCAACAGCCGGGGTTCGTAATCCTGGCGAGGACACCTGGGTTTTACTAATTCCCTAAAAATTAGTAGGAGCCGCGATAGCTCAGTGGTTAGTGAACTGGACTACTACGGACAAGGGGTAGGGTTCGATCCCAACCGACAGCTCCGGGTTCACCCAGCCTTAAATGGGTACCGGATTTTTTCTGGGAAAGTAAAAGCAGCACGGGCGTAATACCGACCACATTACCCCAAAAATCATGTGCTGAAGGTCTGTAAAATATAGGGTCACTAACACCATATTTCCCTATACGCCACTTGGCGTGACGGGGGGTACTTTACTTTTTATGGTTTTCTCCAGTAAGTAAAGTACCCCCGTCACACCAAGTGGCGTATAGGGAAATATGGTGTTAGTGACCCTATATTTTGCAGACCTTCAGCACATGATTTTTGAGGTAATGTGGTCGGTATTACACCCGTACTGCTTTACTTTCCCAGAAAAAAATCCAGTACCCATTTAAGGCTGGGTGAACCCGAAAGCCGTCGGTTGGGATCGAACCCTACCCCTTGTCCTTTGTAGTCCAGTTCACTAACCACTGAGCTATCGCGGCTCCCTGGTTTTCTCCAGTAATAAATATTTATTATTTTTATTTCTATTAGAGCAATATGATACTTACTTTCCATCTTGTATCAATTTCCAATAAATTGTAAAGTATTTTCTTATAAAAGATGTAGTGTTAAAGTTACAGTACAAGGCAATTAGTAAACGAAAACAGACCATTTGTGTAACTTTCAACATTTGTAAAAAAAATATAAATAAATCTACACAACATTTTATGAAAAAAAAAAGGTTTGCTTATATGGTCACTAGCCAATTAAGTTGTACCTACATTTGAAATGGACTATAAATGCTGAAGCCATTCAACACCGCTACGTGGATACATATAACTAAAAAAAACATAATTTTCACTGCAATTTTTTAAATGTCAGTTGCAGTCCTAGAAGATTTACTGTGATATTGAATGTATCATCTATTGTTCTTTCAAGCCAAAGAGGGCACATAAGGGAAAAATTCTAGACTACTTGTGTTTTTTTATCAAGCATAAAATTGCACAGGACCTGCATTATGTCCCGCCTCACAAGTCTGTTCAGGGCAGGTTGCTCAACCCTGGCGAGGAAGCTGATGCCTGCTGTTGTGGCTTCTCACCTCAGTGTTCATTTTGTTCTTTCTGTCTCTTTTTCTCTTACCCTCTGATTCCTATTAGAGGGCCTGCATTGAGATTCTCTTATTGGCTCAATTCATCACACGGCCACCATATGACCTTCTTCTCTTGATTATAGATGATATTTATGAATGCTTTATCATTTCTTGTATTTCAGAAATACTGACTATTTAATAGTTTTGAATAACCACCCCCCCCCCCCCCCCCCCCCCCCCCCGAATAATGTTGTTATAAAGTGTCTTTACTAAAGTTTTTGCTGGGGTAAATGACCCATCCATGCAAAATGTTCCTTATCTGTCTGCTTCATCTATAATACAAGGTACTAATATCTGGCTTGTCTCTCTTACCTCAGTTTTCTCCCACTAGTCAATATGTCAGAGATCAGACATAATACAGGGGTGCGTACTATCACCCCTATTGTTTATTACATACATGGACCATTTATGCAAGCTAGCCAACCCATCAGAGACAGAGGAGATCAACGAGCTTCTATTTGCAGACGATCAGGCACTAATACATGAAACAATAGAAGACCTACAAGAACACTTAAACAAACTCAACATCTCAGGCACAAAATACAACATGAAAATCAACAAAACAGAAGTCATGAATGTCGCCAAAAATAAACAGAACATCAACATAACTATAGAAAGCTGACAACTAAAACAAGTAGAGGAATTCAAATACCTAGGAAGTCTAATGACAAACGATAATTCTCAAACAGCAGAGATAGAATCAAGATCCAACAAAGCTTGTCAAATCATTGGACAGTTATCACCACTATTGTCCAACAAGGAAATAACTCTGGAGGCAATACGAGCACTATACAATACAATCTTCATCCCAACGTTGTGCTACCAATGCCAGACCTGGACTCTAGATGCAAGAACAATAAGAAAAATAGCCTCTACAGAGATTAAATGTGTTAGACGAATGACAGGAAACAGTCTGAGAGATAAGATCAGAAATGAAGATCTGAGAAAAAAGCTAGGAATAGCCCCCGCCATAGAATATATAAGGAAACAACAGATAAAATGGTTTGGCCACGTGACAAGGCAGAAAGAACAAAACACAACACAATGAGCCTTCAACAAATGTTGTGAGAATACCAGACCCAAGAGTCGACCACGAAAAAGATGGGTCGATGGAATATTAGAAGCACTAGGAAACATAACAGCAGCAGAGGCGAACAGAAGAGCAAAAGACAGCAAATTATATCTCCCCTCGACGCTGAAAGGCAGATGAGGAAGGAAAGAAGAAGTCAATATGTATTTTTATTTCCATTAGAACAACTGATACTTGGCTGCTTTGCTAATTATATGTATTCTAATAACATTTTTTCCTCCAGGAAATCTCCGTATAGCACCAAAGAAACAAAAGCTTATTGAAGCGGCTAAACTGAAAAGGGTAAGATATTTTTTGCACTCCTAAATTTAGTTTACTTGCAGTATAGCATATTGTGTTTTAAAAAAAAATTGAAAAAAAAAAACAGTGGGATAAAAGAAGCCATATTCAGCATGAGGGCATTTGTTTAAGGACAGTGACTGTGCTCTGAATTTGACTCGCCATTTTATTTCATTTTGCAGCATGTTTGTGAGGATTGCTTTGAATTAACTGCTTCTGCTACCAGCAGCAATGGAACCAAACCAAACATTCTTCTATGAGAACTCTTTGATTTTAATGTAAAAGCTTTTGTCAGGTTGTCTGCCACTGACTTCATGAACATCTCATTGTCTCTGTCTTTACCACATTAGTACTGACATCTACACTGTTCCTGACAAATTAGAAAATGGATCAACATTGTTCTCTCTGAAACATCCATAAGAGCAGCTGTTGTAAACTACAGGATAAAGGTGTATATCTATACTATGTGATATCTAGACAATCATATGACATATTCTTGATTCTTCTCATGCCATTAGTCATTGCATATGGCTTGTAGTTTTTTTTTTTCGCCACCCATCTCTATTCTAGGCGAGATGTTCAATCAATCTAATGAGTTAGCTGCCAACTTTGCTTCTCTTATAAGTGTTCTTTTTAGTGTCTATTTAGATCTTCTTCTTTTTTGTGTATTCCGATGTTTCCCATAGAAGAGCCTGTTGTGGAATTCTCTTGTCTTTTCTCAGTGCATATCTGACATATGTCCATCTTCTTTCCTAAATTGTAGACGAGATCTTTGGTTGCATGACCATTTCTCTTATTTCAGTATTAGTCTTGAATTCATTCCATTGTACACAGAGTATTTTTCTTAGGCATTTGTCTTTGCTTTTAGTTTTTTTTCTCAATCTCTTTTGTTTTCCATCTTTCACATGCATAGGCTAGTGTTGATAAGGTTTCAGTTGAATATTCTAAGTTTGGTTTTCTTGCTTAGTATTTTGATTTCCATATTTTGTTCAGGTTTTTAAAATTTGTTGCTGCAACGATATTCTTCCACAATTCTCTATCCTCAGTGCATTGTATTAATTCTGTTCTTTACTGTTTATAGTGCCAGGTTGGGCTGTGTGGAAATTTCCTTGTTGGATTATTTAGCATTCCAGAGAACTCAACATTTTTCTGAGAAATCTCATCTCTGTATACTCTGAATCATCTTTCCATTTGTTTGTCTACAGTCCATATAATTCAGCTGAGCTTAAACAGCCACGTTGATGTGACTGACCTGTAATGGACTTATATCCTAGATGTTTTGTGGGGAATACATTTCTGCTCACATTCTAGGCCTGACTAAATTCAGAATATTCTAAAGCAGAGATTATGTTGAACCAATTTGAAGAATTATTTCTTATGCTATTTTTTGTTTCTCAGAATCTGGAAAAGGGAATTAAAGCCTGCATTGAAGATGAATTGACAGCAAAAACAGTTGCACTGGAACCAAGATCATTAGCTTTGTTAAAGCCATCAACCTCACAGAAAGAAAAACCTAATAAATCTTGATGATTGTTTTATGATTATACATGGTGGTGTTATTTCTTTATCTGTTGTTAATTGTTGTAAATATGTTCACAAGTTGTAAACTTTCTTGAATGCCTTGAGCTCGCCTTGCTCATACGTGCAATGGAGGTTACTCCTATATGATACCCCAGGTTCATAGACTGATGAATGGTGTGTACTAGTATTGATCACCCCACTAACTGAACTTTCTTTTCATGAGTTCTTGCTGTAAACCATGACACATGCCAATGTGTCCATTTTATCATCCTTCTGAGGGAGGATGTCAAATTGAAGTAATTGCCTGGTAAATGCAGAAAAAGGAGACATTCAGATTGGTTAGGTAAAACCTCCGCTTCGGATGGGCAGAAGTTATGATGCTAGGTGAATGAACCTTTTCAATAGCCAAAATGGTGTTGGCAGGAACTAGCTACAGTAATTAATCTATACATGGAAACAATGATACCACTCTTTATGGGAGCTGGCGAGGGTTATTAAAAGAAGTCTGAGGTGAATCAAACTGATATTTATAATGCTTGTCTTGGCGACATAAAGAAAATCTTCCATTGCTTGTATCATAATATGGATGTTTAAATACACAAAATTTGGCAAGAATTCTTTTGCCTATAGATGAAACATGAAGACAAATATGACATATGTCTCAAATTAAATAGAATAAAGCTGCCTCAATTAGGCCTATAAGAAAAAACAGATTGGCAATGCTGTCTGTGTGTTTGGCTGTAATGCAATGCCAACATTGTATACAATTGCACAATTAAATCAAGAAAGCTTCAACAAAGAAATACTGCAAGGAATCATCGAGTCCACCTAACCTCCTTTTAAGGGCAAATGGTGAAGATGCCTATTTCTTAAGTCTTTGGGAGAACGTAAACAAAAGTTACCTATCTAAAGTATCTCACCCTCACGTGATATGGGTACTCCTCTAGCTTGTATTGTTACAAAAAAAAGAGAAATGACCCTTAAACCTAAATGAATGGCTGCAGACCTATCAGTCTGCTCAGTTGTCTAGGAAATCTAATGGAACGCACTATAATCTATCTATCTATTGACCTTTCGAGCCGTAGCCAGCCCATAGGGCATAAACCCAGATACTCTTTCTCTTAACTAAATTTTTATTTTAGCAGTTTTCAATCCTTGTAAAGATTTTTTATCAAATCTCATCATTTGTCTGCACTATAATACCAGACAGAAAAAAATTACATTGGAGCAGCATATTCCCATTAAAGTTTTATCACCAATGTTATTTGTTATGTACATAAAAGGCATTGTAGAGACCATTGTAAACAGAATACTTAACTCCACATTTGCAGATGACTTCTGTGAATCTCTGAAGAAAACATTTTAACTGCAACAACTCGAATGTTATCCTCAAGGTAAAAGTGGATGCTTGATGGGCTAGCTAAATAAACTAGAAAAAAAACAACACAACTCACACTGTATTCTCTCTCAAATAAACCACAACCAGAAACTAATACATTGATAGTCATAAACTGAAAGATGAAGCCATAAAGGAAAAGTTTAACATAGAGCTAAGTAATTGTTATTCAGCACTCGGTGAAATAGACTTAGATATCAATGAGATGTGGGACTCACAGAGCAAAATACTAATGACAGCAGCAGAAGCAAGTGCTGGACTGAAGAAAATGGAAAAACGAGCTTGGATCTCAGACACCACGTGGAAATACATCAAAGAAAGAAGAGAAGCGAAGAGAGCCATGACTAATGTAAAGACAGATCTTGGAAAGGTTCTGGCAAAAGCAACATACAAAGAATTAGACAACAAAGTGAAAAGTTCAGCAAGAAGAGATACAAGAGCTTATATAGACAATTTGGCAGAGAAAGCAGAAACAGCTGCAATTACAGGAGACAGCAGAACTCTTTATACTGTGCAAAAGATGCTGACAAACACCTATACATCCAGTGGAACACCAATTCTAGACAAATCTGGATCAATGCTAACAACAAGCGCAGACATAAAAGCCCGTTGGGCGGAACACTTCAAAGAAATTCTTAACCGTCCACTACCCCACAGTTTAATAGATTTTGAAACTGAAACACCAGCAGCAGAATTAAATGTAAATTTAGATGACTTCACCTTGAGTGAAATAGAAACCACCTTAAAGCTTATGACCAATAACAAGGCTGCTGGAGAGGATAAGTTAACAGCTGAGATCCTCAAGGCAATTGATAGCCATAATCTAATACATCTCCAAAAAATGTTCAACATCATTTGGAAAACAGAGAAGACACCTCATAAATGGAAAAAAGGAATCATTGTTAAGATCCCAAAAAAGGGCAATCTTAGAGATTGTAACAACTGGAGAGGCGTGACACTTTTGTCAGTTGCCTCAAAGTTATTCTGCAAAATCATCCTAAATAGAATACAGGATTCAATAGATACAGTAATGCGTGAAGAACAGGCTGGGTTTAGAAAAGGGAGAAGCTGTATTGACCACATTTTCACTCTACGACTTATATTGGAGGAACACATTGAAAAGCAAAAACCTTTTGTACTTAACTTCATCGACTTCAAAAAAGCATTTGATAGTATTCATAGAGATTCTTTGTGGAAAATTCTGAAGCAATATGGTTTACCATCAAAAATCATAAATATTATCAAAGACATGTATGATGGTTACACATGTGCAGTTCGAACAGAGGAAGGACTGAGCGAATGTTTCCCAATAGAAACTGGGGTTAAACAAGGATGTATTTTATCGCCCTTGTTATTTGGAATTGTTATGGACTTCATAATGAAGAAATGCTGCACTGGTAATAAAGGCATCGAATGGATACAAGGAGACCATTTGGAGGACCTCGACTTTGCTGATGACATAGTTCTCATCAGCAGTCAGATAAAAACGATGCAGGAAAACACAAATGAACTATCATCAATAGCCAGCAAAATTGGGCTTGAGATCAATCATGAAAAGACTAAAGTCATGACTAGTTTAATTCCAACAGGTGACAAAATATACATGGAAAACAAACCAGTAGAAGAGATCGATCACTTTATCTATCTTGGAAGTCACATTGATCGAGAAGGGGATACGAGCAAAGAAATTAAAATCAGAATAGCTAAAGCAGCAATGTCTTTCAGAAGCCTTGAAAAGTTGTGGAAATCAAAACTTATCAGCACAAACACAAAACTTAGGCTATTCAAATCAAATGTACTATCAACCCTTACGTATGCGTGTGAAAGCTGGAAAACAACAAGAGATATAGAAACAAAGTTGAACGCATTCGAAAATAAATGTCTAAGGAAAATACTTGGTATAGCATGGAACGAATTCAAAACAAATGAGGAAATTAGAGAAATCGCCAATCAACCACTAATATCTTCAGTAATAAAGAAAAGACGATGGTCATACGTTGGACATGTGATGAGAAGAGATAATAACCGAATAGCAAAGCAAGCCCTCATATGGGAAACAACAGGTAAAAGAAAAAGAGGAAGACCCAGGGAGACACTGAGAAGAACATTGATGAGAGAGGCAAGAGCAGCAGGAGTCGGCTCCCTCAATGAGATAGAACTGCTTGCACAGAACAGAGACAGATGGCGAGATTTGATAAAATATCTTTAAAAGAAAACTGCTAGAACAAAAAAATCCATATAGGAGAAGGTGTATCTTGGTCTACGCCCTATGGGCCGGTTACGGCTCGAAAGGTCAATAGACTAGACTAGAAACTAATACTAAATTGGGAAAATCTACATTGCTACGAAGCCCCCTTCTCTTGTGACAACAGGAAATTATTCAACAAATGGCGATACTATGAAGATTGCATCTGAATTTAAATGTGAAAAGTAAAGAAGAAAATGTAATATTCACAAACGCTCTGTCAGTAATTACAGAACTGAGAAGTCACTGGAGTTTGAGTTAGTGAAATTCATCTCGCTGCCTGTGCGATATTTCAGAAAATATGAGCTGGTACATACTATAACCAATGATGGAAAATGCACAATTGAAATAAACAAAAGAATAGGTATGGCAAAAAGTAATTTTAATGCCATGAAAAATATACTAACAACAAAACATATATAAACAGGGCTGAAACTAAGAATGGCAAAATGTTACATCTCAATATTCCTGTATGGTGCAGAAACATGGACATTCGAAAAGAAAACAACAGAAAATTGAAGCCTTTGAAATGTGGATTTATAGAAGAATAGGTAGAATTGGATTGAAACAAAAGATAACAAACAATGAAGTTTTAAAACAACTGAAAATAAAAAGAGAACTACTAAATACAATTAAGACAAAACAAATGAAAATTGTGGGGCATGTTAAAAGACACAACAGCCTACTATAAGTAATATTGGAAGGAAAAATACAAGGTAAAAGAAGCATAGGCAGACCAAGACGAGTAACATCAAAAGATGGACAAGTCAACCTATGACAATCTGCACCATCAAAGCAAGAAACAGAGTAGAATGGCGATCCATGGTAGCCAACCTTCGTTGCGGAGAAGGCACTCGATGATGATGAGCCAGACATGCTTGTAAAGGAAAATCGTGCACTATGCCGGTCAAATTAACGTAGTGTAACTTATGTGGGGTCTAATAAATTTGTCATGAATAAATATATAAAAAAAACAGGGTCACGATAAAAATATGCTCTCTCACTACTGTCTCCGCAGAAAATAAGTAATCATTTTTATTGTTATGAAAACCATAACAGCACTTAAGGTAAACTATTTCAATCACCGTCAGCAGATGACGAAATGTGTACCAACAAATGGTTCCAGTAGCTGATTGTGTAAATACCCAACTATTTTTTGGTTAATGAGAAAGAGAGTTCATCGGTGCTATATAGAACCAATTCTGACCTATGGAAGCGAATCATGGACAGTAGATAAACAAATGAAAAGACAATTAGAGGCCACAGAGATGGGATTTCTCAGAAGAATGTTGAAAGTTCCCTGGACAGCTAAAAAGACCAATGAGGAAGTTCTCAAAGAGGCCAACACAAAAACGGAGCTCTTAATAAACATCAGAAAGAAGCAATCAACATTTTTCGGGCACATCATGAGAAGAGGAAAGTTGGAATACGTGGTTACAACTGGCAAAATAAAAGGAAAGAGAGATTGTGGACGACAAAGAGAGAAAATACTGGATAGCTTGGTGTCATGGCATGGAAAACAGTCAACAACAGAACTGATACGATGCACTGTAGATAGAAGATTGTGGAGGGACATGATCACCTACGCCAACCGGTATGGCACATGATGATTATTTGGTTCCTACTTAATCGTCGTTGCAGTCTCAAGACGCATCCTCACAGATACCAGTGATCTCTATCAGCTATTGCTACCCATTTAAACCAGCTTAGGTCACGAATAAGTCTGCGTTTGAGGTCTTCGTCAGTTCTCCATAATTTGTCATGCTGGGTTGTTTCGGTGGGCCATATATGTATTTTTAGGGTGTTGATGATGTTGCAGTCCAGTAGGACATGCTCTTGAGTTTGGATGCTCCACAGTGGCATTGTGCAAAGTTACGGAGTCGTGTCTTCTGTAGGTGTGCTCTGAAGCCACAATGACCTGTTCAGAGTTTGAATATCTTAGCCCTCTTAGATCTGCTGAGCTAGTGCTATCATACCTTAGCTCACATTTTCTATATAACTCTCTCCATTTATAACTTCCAAACTTTGAGGATTTTGAAAACGTCGGTTTGTTTGTCTATCAATGCACCCGCTGTCTACCCATACGCTCATTTCTTGCCACGAACTCCCGCGTTCATTAAGTTCCACTCATGCCGGAGACCATTTTAAAACTCTAAACAGGCCAGCAAAATGAAGTGTCATCTTCTCAAGATAATAGGTGTATGAACCTCAGATAAATGCTATGGTGGTTCAGTAAAATGTCTGCTGCAGAGATACTCAGCATTTGATGATAAGAGAAGGCTCTCGTGGCTAGTGCCATGCCTTGACAAGTTGTATAGAGATGTCACCAACCTTGAGCTGACTAATATTTTGTTTGCGATTTAAACATTGAAAAACCATAACCATCTATAGTATTAAGACACACTGGCCGCAAGGAATCACCCAAAGTTTGTGATGATTTGCGAGCCTCGGCAGTTGTGAGTAAAAATGACGTCAGCCGTTTATAGCTCACATAGCTAAAGACGTCACATGGTTTGGGTGATTTCGGGATTTCCTCTCAGCTCACAGTCATTAGTAAAACTATAGATGGATGTGTGCGCATAACTTTTTGCACACGGTATCGTTAAGTTTGCACTAGGACAATGTCCATGATCTTTTATTTCTTGCCTATTAACGCAAATGCCCGAACTCCGTAGAACCAAGAAAGGTTATTTAGCCCATTTAACCAACCAGAGACTGTTTAGCGTCTTTGCAAGGTTGGAGGTAATATTTCTGATTTACAGAGTATTAATAAGATTCAAGGACTGTGTGCAATGAAGAGATTCATAGATAGTTACTTGGGAACGTCATACAGGGCACTCTGAAGAAAGGAATGGAGACTAGAGATGCATACTAATGATGACCGGAAGAGTGTTGTATAAAGGCATATACGTAGTGCACAGAGTATTTCACACTTTGAGACACAAGTTGACTAAGGTGAAAAATATGTGTTGTTGTCTTACAAGATGGTACACGCCATCTGACTGCTTTATTGTCCATGTCATAATAAATGACGATAACAATAAAAAATACTTTTTAAAGCATATAAAAATATATTATTTCTTTTCGACCTGCCATTCTAATGTTGGCAGAATCAGTTAATGAGAGAAACTGCACTGTTAAACATAGAAGACAAATAATAATAAATGAATAGGAAACTTCCGAGACAATAGATCATCGAATCATTTCAGGGGAAGCGGTATGTTTACAGCACTCGGAAGAAAAATAACAACATAAAAAACAAAGAGCAATAGATGGTCGAACCAGTACTCCTCTAAATAGTTTTCTACGAAAACCAAAAACTAAAGTACACAGTGAACTCAGCCGAAAAAAAAAATTGCTATCATTGACGATGTCTACCACGCATGTTTACTCATTACTAGTAGGAAACTCTATACAGAGCTTCGCAGCAGGAGGCAATCTAATCATCAACAACAGCCTAATCAAAGTAATATTGGAAGGAAAAATACAAGGTATCAGAGGCAGACCAAGACTAACATGGGCGAGTAATATCAAAAGATGGACAAGTCAGCCTATGACGACCTGCACCATCAAAGCAAGAGACAGAGCGGAATGGCGCTCCATGGTAGCCAACCTTCGTTGCGGAGACGGCACACGATGATGATGATTAATAGACGACACACATTCCCATTTAGTTTTACTGCAGCATCTCATTTTAATGTATTCATTTGCAATTCTTTGCCTTAACCCCCCCCCCCCCCAAAAAAAAAAAATCTACAACAGCCTGCTTATGCTTCTTGATCATCTGTAAAGAAACAAATGTAACACAACCATAATTATGCAATAATAATAAGATGAACTAGAGTGAACAAGACAAATATATGATTCCACTCATGTTTTTTTTCCTGTCTAAAACTGTAATTGGTTTAAGAAAAAAAAAACAAAGGGGGAACAGGCAAATAATTGCAATGCTGCGGTAAAGCTGGTGCATGGTGTTATTAAACCCTGCAGCATGAGAAGACATAGCTGCAGACCGCAATCTCTGGAAACACACTCTAAAGGTTCACCTCAAAGAAGAAGCAGACAGATTCATAGAGAAAGAGAATACACGACGAAAGAAAAGAAAGGAAAAAAATAACATTTCTAGGGGCGCTGAAAAATCCATAGTCAACTATGAATACCATGTTAGTCTGTCTTAGATGGTGTTATTAATAATAATAATAAAACAAAACTTTATGAATGCTTATCTGGCAACTTGCTCATGCAGCGAATATAAAAGCCGACGACAGCCTGCTGCTGCTGCTGGTGAACTATTCAAACTGTCAATAAAAAGGATGTCGGCTTTCAACCAAATAAATTGTTAACAAGCGTATTAAATGATAATACACATTTCTGTCTAAGCCTTGTATTTTAAATTTAAACCACTATGTCTATCGATATAGGAATGCGTTCGGTTATAGATTATATAGCCAAGCATCCGTCGCTTTTAATTGGGGTTTTCGTTCTGTACGTTTGTGTTTATCTTATATCTGTGCTTCTTTTTGGGAGAAGAAAAGGAAGGAATCCCTTCCTCGTAGACCGCAGAAGAGCACCAGAGCCATTTGTTCATGATACGATATTGCGTGATGCAGTTCTAAAGACAAGTAATTGTGTGCATTGTATTGTTAATGTTATAGTTATAATTAACTAACATTCAGATCTGTACCAGACACCGTGCACTACCGGTAGTCTCGGGTAGTCAGTAGACTCTGTAGACAGACAGACTGACTCAACTGACTGACTACTGACTGGACGTAGATTTCATAACGGTGTTAGGACAATGATTGACATTTAAGCGTTATTTTATAATTATATTTTATGTTTTTTTTTGTATAAATCGGATTAAATACAATACCTCAAGGTACAAACCATAGTGATAGTGCATGACAGTGACACTGACAGTCCACTACTACTAATATTGACGGACAACTTATTGTATGAAAACAATTAGGTAAATTTGAATTTGAATTTAAAACAACTAAAAATGAAAAGATAACTACTAAATACAATTCAAACAAGACAAATGCGATTTTTGGGCCATGTTAAAAGACTCTACAGCCTACTAAAAGTAATCTTGGAGGGGAAAATACAAGGTAAAAGTTGCGGTAATTTCCTAGTTTGATCAGATATATTATTTCAGTTTGGAAGAGTGATGTCCCCTAAATATGTCTGCCAAAATACAGTGGTTCTACGCATTCTTGGCGTTGGGGTCATTACGCTGGCCAATTTGGTAATTTCCTAGTTTGATCAGATATATTATTTCAGTTTGGAAGAGTGATGTCCCCTAAAATATGTCTGCCAAAATACAGTGGTTCTACGCATTCTTGGCGTTGGGGTCATTACGCTGGCATGTAATCATTTCGGAGTATCTGTTGATTGGGCGTTGGGTCCAGGGGTTAGGTTTAGCTTTAGTGTTAAATATTTATAAATATATTATAACGCGTGACAAAAACGACGCCACTCGGCCTAATTATGATCTTCTGATCGAAGGGAATTGTGCGGCGCCAGTGTGAGTGACACATGCCAGCGTAATGACCCCAACGCCAAGAATGCGTAGAACCACTGTATTTTGGCAGACATATTTTAGGGGACATCACTCTTCCAAACTGAAATAATATACATGTATCTGATCAAACTAGGAAATTACCAAAGTTGCAGACCAAGACTAACATGGACGAGTAACATAAAAAGATGGTCAAGTCAGCCTATGACAACCTGCACCAACAAAACAAGAGACAGAGCAGAATTGCGCTCCATGGTAGCCAACCTTCGTTGCAGAGATGGCACTCGATGATGATGAAATTAAAATTTGATTTGGAGAGCCTCGTCTCTTGTCTTATAACTGACTACTGATTCAGTGACTGTTGGGTTCTCACTCATTGTTTTGTGCCTTTTGTTACAATCAGTGTCCAGAGCATGTAAATATAATAGCATTTATGCTATTCATCACCATTTATTGCAATAAATGATAAATAATGTGGGTGTGATGTGTGTATGTTACTTTTGAGCTAACAATAATGAATACTAGTTATTCATTTTTGTAAATTGTAAAAAAAATATATAATGTATAGGTAAATAATATGATGCAGGAAAACACAAATGAACTATCATCAATAGCCACCAAAATTGGGTTTGAGATCAATCATGAAAAGACTAAAGTCATGAAAAGTTTAATTCCAACAGATGACAAAATATACATGGAAAATAAACCAGTAGAAGAGATCGATCACTTTATCTATCTTGGAAGTCACATTGATCGAGAAGGGGATACAAGTAAAGAAATTGGAATCAGAATAGCTAAAACAGCAATGTCTTTCAGAAGCCTCTAAAGTTGTGGAAATCAAAACTAATCAGCACAAACACAAAACTTAGGCTATTCAAATCAAATGTACTATCAACCCCTACGTATGCGTGTGAAAGCTGGAAAACAACAAGAGATATAGAAACAAAGTTGAACGCATTCAAAAATAAATGTCTAAGGAAACTACTTGGTATAGCGTGGAACGAATTCAAAACAAACGAGGAAATTAGAGAAATCGCCAATCAACCACTAATATCTTGAGTAATAAAGAAAAGACGATGGGCATATGTTGGACATGTGATGAGAAGAGATAATAACCGAATAGCAAAGCAGGCCCTCATATGGGAAACAACAGGTAAGAGAAAAAGAGGAAGACCCAGGGAGACACTGAGAAGAACATTGATGAGAGAGGCAAGAGCAACAGGATTCGGCTCCCTCAATGAGATAGAGCTGCTTGCACAGAACAGAGACAAATGGCGAGATTTGATAAAATATCTTTAAAAGAAAACTGCTAGAACAAAAATTCATATATGAGAAGGTGTATCTTGGTCTACGCCCTATGGGCCGGCAACGGCTCGAAAGGTCAATAGATAGATAGATAGAAATAATATGGTGTTAGTATCACATGATCTCAAACATAAGCAGGAAAGAATTATAAGAATAAATTTCAAATGAACAGTTAAAAGTGAATCTTCTTTTCTTCCTCATTTGCTTTTCAGCGTCGAGGGGAGATATAATTTGCGGCCTTTTACTCTTCTGTTTGCCTCTGCTGCTGTTATGTTTCCTAGTGCTTCTAATATTCTCTCGATCCATCTTTTTTGCAGTCGACCCTTGAGTCTGGTGTTCTCACAATATTTATTGAGGGCTTGTGTTGTGTGTTGATCACTCTGCCTTGTCACATGGCCAAACCATTTTATCTGTTGTTTCTTCATATATTCTATGGTGGGGGCTATTCCTAGCTTTTTTCTCAGTTCTTCATATTTGATCTTGTCTCTCAGGTTGTTTCCTGTCATTCATCTAACACATTTAATCTCAGTAGAGGTAATTTTACCTATTTTTCTCGCATCTAGGATCCAGGACTGGCATTGGTAGCACAACGTTGGGATAAAGATTGTATTGTAAAGTGCTCATTTTGCCTTTAGAAATATCATCTCCTTGTTGGACAATAGTGGTGCAAGAGTGAATCAAAACAAGAATATTTGTGGAGCTTGATAAGAAGAAGGCATTGGAAATACATCAGATATGTGCTGAGAACAAAAGAAGAAAGACTTCCCCAACAGACATTAATGTGAAAACATCTGGTAAAAGAAAACAAGACAGACCAAGAGAATCGCTATGCTGAACAATTACTAGGGCTCAGCCATGGGACTAAGAAACAGCCGTGATCTACAAGAACTAGCAAAAATTTGAGCAAATCATCAATGTGGAGAACAATGACATAACCTTATGTGCTGTCTTTGGCCTTATATAAGAGCTGTTAGTGCCAATTTTTTTTTTTTTACCATCAATACACTATTCTCACATATGTGAGTAATGTGGTGAGTCTTTCTCCAAAACAGTCTTTCAAAGAAAAAAAATCAAGATTAAATCAAACCTGTTTTCTTCAGTAGGCATGTTCTACCTACTGCTGTGCCATAGCTCCCATTGTAAATCATGTTATCAATTTTTAACTGTAAATTAATAATGAATAATTATTGTAAATCAGGCATATCATACATTTATTATATCATATATTTATTTATTTAGGTTATATTGCTACTTTGAGCAAAATGAAGAGATTTTATTGTAGCTGACAATACACAAACACGTTTCATCTCTGTGGGTTAGTGTATCCATTTGCAGAAAATATTTGTTTGGGGCCTCTTTCTTAACGTTTCTTGTAATGAAAACCGTAGTTTCTTAGTGTTTAAACATGTTGAAGTGATTGATAATGGTTCTTTGCTTGGGTTCACCCTATGACTAAAAGAATAAACCTCTTCTTCACCCAGGTAGGGTTCGATCCCAACCGACAGCTTCCGGTTCAACCAGCCTTTAATGGGTACCGGATTTTTTTCTGGGAAAGTAAAGTGGCATGGGTGTAATACGAACCACATTACCCCAAAAAACATGTGCCAAAGGTCTGTAAAATTTATGGCCACTAACACCATATTCCCTATACGCCACTTGGTGTGACGGGGGTACTTTACTTTTTTTATTTCTTCACCCACTCTTATAGGATGATCAGTGGGTGTGTATGCGTCATGTTGTGGTTTGCTGTAGGACTGTAATATTTGTGCCTTTCACACCAACACATCCGACTTCAGCACCGGAAAAAATGGTATTTAATTTCCACTCACGGCTTCAACTGTTCATTTTCTTGTTATCCTAATTGTGCTTTCTTTCGCATCGTGATCACTCCTCTCATTGGTGTATTGTAACAGGAAAGGCCACAGAACTATTTTTTTCAATCTATTCAGACATCTAAACCAGTCTTTGTAGACCAGTCTCCTGAATAGTAAGCATAGATAGTTAAGTTAGTCAATGGATCATTCTCGTTGCACCTTGGACACATCCATAACTGTACAGTATATATCTCCCAGTGCAATTAAATGCAATCAGTTTAGATTCTTTTAGGTTTTACAATGTTCCACATTTTACTATAAACCCACAATTTTACTTTGTTCAATATTTATGAACAGAAAATGTGTGAGATTAGATAGTTTTGACCTACAAAATTTATTGATGATGAAATTAAAATGTGTTTTTTGTTTTAATAAATTCTTACAGCAATATATTAATACTTTTCTTAACCTGATGAAAAAATATATATATATTGTAACATGCTCCATATAATTTAATGAATGTTATTTGCAAGCTTTTTGTAATCTGTTTTATGTGGACAATTACTTCATATGTTTTAAACTGAAACAGAATGATGTCAAGTATCTCTAACAATTTTTGCATTTTGAAAGAAGTAGTATAAGAGTGTTGCTATTATTTATATTTTTAAAATATATGTTGTCAAGTTGCAGTGTCACAAAGGAATTTATTTTTGGTCATAAGATTGAAAGTAGACTTACACATAAAAAGTCACCATCTTTCTCTCTTGTTGCAGGATTTAAAGAGAATAGAATCCCTAAAAACTTAGACACTATCATCATTGGCAGTGGTGCTGGGGGTCTTTCTGCAGGAGTACTTCTCACAAGAGCTGGTAAGAAAGTCCTTGTTCTAGACCAACATGAACAAGCTGGAGGTTATGGCCATTCATTTGTGGATAAAGGCTTTGAATTTGATACTGGTAAGTATTTTAAAATAATGATAATTACATACTCATGGTTGTTATTTAAAAAAAAGATCAAAGATAAATAGATCATATTGACCATACAAACACACACATATACATAAATTGTCAAGAATTTGAAAAAAAAATTGGAAGAGAGATTAGTAAATTAAAGTAAAGAGCCCTGTCACGCCAAGTAGCGTGTAGGAAATATAAGTGTTAGTGACCATAATTTTTACAGACCTTCAGCACATGATTTTTGGGGTAATGTGGTCGGTATTACGCTCGTACTTTTCCAGAAAAAAAACAGGTACCCATTTAAGGCTGGGTGAAAGCTGGGGCTATGAACATATGTACAAGTGAGAAGAACTTGAAAATTGGCAGGACGACAATGGGCTTATACTGCAAAAAAAGACAACAGATCCACCAACATTCGATTCCAGATCATGGCATACCATATCTACACCAGACCTTGCTTTCCATTCTCCAGACCTGGATTTGAATATTACTCATATTGTTGGGAAATGACTTGGAGGCAGCGACCACCGACCAGTCTTTTTAGTGGTGTAAAATGAGGCCATCAGGGAGAGCAGCACTTTCTCCAGATGGAATTACAAAAAGGCAGACTGGAAAATGTATCAACAATACACCAGTGTACTGACTAAAGATCTAAATACAGACAGGGACATCAACAAAATACTTGATGAATTCAGTAGACTAATGATACAAGCTGCCAGTAAAACAATACTTAGAGGTGCACGGAAACACTGCAAACCATACTGGAGTAGTGAACTAGAGCAACTGCACAATGATATGGAAATATCTTGAAAGCAAGCAGAAAATAACCCTTGCTAAGAACACCACAATAACTATCAGCATGCTAAAGTCAAATTTCAATGGGCTAAACTACAAGCCAGACGGAGATGCTGGAAAGAGAAAACAGAGTCCTTGAATCTTGAAAGAGGCACAAGAGTGTGGAAGCTTGTAAAACAGATGAATTATGAGGGTACAGAAAGGAACACCAAAATTACACTGAAGAAGGATGGAAACATCCTAACAGGTAAGCAGGCAGCAAATCACTTTGCAGACTCTTTTGCAAATTACAATAATATTAAAATTAGCCTAGAGAAATGACAAGAGACCCGTTTAAAAAACAAAATGCAAGACAAGAAGAGACCACACATGAAATCATGGAAATACCCATTACACAAAGAGAGCTAGAGCTGGCAATATCCAAATTAAAAAGTCTCCAGGCAGTGATGAAGTGTCCAATAAAATGATTAAGAACTTGGGAACTGCAGCTAAAGCAAAACTACTGCAGATCTACAATATTTGCTGGATCACAGGGAGAGTGCCACAGGCATGGAGAGAAGCATTTATGATACCATTACTAAAAAAGAGAGGAAAAGATGGTTCAATGGCATCCATCTATAGACCAATCAGCCTTACAAGCTGTTTGTGTAAAACAATGGAATGTATAATCAATCTCAGACTGCCGTGGTACCTGGAAAGTGAAAACCTCTTTGTCCCACAGCAAGCAGGCTTTAGACAGTGTTACTCTACTGAAGATCAGGCAACCTATCTTTCCCAGGAAATTGAGGATGCATTTCAAGAAAAGAAACTGGTACTAGCAGCATAGATAGACCTAAAGAAAGCATTTGATAAGGTATGTAAGGAAGAGCTATTGAAAACACTGAGAAATTACAGAGTAAACGGCAGGATGTGCAAAAGGGTGAAAGCATACCTGCATAACAGGAGAGCCAGTGTGCAAGTGGATGGTCTTAAGAGTAAGAAGGTCTTACTGTGCCAGGGTGTTCCACAGGGAGGGGTACTATTGCCAACATTTTTTTCTGATCTACATCAATGACCTAGTTACTGAACTACCACATGGCATCAAAGTGGCAATGTATGCAGATGACTTGGTAATGTGATGCACAGAGGAGTATGCAACAGTGGCCTCCAAATTGCTACAAAGAGCTATGAATACACTGAATTCATGGACAAATAGATGGTGTATCAGCATCAATAGAGACAAATGCAGTACTACACTTTTCACTCCTCCCCAAAACAAAAAGCAGGAGCCATCTACATAAACAATGAAAGAAGACCTGTGAAAGAAGACATACAAGCTATGTATATCGGAGTTGGAGCCACGATAGCTCAATGGTTAGTGAACTGGACTACAAAACACAAGGGGTAGGGTTCGATTCCAACCGACGGCTTCCAGGTTCACCCAGCCTTAAATGGGTACCGAATTTTTTTCTGGGAAAGTAAAGCAGCATGGGCATAATACCGACCACATTACCCCAAAAATCATGTGTTGAAGGTCTGTAAAATATAGGGTCACTAACACCATATTTCCCTATACAACACTTGGCGTGAAGGGGGTACTTTACTTTTTTTTTATATCGGAGTTACATTTGACAACAAACTATCTTGGAAACAGCAGATAAATAAGACAACCCGAAAAGCAAGGAGGAATTTGTTGGCTATTCTAAGAAAGCTAAGAGGTAGAGTTCGATCCCAACCGACGGCTTCCAGGCCCACCCAGCCTTAAATGGGTACCAGATTTTTTTCTGGGAAAGTAAAGCGACACGGGTGTAATACCAACCACATTACCCCAAAAATCATGTGCTGAAGGTCTGTAAAATGTATGGTCACTAACACCATATTCCCTATATGCCACTTAGCATGACGGGGGCTCTTTACTTACTTTTTATTCTAAGAAAGCTATGTGGAACCACGTGGGGTACAAGTGAGAAAATACTCAGTAAAGTTTACCAACAGAGTATACGCCCACATTTAGAATATGGATCATCTGCATGGTACTCAGCATCAAACACCACTGCAAGAACTTGATAAAGTACAAAACCAGGCGCTAATTGTCATCACAGGAGCAATGAAATCAACACCAATATTAGAGATGGAGAAATTGTGGAGGATACCATACATACGTTTGCTTCCTTTCATTCACCTGATGACTAAAAAAAATATGCCTCTTTATCATCTTCCCTTGAAAGGACATGAAGTGGACGTGTATGCATTGCACCTTTCGGCCCAACACACAAACTTCAGTACATACATACATACATTTAAATACATTTTCGCCTTATGTCTTTTGGCGTGTGCTGAGACTGCTACGATGGGGACTACAGTTACCTTTCTTTGTTTGGGAGATGAGTTAGTAATTCAGATGATTCCACTGGCACGGGCGGTTGAGCAATTGTGGATTTTAATTCGTTTGCTGTGAGACCGAGGCCTTCCATAGCCAATAACAATTTAAATACAATATTGATTATACTGGATTCTAACTGCACACAATTTGTCTCACAATAAATGTGTATTTCAGCTGCACTTTTTGTGTTCACCCAATGAATAGTTTTTAAAAGAGACATTAAGAAAATAAGGAACAATATTATGTAGTCTGTAAGAAAATACAGAATTAATCCTACAGTGGATACCAGCACACTCTGGCATCCCTGGAAATGAGAAAGCAGATCTTCTTCCCTTCCTCATTTGCCTTTCAGCGTCGAGGGGAGATATAATTTGTGGACTTCTGCTCTTCTGTTCGCCTCTGCTGCTGTTATTTTCCCAAGTGTTTCCAATATTCAGTCAATCCATCTTTTTCATAGTCGACCCGTAGGTCTGGTGTTCTCACAACTTTTTTTGAAGTCTTGTTGTGTTGTGTTTTGATCTTTCTGCCTTGTCACATTTCCAAACCATTTTATCTGTTGTTTCTTTATATATTTTATGGCGGGGGTTATTCCTAGCTTTTTTCTCAGTTCTTCATTTCTGATCTTATCTCTCAGGCTGTTTCCTGTCATTCATCAAACACATTTCATCTCTGTAGAGGTTATTTTTCTTATTGTTCTTGCATGTAGGGTCCAGGACAGACATTGGTAGCACAATGTTGGGAAAAAGATTGTTTTGTAGAGTGTCTGTTTTGCCTCTAGAGTTATTTCCTTATTTGATAATAGTGGTGATAGCTGTCCATTGATTTGGCAAGCTTTGTTGCATCTTGAGTCTATTTCTGCTATTTGTGAATTGTCGTTTGTCACTAGACTTCCTAGGTATTTAAGTTCCTCTACTGTTTTATCTGTCTGCTGTCTATAGTTATGCTGATATATTTTTCTGAAAGCAGGTAAATTTGCAAAAAAAGGTGGGAACTTTCAACAGTCCAAACAACCCTAGAGCTTCAGAGAAGTTAAGACAATTCTGAAACAAGTTTGGAAAGCATAATGGAGAGAGCTATATGAAAATGTGAGCCAGAATATGACAACTTAAACAAGCTCAGTAGTCTTGAGAAAACCAAGATCTTCAGACTTAGAACAGGACACTGTTGCCTCAGATCACACCTACGCAAGAACTCATTGACTTTGCAACAAATGATTGCATCCATCCAAACTCTAGAGCACATCCACAAGAAACAACTCTGGAACCAATTAAGACCTTTAACACACTGTCTTGTCTAGGACCCATGTTGGTCTAATTGTCTAAATGCATAGCAGTAACTGATCACTGAAGGAAGAAGATAAACCTTGTTTTATGTAATCTTTGTAAAATGCAGGTACATTTGTTAAAAAATAGGTATAGTCACTAGTACGTAGCTGATATTCTTCTTCTGTGTTCACCGGACAATCACTTCTCTTTATTGTCAGTCTGTTAAAGGATGTTAGCAGGCGTAGATGCACTGTCTTGCTGGTTTATGGCAAGTCATGCCTTCCCTATTCAACCCAATGCAGCCATTTTCAGTACAGCATTTTTGGGTACCTGAGTCTTCCCTCTTCTGTCCCCATTCTTATTCAAAACAGTATGACTGAACCCGTTGATAAATCTAATGTGTTTCAAATTTTCTCTCTTGTAGGTATTCACTATATTGGGGACATGGCTGAAGAGTCACCATTTAAAATACTTTTGGATCAGCTGACTTGTGGACAGCTGAGATGGGTTAAATTGGGTGATGTTTCTGACACTGTAAGTTACAAGTTGCCAGGGTATATCTTGACACTATTTATATTTTGGTTTACTTTGCAGACCTATAAATTAATTCATTTTTGGTTTTTATTATTTCTTAAAATCCCTACAATCTCAATCAGACACAGAAAGAAAACACGCAGCAGAAAAACACATTGATACCTACCCAATACACAGATGGCTCTACTACAAATGCCACCAGAAATGGAGGGGTAGGTGTGTTCTTGACGCTGAATAACCAGGACGAGATCACCAAGTCAATAGCTACTGGAAAATTCTCAAACAACTTTAAAGCAGAAACTGAGGCCATCAAAGATGCTGCAACACTGGCTACTCAACACAAAAATAGCATGCACAATAAATTGGTGATTCTGACTGATGCACTGTCAGTATTATCAGCTCTAAAAAGCCCTAAGAACAATGAACTAGATGACTTGACAACAACCCTGGACCAACTATGCAATAACTTCCAGAGAGTAGTCATTCAGTGGTTAACATCACACTGTAATATACATGGGAACGAACGCGCAGACAAATTAGCTAAAGAGGGAGGGAGATTACCACAAGAGAACCATCCACTCAGTTATGATGAAGCCAAATCCATCCTCAAGAGTCAGTTCCATGAAAAATGGAAACGAGAACACCCAAAGCATAACGAGAGTGATGGATACTACCAACTATCAAGGAGGGATCAAGTCATCATACTTCACCTACACACTGGCCACAATAGAATGAGAAATCACATGTTCACCAAATTCAAAATAGGTACAACCAGCCTATGCCACTGTACACTGGACAATATGACTTCAAAACATGTTCTACAGGATTACCACCAGTACATAGACCTGAGAAAAGCAATGTGGTCCACGCCCACCTCCCTGGAAGAAAAACTATATGGGGCAATCGATTCGCTTAAACAGACAGCTGCCTTCATGAGAGAGTCTGGAATCCTACTCTGATTGAGTCTTGATCGCAGAGAGAAATCCCTATATATTTCCTGTTAGCATTCAGAAGTAAGAGGTTCAGAAAACAGATACAAATTTGTAGAGATGAGAAGGAGCTGTTTCAATATTGTGCTAATTCAGAAACCAACCAGATATTGGAGCACAAAATGTCAAACAGTGCATCTGAACTGCAAATAATTAAGAAGAAAAATAAAAAAATGGTATGTAATTAAGTTCCATGTAATGTAGTAATTAAGAACCCATACTTTACTTTTGGCACCAGGATAAGTGAATGTGATTGAGATTCTATTCCACATCCCTTCAGCAGACCTGGAAGCAAACTTAGCTTGTTTTGCCAAGTGGGTGGGGATCAAGAAAAAAGGCAATCCCGGTAGAAAAAAAAATGCAGCGCAGAAGGCAGATAATGTGGACTGTAGGGGAAGGGTATTGCCTCAAGTACCCCTGTCACGCCAAGTGGTGTATAGTGAAAATGGTGTTAG
The DNA here is from genome assembly GCA_032433765.1 of Megaustenia siamemsis. Taxonomy (NCBI): domain Eukaryota; kingdom Metazoa; phylum Mollusca; class Gastropoda; order Stylommatophora; family Ariophantidae; genus Megaustenia; species Megaustenia siamemsis. The sequence continues at coordinate 47,022,459 of JAVIAB010000008.1, forward strand.
TGACCATAAATTTTACAGACCTTCAGCGCATGATTTTTGGGGTAATGTGGTCGGTATTACGCCTGTGCCGCTTTACTTTCCCAGAAAAAAATCCAGTACCCATTAGAGGTATTACCTATGGGGCCACTAAAATGTAAGTGATCCCTGTCCATGATTTTATTTAAGATAATATAGTTAATATCTTCAATATTATCTCAACTTTCTATTGCTGACATTCTTTTCCTATTTTCAAGTAGGAAAACCATTGTTGGCAATTTTAAGTCAACGCTGGAAATGTCTTGGCCACATCACCCTAAAATGTACTGGTCACAGGTCATAGAAAATTATGGTCACTAACACCATATTCCCCATTAGCCTATCAAAGTGTGAGTGAACCAATATTTGTTTGCCTTTTACTGTTATGTCTTGAGATGGAGATGAACTAGTATTTCATCCTTACAGAGTAACTTGATGTTGGTAAACATCTTTCTCTATGCACTGGCTGCAGCTGATCATTATATATCAATTTTTCTGTTTGATGCCTTGAGAATTATAAATAAGTGAGAATTTAATTTTTTTTTTTCTTGCACCAACCAGTGATCTCATTCTGTGAAAGTGATTCATGATTTGTTGTTTGAAATAATAATTGTAAGCACATTTGTGTGTTGTGTGTAATATTTCTTTCTTTTGATGTCTTAGTTATCTTATGGAAACTGGTGGGTCTAGAGAGAAGACATCAGCCTCTGGATAAGAAAGTCCAGGGTTTGAATCCCACCATAGTTGGTGGGAATCTTTTCTCTTTAAATCCATGGTTTCTTCATGGCTTTACCCTCCTCATCTCTCTTGGCAGTCAGATCCTATGACTATCCCCTTTGGATAACAGCAAAAAGCTGGGGGAACTGTGTGAACCGTGCACACTTTAAATGACCATTGGCAGTTAAAAGTTGAAATAAGTAGGCCAAGCATGGCTACTGCCTGGGCAACATTTAAAGGCAATTAAAATCTACCCATGCAGGTGTGTCAGACCAAAAGGCATAGCACAGATATTGAAGCTTTGCTACAAACTAGTGATACAAGGTATCCACCAAGCCCACTTAATGGATTAATGCTAAATAAGATGGAGCCATGTTATATGAAACACTTTTCCCAAAAACAATATCTCTGAAACTGCTATAGAAGAACTTAATACTTTTTTATTTTTCTTAATTTTACTTTTACATTGCTCCTCTCATAATCTTTTTTTTTTTAGACCACCATCATTCTCCCTGTGCTCCAGTGTTATCTATCTATTTTTTGACATGTTTTCATTTCACATTTTACTCATTCACATTCATTGGATGCTGTCTCCACATTGATGATTGGCTACCATTTTATTTAATTTTTTGTCCTGTTGGTGCATATTGTGATAGGTTCACCTGCCCATATTTTGATGTCACATATTGTGATAGGTTCACCTGCCCATATTTTGATGTCACATATTGTGATAGGTTCACCTGCCCATATTTTGATGTCACATATTGTGATAGGTTCACCTGCCCATATTTTGATGTCATCAGTCCACTTTAGCCTTACTCTGCCTCCTCCTCGTCTACCTTGTGCAGTCCCTTCCAAGATGACATTTATTAGGGTATTGTGTCTCTTCACATGTTCCAAAAATTTATGTTGTCTTTATCAAATTAAGTAGTGCATTTTTCATTTTCAGCTGATTCAGAACTTCCCTGCTTGTTGTTTATATTTTACTATTATTATTTCAATCATGTCACTGCTCAGGTTTATTGCTTCCATTTTCACAGATTATTGTAGGTAAATCATCAGAGGCCAAATTTTTCAAAATGAAATCAGGAAGGGACCAATACTATCAGAATTTAATAGACTTATTTCCCAAAGAAGAAGCTGCAATACTTACATACAAGAATCTTGTTAAGGTAATGAATTTTATATTATTGTCTTTAATTATACACTTTAGAGAATGTCACTAGCTCATATTGAATTCTGCCATTTAATGGCTTCTATATTTTTGTTGTTGTAGTATACAACCAAATTTACAGTGGTATTTATTTATCTCTGTATACAAATCTTGTGTGGAAAGGTTTATGTGTCTATGTTCAATATTTTCATGTCCCGAGTTAGATCTGATACAGTTGGTACTACAAGTATTTTCTGGGGCAAAATTCGTTATAATTCTTTCACTCTAATAGTGTTTGTACATATTATTTTGTTGCATAGTTTAATTTAATTAGTTTTTAAAGTGTATGTGTCATTTTGAAAGTGAATGTTTTGCTACAAAAATATGAATGAAGAATGATTGTACATAGGGTGTCCGGTTAGCGCAATCGATAGGCGGTTGGCTTACCACGGCAACAGCCGGGGTTCGTACCCTGGCGAGGACACCTGGGTTTTACTAATTCCCTAAAAATTAGTGGGAGCCGCAATAGCTCAGTGGTTAGTGAACTGGACTACTACGGACAAGAGGTAGGGTTCGATCCCAACCGACGGCTCCGGGTTCACCCAGCCTTAAATGGGTACCGGATTTTTTCTGGGAAAGTAAAGCAGCACGGGCGTAATACCGACCACATTACCCCAAAAATCATGTGCTGAAGGTCTGTAAAATATAGGGTCACTAACACCATATTTCCCTATACGCCGCCACTTGGCGTGACGGGGGGTACTTTACTTTTACTTTTTATGATTGTACATAGTTTTTTAATGTGTGGAGTCTGCACATAAGATTGCCTGTTATTTTGCTATTATTTAAGAGGGCTAAACATCGAATCTCACTACCGGAGACTGAAGTGGATGGGCTATGCAAAGAGAAAATATAAAATATGAATATAAAAATTCCCATAGCAAGTGGCAGAGTTAGAAGAACCCATGACTCTTGTCTGGAGACCAATGTCATACCTCCAGACCACCCAGCCCTCAATGTTTAGTTAAAGATAAGATGAAAATTAAAATTTCTAAGCTCAAAAACTAAGCTTAGGATTTTCAAATCAAAAGTATTATCTATGCTTACTTGTGCATGTGAGAGCAGAAAAACAACTAAATAAGAAAATATATTAAATGTTTTTGAAAACAAATACCTCAGGAAAATAATTTATATATCATGGAATTAATTCAAGACTAGTGCAGAAGTAAGAGAAATGGCCATGCATCTCAACAATATTATTTATAATCAAGAAAAATTGGATACATGTCGACCATGTGATGAGAAGAGATAACAAGAACTGGCAAAGAAACCCTCAAATGGGAAACAGTGGGCGGAAAAAAAAGAAGCAGACCCAGCGAAACATTAAGAACAACATTGAGGCATGAAGCAACAACAATGGGCATTAACTCTTTTGCTGACACTGAGAGGCTTGTGGAGAACAGGAACATGTGGCGAGACACTATGGAGGTCCTGTGCTAAATCTGATGCTTAAAAGCAAAGATTGTTGGACAGGAAGAGTATTTAATTTCTGCCATGTGTGTCATCCTACTCAAAAGCACAGTAAGTAGCTAGAAACAAGCATTTCTAATTTCTAACTTGGTATTTACATATTTATTAATCAGCTGCTACAAAGAAAACTAAGGGGGCTGGCTGTAATTAGATCAACCTGAATGCTGAAAAATGGTTTATGATATTCTTTGTGCTATTTGCTGTCCCTTAGGAAGGTGTCTTTGTATTATAGTTCTTGTCTGTTGTTGGGACTTTTGCATATATAGAACTAACTTCATCCCTTTTTTTGGAGGCGAAGGCGCGCCTACCATCACCAGAGCTGGAAGTTGTCAGTGACCCACAGCTGATAGCTTGCGCCAGGATCGGTGAACCAAAACCATCCAGACCCTGCTCCACCTCTCCGCGGTGCCTCCAGTAACAGACTAACCTCTCTAGTCTGGCCAAGCGTGCAGGGATCGAACAGGGAAGACAACCCGGTACTCAAAAATGTCGTGCTGAAGTCAGATGTGTTGGGCCGAAAGGCGCAAATATAACAGTTATACTGCAAACCACAACACAACGCAGACACGTCCACTACGTCCTTGTAAGGGTGGATGATGAAGAGGAATATTCTAGTCTACTATGATATTCTAGAATACTTTAGTCATCGGGCAAACGCAACCAACCATCCCTTTTTTTAATTACTTTCTATCTGATGTTAACCCAATGACTACTAAAGGAATGAATGGTTCTCTTTGTCATCTGTCCTTAAAAGGACATTATGTTAACTTTGTATCCCCCCCCCCCCCCCCCCCCCCCGACATCCAAACAGGTACACGAGGAAGTGAAGAAAGAAAGAAAAATGTGGGAATAGTTATTATGTTATGTTTATTTGCACCTTTCAGCCCAACACATCCAACTTCAGCACTGCATTTTTGAGTACCAGGTTGCCTTCTCTCTATGATCCCTACTCACTTGGCTAGACTAAACTAGTTCATTAATTTTTTTTTCGTTCGCCAGCTTTTACCTCTGACGAAGTACCTAGAGACTAGGAACTGAGTTTTTGCGTGTTAATCCATTTTTCCCTGGCAGCCGTGCGCACAGGGGTCCCTAACCACACAGGCAGTTAACTCCGATTTCTGAGGTATTCATATTTTTTCCATCGATGAGTAATTGACATTTCAAGCTGGGTCTCGCTGCTGAGACCAAGGGTGGTTGCCGCAGAGAGAAATCATAAATAAAAATCCCAACTGGTGCAGCCGGGATTTGAACCCACAATATCTCTGTCTCGAGGCTGGCGTCTTGCCTTGAGACCAACCAGTCCCCCAAAACTAGTTAATCTGTTACTGGAGGCTCCACGAAGAGGTGGAGTAGGAGGGTCCCAGCCTTTTGACCTGTATAGTGAGGGTGATCCCTTGGTAGTAATGCTTCCACAAGAACAAATCTTCTGGCTATGGGAACATAAGCGTCTCTGCCACATTGTATTGGGGACATGTCAGAGGAGCAAATTTGTACAGATGGTCTACTGGTATTTTGTTAGTGCATAGACCTCATTTTAGAAAGAACATATATTGGGTTACAATGTTACATGGTTTCAGAGAGGATCAGTCATGGCTGAGGCCATCAGAGATGGCTCATGCCGTTTATTACTTTGGTCATCAGTTTTTAGTTTTTTTTTAATGTTATATATTCATTGGAGGTGATCTACACTATTTGCATAATTATTCACAGTTTGTGTACTTTTTTTTACATTTTATGTCATAAAATAAAATACATTTTATGTTATAAAATAAAATACATTTTATGTTATAAAATTGTAATATTTCTGTTCCAGGATGCATCTGATTCTTGCATTGGATTTATTATGCTCAAAGCATTGCCCAAACTTCTGGTACAGACATTGATGATAACTGGCTTCTATCGCATTTTGATAAAGTGCTTCAGGAAAGGTTATGCTTCAAAGTCTCTGCAGGAAGTACTTGATGAGCTGACAGATGATAAAATGCTTCATTTGGTGCTGTCATATACCATTGGAACTTATAGTAATTAGTTATCATCATGTGATTTACAGTCTCTCTTAGCTATCATTCTCATCTTACAAGCTGCTTAACTGTTCAGTTTTTTCTCTCCGGTTTTTCTTGTGATGATATTTTAAACTGTTCGCTATCTTTAACTTATCTGATCTTGTCTTATTTAGTGTTTATTTTTTTCTTTTGTTTCTTGCTGTCTGCTTATTTTCTATTTTTGTTTATTTTTTGTTGTCCACTACACTGTACTTTACAATTTCTGCTTTCTTTTAGTGTTTATTTTTTTGTTTTATTTTTTGCTGTCTGTAGACAATTTCTTATATATTTTATGCTTACGTTTTCTGTTGCATGTTTTACAATTATTTCTTTCTTTTAGTGTTTATTGTTCCATTCTGTTGTTTGGTGTGTGCTTTAAAATTCATTTTCTTTAAGCATGCCATCTAATGTGTGTTGGCTTTTTTCTTGGTGTAATAAATATCCTTTTGTACATTGTCTTCCTTTAGTGTATTGTAAATTAGTATTTTTGCTGCTCAACGAACTCAAAGCAAATCTTTAATAAATTCATAGCTCTTTGACTTAAGATGAACATTTTATTGTCTATGAATTGGTCGTCACTTGTATCCACATAAGATCATTTTTAAACCTCATCTTCAGTTCCTAGTCTCTAGGGATTTTGCCAGAGGTGAAAGCTGGAGGACGCAAGAAAGAAAGAAAAAAACTAATCTAATAAATAACTTTTTTTTTTCAAGTGCACTTGTTGAATCTGCACATCGAATGGGTTTTCATAAAGTTCTATTACATTTTCTTTTGCTTTTGGAATAATGTTTTGGTATTATGTTCCAGTTTATGTTTATACAATATCGATAGTATAAGCTAGAACATCCTAGTTACAGGAGACATTACTTTTATTTGAAAACATGATTTTGATTGCAGCCCAGTCACTTTTCTTGTTATTGCCTTTAATGATATTATATGAAATACTTGGGGATATTTCTTATATAGGGCTGACTTCTGGAAAGGATTATCACCACTGAGGGCACTTCTTATGTAGGACTTACTGCTGAAAGGATTATCACCACTGAGGGCACTTCTCATGTAGGACTTACTGCTGAAAGGATTATCACCACTGAGGGCACTTCTCATGTAGGATTTACTGCTGAAAGGATTATCACCACTGAGGGCACTTCTCATGTAGGACTTACTGCTGCAAGGATTATCACCATCAAGAACAGAATCATTTATGTTAAAGATCAATGTGTTATGAAGATGCCTGTCAGCATTAAGGCTGAAAGTGATCAGCAACTCATAGCTGACAGCTTGCACGAGGATCAGTGAATCAGAACTATCCAGAACTTACTTCCCATCTTTGTGGTGCCCCTAGAAACAGATTACAGTCCAGTCTGGCCAAGTAAGTAGGAATTGAGAGCAAAGGCAACCTGTTAATCAAAAATGCATTGCTGAAGATATATATTTTGGGCCGAAAGGTGTGGAGTAAATGACAACAAATGATGATGAGTAAGAAAAATTCTTTAGTTGCATGTTAACATGTGCTGATTTTAAAAGAAAATAAATTAAACATCCGTAAGCAAATTTATTTGCCTCGATAGTATCATTGTCGTAGATTTACCTGTCAACCTTTTGATTTTATCAGTCCACTTTACTCTTGGTCTGAAAATTGCCTCGTCTACCTTGTACCTTTCATTCCAGAATGGCTTTCAGTAGGGTATAATGTCTCTTCATATATCCTACAAATTTTGAATGTCTTTTGTTTGAATTAATGTTAAGTAGTTTAAAAAAAAATTTAACTGATACAAAATCTTGCTGTTTGTCTTCTTTTCCTCCACCCAGTTCTCCCCATTTTTCTATTAATCCACAATTGATTTTGATTGATTTCTGCTCTGTTATCTTATTTAGTGTCCATGTTTCTGTACCATACACATTCCATGATATATTTCTAACTAATGTCTAGCACATTTTGAACAAGTTTTGTAAACAATGTTGAAATTTAATCATTTAAAAAAAGCAAACTGTTTATGTTTTTGACACCATTTTTTATTTTCAATTTGATGATAAAATGCTCTTACTTTTACCAGATCTTGCACCGAAGGATGTTCCATTTCTCATCCATGCCTCTGTTGTTTATCACCGTGATGCTCAAAGTTACTATCCAGTAAATGGATCATCAGAGATTGCATTCCACATGGTTCAAGCTATACAGAAAGGAGGAGGAAGTGTGCTCATGCAGGCACCAGTAACCAAAATCTTGTGTAATGCTAAAGGAAGAGCAGTTGGTATGTAACTAATCCTCTTTTATCTTCTTCTGTGTTCCCCCACTGATATTCAAACAAGTGCATAAAAGATATAATGGCAGTTGAAAATCAAAGAGAGTAGACTCTATGTAAAGAAAAATAAAGTTCCTACCATCTTGTATAATAATTAAACTGCTTTTTGAAATGATCTCAGGGATCATTAATGGTGCTACAGTGTTTGTGTTCTGAGTAGTGACTTTCCTGTTTAATCAAGAGAGTGACCAAAATACTAATGGGCATTGTCTGAATACTATGATGAAGGTCTAAACACAAAGACAAAGAAAACTAAATTTGCAATTAAAAAACTGTCAAGTGTGCAGTCAAGGGGAAAAAAAAAACATACAACAGATGTTTAGAACTGGATTGGCTACATGCTAAAAGGTGGTCCATAAGAAGGGTTGCTGTATAATTCCCTGTGGAGTGATAGGTAATATTCAGTAACACCAATCTAGAGGAGTGTAAGATCAGGTGCCTAGCCCTATTGGAGATGGATGATAAAACAGTTAACAGCTCATAAACAACAGGCTGATCCAAAAAATAAAGATCAACATATGTTTTGCTGTCCAGAAAAATAGAACTGGTCTTACAGCAGATAACCAGCTGACTGTTGCACCCCTTGATGAACTTGTAAAGATAGGAGGAAGTCTTCAAGCTGCCCATGCAACTCAAGAACTTCAGGAAAGTGAAGCCATACTTAAAACAAAAAGAAATTGAGAAAATTAATTTAAAATATGGCCTAGAAAAGATAGTGTATACCTAAACCTTCAAACTTAGAACAGCTCATTGTAGGCTTAGAGTGCATCTTCACAAAATGGATCTCAGAGACTGCTGCAGGGCATCCAGAAATATTCCAGAGCATGGACAAGAGTACACAACCCTCAAGAACTAGAGAACACAAGTTTGGCATCTTAGTTCTTCTCTGTTTTTGCTTACAATTTTTCAATGGTAATTTTCAACTTTGAGTTGAATTTTCATTCATACAGCTGGATCATTAGGGAGCATGAGATAGGTGACCTGCGATCGCCATGGCAAGATCAGTGACCCACAGTTGTCAATGTCCTCACTTCACCTCAAATAGAAACAAGTCTGTGTCAAAACAGTCATTGGTCACGATCAAACTCGACCTCTTGTCTAAATAGTCCAATTCACTAACCACTGAGTTATTGTGGCTCCCACTGTTGCTTGCTTGCCTGCGTTCGCCCGATGATTAAAGGAATGCACCTCCTCATCATCCGCCCTTAAGAGGACATTAAGTGGACATGTCTGCGTTATGTTGTGGTTTGCAGTAAAACTGTGATATTTGTGCCTTTTGGCCCAAAACATCCGACTTCAGCATGTTATTTCTGAGTACCGGATTGTCTTCCCTCTTTGATCCCTACTCATTGGGCCAGACTAAACAAGTTAGTCTGTTATTGGAAGCACCTCGGAGAGGTGGAGTAGGGTCTGAATGGTTCTGGTTCACCAGTTCTGTCGCAATCCATCAGCTGTGGGTCGCTGACAACTTCCAGCTCTGCTGCTGGGTAGCGACTTTGCCTCTGCTCCTTCTGTTGATATAGAAGATCTAATGCCATGGTAACTGTAGCGTGAGTAAGTTCTCCAGCAAAACCCCAAAAATCAAGAAAGCCATTGCATCCATCCACATCACAAACTTTAGTTTAAAAAAATGGCTTACATTAATCCTGTGCCATTAGATCAACATCATCAGTGTTGTATCATTTGAAGCAATTTCTTTCTCTTTATGAATTCATGTTATTATTTTATTTTGTCTGTGGTTTTAGTTTACAACCACTCACTGTTTTGTTATGTTTTGGTTCTTTTCTAGGTGTTCAAGTTGGTAAGAATAAAGTAAACATAAATGCAAAGTACATTATTTCTGATGCTGGTGTTGTCAGCACATTCAAGAATTTGCTTCCTGAGAGTGTTGCAAAGGCATCAAGTGAGTATGTGGTTGAGTGCAATAATTATTGAGTTTAAGAGTGAGGAAGATTAGCAGCAAAACCAAACTTTTGTCACGTTACTAACTTTAGATAATAATTTTGAAGATATTTAAACAGAAGTAAGAAAAATAAACAGAAATAATAAAAAAAAAAAAAAAATATATATATATATATATATATATATATATATATATATATATATATATATATATATATATATGTGGGAGCCGCAATAGCTCAATGGTTAGTGAACTGGACTACAAAGGACAAGAAGCCGAGTTCGATCTTGACTGATGGCTGCCAGGTTCACCCAACCTTAAGTGGGTACTGGATTTTTTTCTGGGAAAGTAAAGCGGCATGGGTGTAATCATCATCATGAAGTACCGGGCCTGCTGGCGTAGGTGATCATGTCTCACCACAACTTTTGATCTTGAGTTTTTTATCATTTCTGTTCTTGACTTTCTGCCAAACCATTCTTTTAAGCTGTCTTGTATCTTTTCTCTTTGCTTCCCTCTGTCTCTTCATCCCTCGATTTTCCCAGTTGTTACAATATATTCTATCTGTTCTCTTCTCATTACATGGCCAAAAAATGATGATTGTTTCTTCCTAATATTGGAAATTAGCTCTCTTTTTACTTTGGCATCTTTCAGAAAATTTTCGTTACTCTTCTTAGCTCTCCATGATATTCTCAATATTCTTCTGTAAAAACCACATTTCTAAAACCTTCAGTGATTTCCTTGTATGTTGTCCTATTGTCCATGATTCACATCCATATGGTAAAACTGGCTGTACATAACATTTAAGAACTCTATATTTGTTGTTTCTATTGTCAAAAATGTTGGACATTATAGTGAAAGAATGCAAAAATAAAGGACTCAGCCTTGTAGCAAACAGACAGAAGTAATGGTAACAACAAAGAAAAAGACATCACCTCAGTGCAAAATAAAGACAAGTGGAACACTATTAAAATCTCCATAATTTATTTAACATTTGACATATTGCTTACAGGGTACTATTCCCATTTAACACAAGTCCGATATGGACTGAAATGACTAATTCTAATCTTAACTTCAATTGTACTTTCTCTAGTTCTTGAGTTCTTAAACATTCCTTACTACTAATCTAGCTACATAGTAAGTAAAAGTAAAGTACCCCCGTCACGCCAAGTGGTCCCCTAGGGAAATATGGTGTTAGTGACCCTATATTTTACAGACCTTCAGCACATGATTTTTGGGGTAATGTGGTCGGTATTACGCCTGTGCTGCTTTACTTTCCCAGAAAATTTGGTACCCATTTTAAGGTTGGGTGAACCCGGAAGCCGTTGGTTGGGATCGAACCCTACCCCTTGTCCTTTGTAGTCCAGTTCACTAACCACTGAGCTATCGTGGCTCGAATCTAGCTACATGGTGTTATGAAATGTCTTTCCTTTTGAGGTATTACCAACTTCTGACTGTTTCTCTTAAAACCAACCTATCGGTCTCAAACGCTGGATCCAAAATGAATTACTGGTCAATGCTGCGATTCTATTGGTGAACCTTTCCTGTGTCTCTTTAATCTCGTAATGTCTAGGGTATTGGTGTATTTAAAAATACTCATAACCTTGATCTTTTTTAAATCTCTAAGGTTCACAAACTCATCTTGACTCCTTATTGTTTCGCTAAAAGTAGTCTGTCATGCACTATCCTACTAAACCTCTACATTTCCAGGTATGACTGTCTATGATAGAAACCACATTACCAACTTTACACTAGTTAAAGTAGTGAACAAGTAGCTCGTACTAACAGATATATATATATATATATATATATATATATATATATATATATATATATATATATATATATATATATATATATATATATATATATATATATATATATTGTTGTTGTTGCGTTCGTCAGCTTTCAGCTCTGATGAAGTCCCTAGAGACTAGGATCTGAATTTTGCATGTTAATCCATTTTTCCCTGGTAGCCGTGTGCACAGGGGTCCCTTGCCGCACAGGCAGATAACTCCGACTTCGGAGGTACTCATGTTTTTTCCATCAATGAGTAACTGGCGTTTCAATCCGGGCCTCGCTGCTGAGACCAGGGTGGTTGTCACAGAGAGAGATTATAAATAAAAATCCCAACCGGTGGAGCCGAGATTTGAACCCACAACCTTTCTGTCCCGAGGCCGGCGTCCTGCCTCGAGATCAACCAGTTCCCTATGGACTTAGAATATCAGGAAACTGCAACAAGGAACACTTTTCATGCATAGCCTGCAATGGTTCCTGCCGCCTCTCCACCATATACCAGAAGTTCACGTCCTCCCAAAAGTCATGATCGTCATATTTCTTAATGCATAGGAGTGCGATGGAGAACTGAAATTAATCAGACATTGAATGCACTTTTTGCAGCGATCGAGAGAACATAGACTGGAAGACCTCATATATATATATATATATATATATATATATATATATATATATCTGGATATCATATTAACGCCAAATGGGGAACATCACCAAAAAGGATAACAGGGCCAAACATTGGATTTCACTACCCAGAGACCAAGGAAGGGTGAAGCCATGAAGAAACCATGGATTTGAAGAGAAAAAAAATGTCCATACCATGTGGTGGGATTTGATCCCAAGACTTTCCAATTTAGAGACCAACATCTTATCTCTAGATCACCTAGTCCTCCTCTTTAGACTAAATTATTTGGAGAAGAAATTAGGGTACTTGCTGTTCACTGCTTTATGTTCATGCGGAACATAAGGGTTTGAAACACAGTCCTCACATTGACCCATTGAAGACAAGAAATTGATACATGGTGGTCAGAGAGGAAGGTGTCTGGGGAGAGAGTTGATGTATCCATTAAAAATGGAGGCTTCACATGTCACTTTCTAGCAACAGTAATGATATGTGATTTATCTTTCTTTATTGTCTGAATTGGTAACTTTCTCTGGAACTTTTTAAGTGCTACAAACGTCAGTCAATGAAACCATCAAAAGCCCTTTAGATCCCTTTAGACCACTTATTGGAGAATAGGCCATGGACAGGATCTCTCCATCTATCCCTATTTTTGGACATTTTCTCTACTTTCTCCAATCTAGACCAATGTTCTTAAGGATTTAGTTGGGATATCGGTTCTACTGCATCTTTTTGACATTGACTGCATGACTTCATACTCTGTTCCAAAAACAGAGCAGTTGATTTCCTTGTCTGTTTTTTATTTTTTGCAATCTGCTGAATATTTTTTTACAAGTGACAAGTTGTTAGCCTAAGCCCCAACCTCCTTAGTCATCTTCTGCAACATGCACGACTGGTGACAGTGGCTCTATTCTTTTATTTCTTCCCTGGCAATGGTCAGGGCCCCAATAGCCACACTGGCATGATTCTCAAGTAATGTTGACTAAGTTTATTCTTTGTTATTGTAACAACAAGAGTAGCATTAATGACAATATATTATTCATGTTGCTTGCTTGCGTTCGCCTGATGGCTAAAAGAGTACACCTCTTTGTCATTCGTCCTGAAAAGGACATTAAGTAGGGGTGTCTGCATTGTGTTGTGGTTTGCAGTATAACCCTTTGTTGCCTTTCGGCCCAACACATCCGACTTCAGCACAAAATTTTTGAGTACCAGATTGTCTTCCCTCTTCGATCCCTACTTGCTTGGCCAGACTAGACAGGTTAATCTATTACTGGAGGCACCACGGAGAGGTGGAGCCGGATCTGGATGGTTCTGTTTCACCAATCCTGGCACAAGCCATCAGCTGTGGATCGCTGACTTCCTCTAGCTCTGCTGCTGTGAGGTGTCTTTGCTTCCGTTATGCTCTTAACTTAGTGCACTTCTTTAAAGGATCTGAAACTTAGACAATCTGTTCAAAACATAAGAAAAACAGTCTGAGCATTTGCTGCTGCTTTAGAAAAATAATGAGCATTAAAGGTAGTACAAAGTCACCAACTCACATATCCTAGTCTTCAAGGCTTTTATCCTTTTTAACAACAGTGAAGAGTTGAAAACTAAACTGACTAGGACACGTTAGATGAATGGACAATGCCCACAAACAAATATTGTATGGGAAACTTATTGAAGGGAAGTGGTCTGTGGGCTGATAAAAATGGAGGTTCTTAGATGTCTGCAAGACATTTCTGAGAGATAAGTACAAATATCAAATATACAAAATATGAAATATCATGTGGGACCGTGAGTAAATCTGCAGAGAACACATAAAACAAACATAAATTGGTATGGAGCAGCTAAACAAATAGAAAGACAAGACAAGCTACGTTTCCATAAAAGTCTTTATCGGGTGTAACAGAAACATTGTTATCCCTGAGAGACTTCTATGTCAGTGCAAAGATTTGGAAAATCTGGCAGAAGATCATATCATATAGAGAATAAAGTTAAGAAATGGTTTAACAGCCTGAAAAAATGAGATGAAATTAAAGATAAAAGATGAAAAGAGTTGTTCATTCTGCTGCCTGACTTGATTTTAATATATTGACAATATCATCCATGTGAAATTGTTGAGCAAAATGGTGTCTGGCAGTTAATACCCCAGATTTACTCAAGTCTGTGTCTGTCAAAATGAAAAGCACCTATAAAACAGCCTGTTTTTATCATTGTTGTACTTTGCTGTTCTCAAAAAAATTATGCCACAATGTTTTGTTTATAATTTGTGTCCATAATTTTGTGAAAGTGATCTTTTTAAATACTTATTTTCATTTAACATTTTTGTGTTAATATTCTGTTGCTTTATGTTTTTTCCTATCATTCTAAAGATATTTACCCCTTGATTGAAAAAGTGGGACAAAGCATTTCTTTCATGTCCGTATTCATTGGACTTGAGGGCAGCTCTAGTGAGTTGAGACTTCCTACTGACTTTCACTGGTTTCTTGGAAAGTAAGTTGCATGAGCTTAACTATCAGTTACTGCTAATAGATTTGATTTACTTCACTTTGTCTTTCTAGATCTTGCTAAAACTGTGCAACTTGCAGTTCCATAAAATAATGATGTGGCTAATCAGCTGCTTTTGCAATCATAATTTTAACATGGTACATGATTTAATCTATCAGTTCTGTTCACACAATTTGAATACTCTGCAATTGGTTGGGTTGTGTATCCATCCTCTACTTATTTTAGGGTATTTTGGTATACTAGAGCATCAGTAGCATAGTAGAAACACACTAGCTTGGAGACAAAGTGAATGTTTATTTGAACACAACTTGATGCTGTCCAGCTAACTTAGCTGAAAAAAGAAATGGGATTTTAGTTCACTAAGTCAGGGAAAGAAATAACAGTGAGAAAGAGTACTGGCCCCCTAACTTTCAGAGACTATGGCCTTGTACAGTGAAACTTTATAAAATCATTCCCTTATAATATATGATATGAGTTAAACCAATACTTTTTTTTATTATAAGGATATTAAGTCTATCTTTTCTCTTCTGTTTAACCAAAGATTATGACACCTGAGTATTCAACAGTTTGCCATGGACAAACATTTCTCCCTCTCTATACCGTCCTAATTATTGTTTATGGTGACCCCAGAGAGTTTGATTTGTTTCTTTTGATGTTGGATTTTTTACCAACAAAGCGTTTCATAAAAAGTACAAAGCTATTGAAAAAATGGGGCAGTTCTTTTTATAAATTTTCTTTGTTTTCAAGAGCTTTTTGCTTTTTTTTTTTTTTTTTTTTTTTTTTTTTTTTTTTTTTTTTGCTTATGATGGGGGAAAATCTCTTCAGCTGTCGGTGAGACAACAAAATCAAACCTCTGTGTAATACAGGATGGGCAGTGAACGATGCTAAGAGGAAGCCAAATATATGGATGGATTGATAGTGGACGTGTCAATAGATGTGTAACACCTTCGGTAGCCATGGCTCCATGCGGTCCAAATTTAAGTTATAAATCGAACATAAGCCAGGATATAATTACCACATCCGATTCCTGTGTCTCTTCTTGGGTTATCACTAAGCTTTGTAGCAAAATTTCAAAGAAAATACTATTTTTCAAACTCAAAATGTAACAATTAGTGTTCATCATTCTGACGAATGTATTATCAAAATGAAACTCACGGATAAGTGTCATAATCTAGAGTTAATGCTGATAGTTGATATTATGTTACTGTATGAGAGAATGAAGAGATAGAGGGAAGCAAAGAGAAATGATTCCCGACAGCTTAAGAGAATGGCTAGGCAGAAGGTCAACAACAGAAACGATAAATAACTGTCAAGATCAAAAGTTGTGGAGAGACAAGATCACCTACGCCAGCAGACACGGTACTTGATGATGATGATGATAGAAGGAAGGTGCTTCGCAGTGAGTGACAACTACAACCTAAAGGATAATCAGAGAAGATTATCTGGATACTATTTCTATCTAGGTCATGTATGTTCTTTTTTTTT
The DNA here is from genome assembly GCA_032433765.1 of Megaustenia siamemsis. Lineage (NCBI taxonomy): Eukaryota > Metazoa > Mollusca > Gastropoda > Stylommatophora > Ariophantidae > Megaustenia > Megaustenia siamemsis. The sequence continues at coordinate 47,038,513 of JAVIAB010000008.1, forward strand.
ATTGGCTGGTTAGATATGAACACTTTCCCTTCCCGATTATTTTGCTGTTTTGAGCAGAATTATCGGACTTAGATTTATGAAAACCGATGTTACCAATGTCAAAATTATGTTATAATTATGTTTTTAAATATAGTATATCATATAAAATATTAAATTGAAGATGGAATATTGTGAAAAATGGAAATAATATTTGTTTGACATAAATATAAAAAAATTTTGGTAAATATTAAAAATTTGAAGAAAGAGGAAAATGAAGGTTGAAAAATTGACTGACACCTCGAACACAAAAGAATAAAATATTAATATAAACATACTATTTCTTATGAAAATTAAGTTTACTTACATTTCACTGATGTTTTAGTCTTTTAAATAATTTGTGGTGATGTAGGGTTTCACCGATTTTCCATTGGAAGTCATAATAACAGGATGTAAACACACAAAAACATGTGCAAACTGAGGCAAAATTTCAAAATTTAGGGGTATTCCCCGAACACGTGGTTATTTATAGGTTTTGGAAGTGGATATATAAAAAGGGAAACCACTCTACTATACAATTAGGTAGAGTAAAACTTTGAGAAAGTGATATAGAAAAATTATTCTGTCATTTTGCAGTGGACAGAGAGAGCGTATATTGGAAAACTGAAGACACAGAAATGGACTGAGTGTTACTCTGAAAGGAGAGAGTTAATTCAGTAACTTGTAGACCATTCCTTTTGGCTTGATTCTAATTTTTTTCACATTTGGAAATAGAGGATGTTCTACATATCATGGTAGAAGCAAAAAAGATTAGATAACGATATACACATTTGTGTATAACAAATGATAAATAGAATTTTATACCAACTTTGTGCTATGAAAGTCAAACATGGACCCTTTCTAAATCACATTTAAGAAAGATCAATACATGTGAGATGCGATGCTTGAGAAAAGTAACAAACAACACAAGAAGAGATAGAATACCAAATGAAACCATAAAAAAAATAGTAGGAACAAAACCTGCCAGGAATATATAGAACAACAACAACTTAAATGGTTTGGCCACCTGGTCAGAATGAATCCTTGTCAATCACCATCAAGGGCGTTCTTCTCAAGAATGCATGGAAAAAGACCAAGAGGTAGACCCAGAAGAAGATGGATAGATGCAGTGACAGAGACATGTAACAAGAAAGGAAAGTCACTAATTCAGACAGTTCGAGCAGCTCAAGAACGACAAGTGACCACGACACCTTTTAGGTATCAGTGAAAATAGAAAAGAAGAAGAAGATACACATTTGTATTAAAAGAGAAAAAAAATAACCTCTTACATCGACAAGACTGTGCAAGAAATCATAAACTTTTACCAGGTACCCCAGGAAACAGGCTAACCATTCTTGCTAGATGTGTAGGAATCAAATTAAGAAGGAACCTGGTATTACAAAAATGCAGTGCCGGTGATAGATGTGTTGGGCCAAAAGTTTTATATATATTTGTTTGTTTGGATATAATTTTACATTAAATTTGTTGATGTCCTTTAGTCACTTACTTTAATTTCAGAAAGGATATCAACAAGGCAACTGAAGTACTTCTTAACATGACTGTAGATGAAATTGAAACTGCAGAATTTCCATATGTTGGTTTCTCATTCCCGTCTGCCAAAGATCCTGAATGGGAAAGGAAATACCCAGGTATGTATGTACAAGCTTGAGAGATTTGAACCCATTTGAACCCATCAAACAAAAAATCATGATATTCTAGCTTCTGAAGCTCAAGTGTAATCACATTTGAACCCATCAAACAAAAAAATCATGATATTCTAGCCTCTGAACCTCAAGTGTAGTCACATTTATATTATTCTTGTCAACACATTGAGTGCTGTTCAATGGCCGTCGTTGGAATTGTATGACGCCATTTATTTACATGTTACAACAAATTAATGTGGACTGCTCCGTCAAGTCAGCCGAAGTTTTTTCTCTTTAAGAAATTTTCACAGTGTTTCGTTCATTGTAGGCTGCATTCACAAGAGTAATCAGGAATCTATGGACGCAACCATTGTTGTATGTGCTACATCATCATAATGGCTCATCGTATATCCCCAGACCGGCCGTATGCTAATCTTATGGTCTGTTGTTTGAGGTGTGATGAGGATAATTCGATGACTGTGTATTATATGTTCGGAATTGGAGTCAAAAACAATGTCCTAACATCATCAAGCGCTATACACTTTAAAAATTATGACGATCATCATTTTCAGGAGGACGTGAACTTCCAATAAATATGGTGGATAGGCGACAGGAATCATTGAAGGCTATGTATGAAAAGTGTTCCTTGTTGCAGTTTCCTCATATTCCAAGTCTTGCTTGTTGCATGAGCTACTGAGTTAAGTGGTCTGTGCACACCGTGAGCTGTGCATTTCATCTATTTTGATCGTGTTTCGATATTCTGATTGTTTACGATGAATGATGATATCGTATGATGGCTGTGTTCACTCTCTGTGCGGTTTCACCTTATGTCTTTTGGCATGTGCTGAGACTGCTATAATGGGGACTACAGCTACCTCTCTTTGTTTGGGAGATGAGTTAGTAATTCAGATGATTCCACTGGCACGGACAGTTGAGCAATTATGGATTTTAATTAGTTTGCAGTGATACCGGGCACCTACCATACCATAAGAATGCAAACTTGTGGCAGTTCTAGTTTTCAATTACTTGTCAAATTTGTCATTTGTGTGTCCAGACTGTTAAAATCATAAAAGTTTACCTGAACATGTTTCAGGTGAAAAAAAGCCCTGGTCATATTTAACCGGAATAGAAATACTTTTTTTAATGGTAGTAATTTATTTAAATTATTTGTATAAAGAACTCATTTATTTAAAATAGCTGGATTTTAACTCTAGGTTACGATACATATCTGTGGGTCTTATTTGCACGATACCTTTGTAAAAATTACTACCACATAATTGTTACATTTGGAGTTCGGAAAATAAGATTTTATTTGAACATTTGCTATACAGCTGTGTGTTTACTCAAGTGGATACATGGGAATTGGATGCTGTAATAATTTCCTGGGGTAAATTATATTTATAGCCTGAAGTTCAAACGTATGGTGCTGTGGATACCTGAGGTGTTTACTTTGTCTGTTCACACGGTCGCCATAAGTCAATCTAGCTGTATGTTCAGCTCTCTCAAAGCGTTGTTCACGGTTTATCCCGTGTTACTAAGGTTTATTTGATGTCTTGCTGATGGCTGAGGAAATATCCCCCATCATGCGGGAATAAAAAAATTATAATTAGGAAAGTATAGGGAGGCCATAAGTTTTGGAAGCAGTGATCTATGCAATATGTGCCATTTTGACACGCAAGGTTTCTGTTTTTTGAGATTGTGGTTCTGCCCTATGTGCCGTCTTCGACTCGAAAGGACAATAGATAGAGATAGATAGGGAGATGAGGAATGTTTGCCTACAGAAAGCTGTAAAATTTCAAGAAGTTGTATTTTGGGTGGTAATTTTTACAACGGAATCTTAGGTTTGTAGGAATGTAGGGTTATTGACATTTCAGCTGCCAAGGTACCTATCATCATCTCAGCTGAAAGTGGTCAGTAATTCGTAACTGCTTGTGTCAGGATCTATTTCCCCCCACACCTTCCTGCAGTGATTTTGGAAACAGACTAACCAGTCTGTAGTAGTGTGTAGAGACTGAAGAAGAAAAGCAACCCAATGTACAAAAATGCTGTACTGAAGTTAAGTGAGTGTTTTGGACAGAGAGGAACTTGCTCTAAATGACAACACATGGCATTTATGCCATTAAAATTTTTTTTTAAAGGGCAGACAATGAAGGGGAGTGGTCATTGGGTGAATATAGTAAGAAGTAGATCATCTCTCTCTCTCTCTCTCTCTCTCTCTCTCTCTCTCTCTCTCTCTCTCTCACACTCACTCACTCACTCACTCACTCACATACATCAGGACTCAATCAGAGTAGGACTCCAGACTCTCGCCTTTAAGACAGCTGTCTGTTTAAGCCTGTTAGATCCACTCCGATTGAATACCTGTTAAAACGTTACATTGTGTTCTGCACCAGTGGCCCAGTGCATCCGATTTCAGCCAGCATTTTGTTCAGGTTTGCTTTCCTAGCCTTTGATTGTCCCCAATCTTCCTGCAAGGCAGCAGATGATCTTTTCTGTAGGGGGATTCTGCCCTTAGATGGTCGGCCTTCCCAGGTTTACGAGCACCATCTGCCAGAGTCACTAGAGGTGACTTACACAGACATGCGACTTGTAATATGAGGAAACTGCAACAAGGAACACTTTTCATGCACAGCCTCCAACTGTTCCCGCCGCCTATCCCCATAAACCGGTAAGTCACGTCCTCTTGAAAATGATGATCGTCGTAGCACTTGATGATGTTAGGCCATCGTTGATGACTCCAATTCCGAACATATAGACACACAGTCAGTCGTCAAATTATCCCCATCGTACATTAAACAGCAGACCGTAAGATTTGCGCACGGCTGGTTTAGGGAACCATTACGATGACGTAGCACACAACAATGTCGCCGAACACATAATCATGCTCCCTTTAGAGTTCTGTCTGATTATTCAAGTGTAAGCAGCCTACGACGAACAAAACACGAAGCAAATTCCCCAAGAGACAAAACTGCGGCTGACAAAGTAGTTTACATTAATGTGTAACATGGAAATAACTTGCGTCAAAGAATTCCAACAACGGTCATGAACAGCACCAATGTGACGTAAAGCGCAGATCAAGTCTAGATGGTGGAAGGTCTCACTCACAACACTTGATTCGTCAAAAACGGACTGTTGTCGGCCTACGACTTCACTTTAGCGACACAGATGTATCAAGCATATCATCATTTTGACTTTAACGCAGAAAAGTGCAACGAAGATCCAAAATTAATCAGACCCTGGGTGCATTTTCTGCAGCGATCGAGAGGACGTGGACTAGATCCGCCATCTTGGAGATGGAAATCGAAGATGAAGAATGGCATTTCTTTTTCTTTCTGTGCTGGGCTGGTTGGTGTAAGCAGTTAAAATGTGTCCAGCTGGTTGGTGTGAGCAGTTACATGTATTGGGCTGGTTGGTGTAAGCATTTACCCTGGTGGACTAGTTGGTGCGAGCTGTTACATGTACTCAGCTAGTGGTGTAAGCAGTTAACATAGTAGTTACCCTTTCTTGGCTGGTTGGTGTAAGCATTTATATGTGCTGGTCTGGTTGGTGTAAGCAGTTTCATGTGCTGGTCTGGTTGGTGTAAGCAGTTATGCTTTACCAAATTTTTCTGTCCAGTTTTGCGTGTCATTTCCACTGACTATCATCTGCTGCATTGTCAAGCTACCTAGTATATTTTCCTTATTGGTCACTTTCTGACATTTTGGCACAGAATTTTACAAAAATTCTTAAATTGTGTTTTCTAATCCAACATTTAGGAAAGAGCAATTTGGTGATTATTGTTATGGCTAAGTCGGAATGGTTTGAACAGCTGGAAGATGAGAAGGTAAATGACCATGGTGACCAGCATAAGGACATAAAAGATATCATTGGAAGAAAGCTGTGGCAGCTCTGCATTGATATCTATCCTCAGTTAGATGGAAAGGTAATTAATGTGTTTTGTGTTAGATGGAAAGGTAATTAATGTGTTTTTTGTTAGATGGAAAGGTAATTAATGTGTTTTGTGTTAGATGGAAAGGTAATTAATGTGTTTTGTGTTGGTTTCTTCATCTGTCATATCATGTAGAGAATAAGCCTGTTAATTCTAGAGCAACATATAGAATGTTTGAAAATATGTCAAGTATATTCAAGTATTATTTTGTCATCTTACCATTATTTTCTTCTTCTGCAAACTCCTGTTTACGTTGGTTTATGTTGTGACTCATTTTAATTATGAACACATTTTATCTATGAGGTGTGTTCAAATGAAACCCGTCCCAGTGGCTTTATTACTAACATATGTAAGGTATATCAGCAGGTGTGGCAGAATTAAAGTGATTACTATGAATCAAGTACTCACCAGGGTTCTTTAGCAAAATTCACCATAGGCATTTAGATAGCATCTCGCTGCTTGGATAGACGGTGAATGCCATCTGAGAAAAATAACTTTGGTTGTTCATTGAACCATTTTGTCACTGAGGCAATGATGTCTACATCGGAATCGAATTGTTGTCCCTTTATAAATTTTTGTAAGGTCCAAACAATTCACAGGTGACAGATAGGGGATGTAGGCTAGTTGTTGCAGAACGTACCACTGTTTCCTTACAAATGCTTCCTGCACAATGTTTGTGACATGAAGACCAGCATTATTGCAAATGTATACTATGTGGACAATGAGCAAATGCATAATTGCACATTGGTGTGTGTTTATTATTACGTCACAAGTGACATCATCAGGCCTCCTATATATATCCATTTGGCGCAGCTGAGGTGGATTTCTTTTGAACATACCTTGTAGAGTTTGAAATCAAGAAAATAATTACGTAGTTAAAGAGTTAAATAATATCTAAGGCAGTGAAAAGGTGCAATGTGTAGTCTTTGCATAAGCCAAATATTGATATTACTTGTTAGGGAACATCAAGATTGTCATTTCACACACTTTGCCTGTAAATATTTTGGTAAAACTAAATCAACAACCCAGAATTGCTCATATGGTGCTACCGTAAGATGTAAACAGTATCAATAGGGAGACAATAGAGCTGTTTCTTTCTTTTTGACGTTTTTCCCAATGACTACTAAGGGAATTAATAGTTCTCTTCGACACCCATTCTTAAAATGATATATGGGCGTGGATGTGTTGTGTTGTGGTTTATCTGTGCCTTCCTACCCAACACATTCGATTTCAGCATGGTATTTTTGAGTACCAGGTTGCCTTCACTCTTCAACTCAACTCACTTGGTCAGACTAGACTGGTTAGTCTATTTCTAAAGGCACTGCAAAGAGGTGGAGTAGGGTCTGAGTGGTTGTGGTTCATTGATCCTGGTGCCAGCCATCAGCAGTGAGTTGCTGACAGCTTCCAGCTCTGTTGCTGTCAGGTGCCTTGCCTCCAATAGAGCTGTATATGTCCAGTGCTAAAAAAGGATCAAAGAATAATCACATGATGTGTTACACAGGCAAAAGAAAGGCAACCTGGCAGAGAACAGTGAAAACAGGTGAATAGTGTGAGCCAAACATGGGGTGCCTTGTGAAAGATGATCATTGGTCACGTAAAGAAGAGAAACTTTGTTACTGCGCCCCTACAAGGTATACCAGGCACAGGTGGTCCACAGCCAAGAAAAAAAGAAAATAAGCTTTGATATTATATAAGTATTGATACTCTATATGAAAAAGTCCTACATTATATTTGGTCATGAGTTACCAAATGTGCTACTAAATTATGTTTGCATTTGATCTCTTTGCACCTGTAATTATAGAAATAAATTCTTGTCTAGTTTTAATTTTCTTTACTTAATATTAATAATAATAAAAATATATAATATAATAAATTTAGTTATTATGTGCCAAATATTTTGTGAGCCGTCAGGTTCAGTGCAGCAGGAGGTCGAAGCCTGGGAGTCATGATCCAGGTGGGTCCATCTCCCCAAGTGTGTGCCAAGAAGCTAAAGGGCCGAAACACTTGATTGGGGGACCGCTTCTGAGGATCAGATTGCCTCCTGCTGCTAAACTCTGTATAAAGAATTTCCTTTTACTTAATAGTTACAATAATAATCGACTCTCTATTTTGAGAGATAAATCAGTGTGTCATAGTAGGTCACTCAAGAGCAAACACTTAAGAGGAAATATTTCATAAAGAGATGGTGCATCTCTCCATAACACAAGCTGGTGCATGGCATATGGCGACTCTGTGTTGTCATGGCCTCAGAATCATCTTTTTGGTCTCATTGGTTCATTCCAAAGGAACACAGTTGTGCTAAGTTGTGGTACCAAGTTGTGGTGACTGTAGGAGATGCTAGGATCTGTAACAGATCAACTGCCTTATGTCTCTGCTGTGGATTTTCTTTTTGGGGTTCTTTGATTATGGAAGGCCCCGGTATCACTGCAAACGAATTAAAATCCATAATTGCTCAACCGCCCGTGTCAGTGGACTCATCCGAATTATCTCATCTCCCAAAGAAAGGTAGCTGTAGTTCCCATTATAGCAGTCTCAGCATACACCAAAAGACATAAGGCGAAACCGCACAGAAAGTGAACACAGCCAACTGTTCCCTGTCATACAATATCATCATTCATCATAAACAATTGCAATTGGAATATCGAAACATGATCAAAACGGATGAAACACACAGCTCATGGTGTGCACATAGCACCTAACTCAGTAGCTCCTGCAACAAGCCAGACTTGGAATATGAGGAAATTGCAATAAGGAACACTTTCATACATAGCCTTCAATGGTTCCTGCCGCCTATCCACCATATTGACCAGAAATTCACGTCCTCCTGAAAATGATGATCGTCATATTTTTAAAAATGTATAACGCTTGATGATGTAAGACATCATTTTTGACTCCAAACCCAAACATATAAAACACAGTTAGTCGTCAGATTATCGCTGTCGTACATCAAACAACAGACCATAAGATTAGTGAATGGCAGGTCTTGGGATATACGATGAACCATTATGATGTCGTAGCACACGCAACAATGGCACTGCCCATATATTCCTGATTACACTAGTGAATGCAGCCTACAATGAATGAAACACTGTGCAAATATCATAGTTATTCTGCAAACCACAACACAACGCAGACATGCCCACTTAACGTCCTTTTAAAGGCAGATGGCAAAGAGGTATACTCCTTTAGTCATCGGGCGAACACAAACAACAACTCCCCTAGCTTTTACCTCTCCGAAGACTCACACAAGGCAGTGGAGATGAGATATAGGTTGTAAGTCTACCTCTGTATAAAAGTAACAGGTTGAATTTTGTTGATCCATCCTAACATTGTCTCTTACTTTGGTTTTGAAATTTTATTATGAAATAAATGTTAATACTTGGCTATGAGTTACTAAAAGTTCATTGTCCAAGGCTAGTTGGATCATCTTTGCAGCTGTAGACATAGTACCTTAAGTCTTTCTTTAATTAAGAATCTGGTTTTTTTTCTTTCGTTCATTGTCCTAACTTCTTTATAGCCTATTGAGCAACATATTACAAATAGAAAATACGGATGAATTGGACACATACTAAGAAAACCTGATGCCAGAATAACAAGTCAGGCAGTGTAATGGAACCCACAGGGAAAAAGAAAGAAGGGAAGGCTTAGGAATACATGGAAAAGTTAAATTGTGGAAGCCCTCAAGTACATTGACTTAGACTGGAGAGAAGCAGAGAAAATATCCAAGAATAAATATGGATGGAGAGACTTTGTCTGTGGCCTTTGTGAGTTGAATAGGTCTTGTGCTTAAAGGAGATTGAGAAACAGTCACAATAGATTCTTAGAGAATGTGACAGAGAGGGAGACCAAATATGATAAGGCGAAGAAAAGACAGAAAAAAAAAGAAAATATAAAAAGTGTTGTCCCAGATTTGGAGCACCCCGTGAAGTGAGGTCCTGTACCATTTATAATAGAGGAATTTTGTACTGCCATACAAGATATGAGGGCCAGTGATTGCTTTGTTAGTCTATGGCCAGGGAAAGTAAGAAAGTAAAATAGTAATGAATAAATGTGATGTGTCAGTTCTAATTTTCTGTGTATTTGTCATTTGTATAGAAAAGTTAAGTAAGAAGTGAGAGTCAATATTTCTAAGTGTGTCTGAAAAAACTGATTTGTTAAAAATCTACATTTGCTGTACATGTATATCTGCAAGAATATAAATAAGATTGAAGTCTTATCTAGTTCTGATAGTTTGTCATGCAGGCTTGCCTCTGTGGGACAAACATGTGTTCTCTGGCTGCTGAGGGCAGTGAACTTATATAGTAACATGATCAGAATTCTAGATGTTCCACAGTTGCAGGTGAGACGGTCTCTGAGACCTAATTTGGTGTGCTCTAGTAGTCTAAAGATATTGGTCTGCTCATGTCATGAGCTGTTCATATTATCTTGTTCTGGCTCATATTTTTCATTTTGTTTTCTCCATTCCATATTTATGATTTATTTTTTAGGAGTGTTTTTACTTCCCTCAAACTCTGTGTGGGTTAGACTGTTGAAGGTTTCCTTCTGTATTTGCAAGTTCATCTTCCTTTTTATTTCTGCAAATGAGCCGGTACCCACTGCAGGACCAGTTCAACTTTCCTGAGCAGCTATAGCTTTTTTTTTCCTTGGATGAGTCTACCTTCTGAAACTGTTTGAAACAGCTTAACACCTTCAAAGATATCAATGTGAATCAAATCTATATGCTGATTTGACATGTTTATTCGCTATCATCTATGAGTTCAGCACAGATTCTTTTGTTAAGCTTGCCCAGAATAGAGATTGCAAGTACACTGCAAGCATTGTTTAATGTGCCACATTTATGAAATTTTAGCTGCAGTCTGTTTGCTTTATGCAACCTTTTGGCCTCTAATACTTCTACTTTATAGAAGAGAATCTCTAAAACCATAACATTTTTATTTATCTTCAGAAAGTTTATATGAGTGTAGAAACACCAGTAACTAACAATTATTACTGGAGTCATCCTAGAGGGGCATCATCTGGCTTAAACCAAAATATGAAGTGCTTCTCTGCAGAAGTTGTCAGTAAACTGCTCCCAAAGAGTGGTGTTAATGGGCTGTACTTCACAGGTTTGTACTTTCTGCGTGTTGACAATTAGCACTCTCACCTGAATCTTATGTGTTTTCCAACCTTATGGTCAAAAAGACCAATGTGGAAATTCTCAGAGAGGCCAACACAAAAAGGGAGTTTCTGAAAAAAACAGAAAGAAACAATCAACATTTTTCGGGCACATCATGAGAAGAGAAAAGTTGAAATACTTTGTTACAACCGGCAGAAATACAGGGAAAGAGAGATCACGGACGACAAAGAGAGAAAATACTAGATAGCTTGGTGTCATGACATGGAAAACAGTCAACAACAGAATTAATACGATGCAAGATGGATAGAAAGTTGTGAAAGGACATGATGATGATGAATGTAATGGCTTTAATATAACAAGAATACAACATGCATTGCAAAAAAAATTACATCTGTGTCTGTATATAAGACACAGTTTTTCGTAGTCAAGGTTTGTTGACCTCAGCTTGAACCAATCAATACACCATAAGCGAAGTCTAGCAAGCTACGTTTGGAGGGAGTTAAATAAAAGCAAATATATAGTGAGAATGAAAATCTGTAGCATGAAATAGATAGCTTTGGTTTGTATTAAAAAGACCCCAAACCAAAACGTTAGCGTACGAACTAAATGGGGTCATATGTCATTGATAGCTGACCGATTGCGTCAAGATTAGTGAACCATAACTCATATTAAACCCAGTGGTGTAGCTAACGGGTGCTCAAGGGGGACGTCTGTTCCTGTGCGCAGCATCTAGCAGTGCCAAATTGACCATTGTTGCCTTAATTATTTTATTTCTTTCATCCTCTTCATACCCTAAAAATATGCCACGAAATGCAGATCTCCATGTTCTAAAACTCAAAAATTTTAAGGGAAGACATGATGGACGCCTTTATGGCTCATACCTTGTCAGGAGGGGGCATGAAACTGACTTTGTCCCCGGGCGCTGAAATGCCTAGCTATGCCTCTGATTAAACTTACTAAACAGTCAGGCCAAGCGGTGGGGCTATGTTAGGTCAAAAGTCACAAATATAACAATTTTTTAAATTACTAGATAGCTTGGTGTCATGGCATGGAAAACAGTCAACAACAGAACTAATACGATGCACTGTGGATAGAAGATTGTGGAAGGACATGATCGTCTGCGCCAACCGATATGGCACATGATGATGATGTTGAAGAAAATAATTTTATCTTGTCTCTTTATGTTGGACTTTACTATAACTTTTTTCTTCATTTCTTCACTTCTGATCTTCTCTCGGGCTGTTTCTTATGCATCTAATACATTTCATATCAGTGATAATCAAATCAATCAGAAGATGCAAGGCCTAACATAATATGAATAGATGGGAATCAAATCAATCAGAAGATGCAAGGCCTAACATAATATGAATAGATGGGAACAGGTCATTATATGCCTCAGAACAGGATACAATAGAGTCCTTAGTCACACATTTTCAAAATTCAAGATTGACCCCTCAGCCTTATGTTGATGTGGACAGCCTGCTGAACACACTTCAAGACTACTGAATATATATAGTGCACCGATGAAAACCCATTGGCCAATAATTACAACACTACAGATTAAACTGAATGGGCCTCTGCGAGAACTACAAAAAAAACAATAAAAATGTATACAAGAAATGACATTGTAGACACAGACAAAACTTCAGGCACATGAAAGAAAGATAAATAGATTTAATTTCAATGGTATTTATCTTTTCTCTATTTGGGGGACTCGGTAGCCTAGTTGGGAAAACCACCCGACTGGACTACTGATGTTCAAACAACTCGTGTTCAATTCTCACTGGATGCAGTGTGAATTGTATTCTATCTTTCTATCTATCTATCTATTTATCCATCCATCCATCCATCCATCCATCCATCCACCCACCCACCCACCCACCCATCCATCCACCCACCCACCCACCCACCCATCCATCCATCCATCCTTCCATCCATCTATCTATCTATCTATCTATCTATCTATCTATCTATCTATCTATCTATCTATCTATTGTCCTTTCGATCCGAAGATGGCACATAGGGCAGAACCACAACCTCAAAAACAGAAACCTTGCATGCCAATATGGCACATATTGCAGAGATCACTGCTCTAAAAACTATGGCTCTGTTTCCATAACAATACTTTTTACAATGACAGCTTGTCAAGCCATCGATCAACCTCCTTAGTCGCCTCTTACGACATGCCTGGAAGGTCACAGTGTCACTATTCTTTACCTCCATACGTCCCGGTAACACACGGGATGAATTTTATTAGAGGTCAGAAAAAAAAATACCCCAGCGCTTGACCCAGCCACTGGCAGAAATAGGTACCAGGGTATTACTCTTGGAAAGTGAGGAATGCCGCATCGCATCGTGAATTTTGATGCTTGAAGCAGCACTATCCAGAAGTTTCAGAACAAATCTGGATAGGCGGCTGAGCTCTTATTGGTGAAAACTCACTTGCTAAGAATCAGATTCAAGTCTCGTACTTTACCTTTATCTTGTCTTATTATTCAATATTTCAAATGCTAGATGTAATATTTTTTAATTCAGATATTTATTTATTTTAAATGTATTCCTACCAGGTCAAGACATCTTAACGTGTGGCTTCATCCCTAACATTGTATCAGGCTTATTATGCGTATCACAGATATTAAACAGGAATCTGTACAATGACTTACTGAAAGTGAGCGAAAACATTCTAAGAGAAAATTCATTCCCAAAAGTGGCAGATCTGAAAAAAGAAGAGTAGCACATGATGTCATTCAGAGACTCAAGTTTTGTGCTCATAGCTAGAATTTTATTCCTCCCATCAAGGTTGTGTATTTGACTTTTTATTGCTTCACAATGTTGATGAATGTCAGCTGTGTATGCAACAGTGCAAAACAAATGAATATCTTCTTTTTGGATGTCCAGTTCTTGATGAAAGTAAAGAAGATATTCCTTTTTCTGAGGCCTGATAAATAGAATGCTCTTTGTGGAACAAGACAAAATGGAATACACTGTATGGAACAAAACAATATGGAATAAAAGAACCAGAAGGAACACTGTATGGAGCAAAATAACAACATGGAGCAGTCCGTCTGAAGCAAAACAACAACATGGAACACTGTATGGAGCAAAATAACAACATGGAGCAGTCCGTCTGAAGCAAAACAACAACATGGAACACTGTATGGAGCAAAATAACAACATGGAGCAGTCCGTCTGAAGCAAAACAACAACATAGAACACTGTATGGAGCAAAACAATATGGAATACTTTGTATGGAGCAAAACAAGAAATGGAAACACTGTATTGAGCAAAACAACATGGAACACTATATGGAGAAAAACAACAACATGGAACACTGTGTGAAGCAAAAAAAGAAATGGAAACACTGTATAGAACAAAAGAACAACATGGAACATTGTATGGAACAAAACAACATGGAACAAAACAACAACATGGAATGCTGTATGGAACAAAACAAGAACATGAAATACTGTATGGAACAAAACAACAACATGGAATGATGTATGGAACAAAACAACAACATGAATTGCTGTATGGAACAAAACAACAACATTGAATGCTGTATGGAGCAAAACAACAACATGGAATGCTGTATGGAACAAAACAACAACATGGAATGCTGTATGGAACAAAACAACAACATGGAATGCTGTATGGAACAAAACAACAACATGGAATGCTGTATGGAACAAAACAGCAACATGGAATGCTGTATGGAACAAAACAGCAACATGGAATACTGTATGGAACAAAACAGCAACATGGAATGCTGTATGGAACAAAACAACATGAAATGCTGTATGGAACAAAACAACAATATGGAATGAAGTATGGAACAAAACAACAACATGAAATGATGTATGAAACACAATAACAACATAAAATGCTGTATGGAACAAAACAGCAACATGGAATGCTGTATGGAACAAAACAGCAACATGGAATGCTGTATGGAACAAAATAATAACATGGAATGATGTAAGGAACAAAACAACAACATGACATGCTGTATGGAACAAAACAGCAACATGAAATGCTGTATGGAACAAAACAGCAACATGAAATGCTGTATGGAACAAAATAGCAACAGGAAATGCTGTATGGAACAAAACAGCAACATGAAATGCTGTATGGAACAAAACAGCAACATGAAATGCTGTATGGAACAAAACAACAACATAGAATGATGTAAGGAACAAAACAACATGGAACACTATGGAACAAAACAACAACATGGAACACTGTATCGAAGAAAACTACATGGAACGCTGAATGGAACAAAACAACAACATGAAACGCTGTATGAATCATAACATCATGGAATGCTTACGAACTCTGCTACATAACATCAAATTGAAGGGCTCAAACCAATAGACTTCTGCTTCAGTAACCAATAAAAGAAATAATGCTGAATTTGGATTTTAATACCCATAAACCGGGGAGTGTAAAGGCAAAAAAAACCAAGGATTTCAAAGAAAAATGCTCATTCAATCAGATTTGAACCCAGGATCTTGTCCAGAGACTGACATCTTACCTCTAAACCACCCAGATCTGTCTCCTCAATTCCCCCCACCCAAACATACATATTACTGAATTTAAGAGTAGCTTTGGCAAAATTATTTATTTTTCCACTTGTAATTAAAACTTTGACCTGAACACCTTGTGATGGCTGCAATAAACATACTGCCTTTAATCTCCAGTTCCATAGTCACTCCAGCATTCCACAGAAGTGGATTAAATACGACCATAACAATAGTTTTTTTTTAAACTTCTTCCACTTTGATGATTTCTGTACAATTTACACTGCACTTATCTCAATAGTTTCTTCCGATTGTGACAGGATTTTCAGTAGTTATAAGTGCACTTGTAGAGCAGTATGACAAAAAGTGGTTGTGGTAAAAGATGCTGATCTTGGCAATGGATGAGCTCATGTTATTGTGTTCAATTTTTTTCTTTGATTCTCAGAATAACTGAAATAATGCATTATTTTTATTCTTATTTGTATTCATGGTATACCAAGGACAGTTGGAATTCATGAATGTAATCTTTGGTTGTGTTTATCACTTTATTAATTTATTTTGTGCCATGATATTAAGTTGGTGATATTTTCTTACATTCTTTTTCTAATTCCTTATTATCATCTACATGCACAATAAATCGGTGATTCTGACTGATGCACTGTCAGTACTATCAGCTCTAAAAAGCCCCAAGAACAATGAACTAGATTACTTGAGAACAGCCCTGGACCAACTGTGTAATAACTTCAGAGAGTAGTCATTCAGTGGACGCCATCACACTGTAATATACATGGGAACGAATGCGCAGACAAATTAGCTAAAGAGGGAGGGAGATTACCACAAGAGAACCATCCGCTCAGTTATGATGAAGCCAAATCCATCCTCAAGGGTCAGTACCATGAAAAATGGAAACGAGAACACCCAAACTGTAACGAGAGGGACGGATACCATCAACTATCAAGGAGGGATCAAGTCATCATACTTCGCCTACGCACTGGCCACAATAGAATGAGAAATCACATGTTCATCAAATTCAAAATAGGTACAATCAGCCTATGCCACTGTACACTGGACAATATGACTACAAAACATCTTCTACAGGATTGCCCCCAGTACACAGACCTGAGAAGAGCAATGTGGTCCACACCTACCTCCCTGGAAGAGAAACTATATGGACCAATCGAATCACTTAAACAGACATTTGACTTCACTTCTGGATTCATCTGGAATCCTACTCTGATTGAGTCTTGATCGCAGAGACAGAGAGAGGGATCTACTGGGAAAATTTTATACATTGATCTCCATTTGTGCGATATAATTCACAATTGTTATCTTTTGCCAAATCTCTCTCCTTGTAGAATGTCTTTGGGAATCTGCATTTGGCACAGGTGACCTAGTCATCTTAGATGATGTTGCTGAAGGATAGTGATCATGCTTGGTATCATGATGAACCAATACATTATTTTATCTCTCTCCAGAAGGTTCCAAGTATGTGTCTCAGACAAATGTAAAAAGCATTCAGGTGTATATAGATCATACAGGGGGCCTCCGTAGCCTAGTTGGGAAAATCATCCGGCTGGCCTACCGACGTTCAGACAACCCATATTCGATTCCCGCTGGAAGCAGTGTGAGCTGTACTCGTGGTTGGAAAAAAAAAATACTCCCATGGTTGACCCAGCCACTGGCAGAAATGGATACTAGGGTAGCACCCTGAGAAGGTGAGCAATGCCACCTCGCATCGTGAGCTTCAATGCTAGTAGCGACACTATCCAGAAGTCTCCGTATACATCTGAATAGATGGCCGAGCGCAAATGGGTGAAAACTCATGTGCTAAGATACTGATTCAAGACTCGTACTTTACCTTTACTATAGATCATATAGTAGAGTGCTCAATATGCATGTAACAGAAACCTTGATGTTGATGGTCACTTACTATTCTCAATTCTTTGTGCCAACCTAGATGGTTTGCTGCGGCCATGTCAGTTCATACTTGTATCTTCACATCCAGTGAGAGATTATCAGTAATGGTGGATTCAGTGTAGTTGAATTTGTCTACAACCTGTAGTTTGTAGCAGTTTAAAAACCATGTTATCCCAAATCTGGCCAGTAAGTGAGGACTCAGTAGTAAGCTTTACAAACTTTAAGTCGACACAATGAACTAGACAAATAATTTCTTTGTCCTTCTTTTCTTCTTCACTTCCTCTTGTACCCATTTGGGTCAAGGAAGACACACAGTTCTGTTTCTCACCCTTCTGGCAGCTTCAATCATTGCCAATTGATGTTGTCTGTCCTTCTTACTCTGGGCATGTCTCTTGCTTTTTTCCCTTTTCCTCTTTCAATATATGCTTTTGTATGGTAAGAAATTACACAATATTCTTTCTAGATGGGCAAACCATTTTATTTGTTGTTTGTTCTTACTTTTTACAAATTTATTTTAAATAAAAATCACAATGTAAAAGATTGCTTTTGTGTGTGAATTATGCATGTGAAGTTTAACATTAGCCAAGCTATTTGAATTGGTTATTTTCCAATCAGGTGGACACTGCCCTTATTCCTGTAAGGTCTTTTGTGTTTTGTAGGCAGTCCTTACTGCATGCTGGATATCAATAAGTGCTTGGATCCCTCCCCAGTAATCCCTCAATGTGCATTGACGGACAGCCCCAGTTTGGTGTTGATTTACCAGTCTCCTATGGCTCCCTGCTAGCTCTCTTGTATAGCATCACCCCTTTTGATGTGATGCTCTTGCAGCCTATTCAAGGTTGCAGCTTCACATTCATTGCCTGGATCACAATTGCTCCTGCCTTTAGAGCACTAAGAGTGTCAGCTTGGTCTATTACTCATCCATTCTCCACAACAGCAAACTCAACAAGTCTGAGCGTAAACGCAAAAATGAAGCAGATTTTAACCAATCCCAACCTCTTTAGAGACTCAGCTTCCTTAGAGTATAAAGCTTATTTCTATCTTCCTGAGTTTGTTTAACTGAATCACTGAGAAAGCATTCGTGGGTGAGAATATGTCTCAAACTAAGCTGTTGTATAAGTTATTTCTATGCCCTCCATCACCACTCTGTTTTTTATTGCATTGAATTAAAAACTCCAAGCCACACAATAAATTGCAGCTGTGATATTTATTCTCTGTCTCTTATTTAATTCCTCCCTGCACACACGCACCCACTCCCAATCTATTTACTTACATACCGACCTATCTATCTTTATCTTTTGTCCTTTCGAGCCAAAGACAGCTCATAGGACAGAAAGTATAGATTTTTTGTTTTCAACGATCCTTGTTATCAAGCATCAGATCTTGCACAGGATCTTTTTCTGTGATCATGGCTCATTCAGGCTAGAACTCCGGACTCTCTTATCTTATGAAGTCAGCTGTCTGTTTAAGTGATTCAGTTGCCCCATATAGTTTCTCTTCAAGGGAGGTGGGTGTGGGCCACATTGTCCTTCTCAGGTCTGTGCGCTTGGGGCAATCTTGTAGAAAAGGACGTTGCGGGCCTTTTGCAACGTCCTTTTTTTGGCCCGCGGCGGATAAAAAATAAAATCAGGTTGCATTGAGCAAAATGTCCTGGGTAAAATTGATTTAAAATTTGTTGTATTAACTTAAAACGCGGAGAAAGCTAACTCAAATATTCCCTAGTAGTTTGTTTAAAATAAAGTATAATTATTGGTGGAAATATCCGAGGTAAATCAAAGAAGAATAATAGTACAAGTAGACCTATGTTTAACGCTCTAGTAGTAAGTTTAACGTCGCCTTCCCGTCATTCCCGACCCATCTGTTTTCCGTTTGATAATCCTGCGATCGACTGAAACAAAGGAAGAAGCCAATGAATGGTTCTAGAACCGACTCTCTGTTCAGCGAGTTCAAATAATTTCCGCCAAGAAATACTGTCAGTCACCCACCTCCTCCTTCCCAGCACATTCACCCCACAATTATTTTACTTTCAGTTTCTTTCTCTTCAATCCTCTTCATCAGTCAAAATTATATATCCGATCTGATCATTCTGATTTTGTCGAGTTACAGTGAACAGTTCCATTTTTAACAGGAAACAGTGCTATTGTTGTAATCTATGTTTTCATTGTCTGTTGCTTCGGTCGTGGTATAATATGAGCAATAAACGTCAATTAAATGAAAAAATATGATTTTTTCATGAGAAATGGGAACATGATTTTTTATTTATCAAAAAGGATAGCGAACCGCAGTGCCTTGTGTGTTTGCAAGTGTTGTCTGTAAATAAAGAGTATAATCTTAAACGGCATTACACACAGCATCACGCCGCTAAATACAAGAACTACATTGGTACAATACGTTCTACACTTGTGTGCGATTTGAAGAAAAAGGTTAGTGCTCAGAAATCTTTTTTTAATACATTAACAACAAAACAAACAAGTTCCTTAATGGCATCGTTTGTTGTAAGCTGAGAGATAGTGAAATTTAAAAAATTATGTGACGGTGACTTCGTAAAGCGTTGCTCTATTAACATGGTGCAGGCATTTGGGGAAGAAAAAATTGCCAGTCATTTTGAGAGCGTTCCACTATCAAAACAGACAGTCACTAGAAGGGTTGAGGAAATAAGTTCTCATATATCTAGTAAATTAAAGAGTGTCGTTACAAATTCCGCTTACTTTTCTCTGGCTTTGGATGAATCTACTGACATATCAGACACAGCACAGCTTTTAATTTTCTTAAGAACTGTTTCAAAAGATTTTATTATCAATGAAGAGCTACTAGCTTTAGATTCATTGCATAATATGACCAAAGGTCAAGACATTTATGACTCAGTTATGAAAGTTGTTAAAGGTATCAGTGACATAAACAGACTTTCAACAATAGTGACAGATGGTGCTGAGTCAATGTGTGGTACTCAAACAGGTTTAGTTGGATTATTAAGGAAGGCTGGAATCCATTGCCCAGCATTATAATGTATTATACACCAGTAGGCACTGTGTGGCAAGATTCTAGATGGGAGGATGTTATAAAAACTGTAATAAAGTGTGTGAATTTAATAAAAGGTGGGAATCAGGCTTTGACACACCGACAGTTTATACATTTTCTATCAGAAGTTGGGGCGGAATATGGCGATTTAGTGCTCTACACACAAGTGCGCTGGGTTAGCAGAGGGAATTGTTTGAGGCGGTTTTTTGCTTTAAGAAACGAGATAAAGCAGTTTTTAGAGAAACATGATACCGACAAAGAACTGATCAGAAAAATGTCTGATCCACATTTTAACAGCGTATTGGCCTTTTAACTGATGTCACCCAGCACATGAATGAACTCAACGTGAAGCTACAGGGACGTTCCCAAACAGTCTCAGATTTGGTAGGACACCTAGATGGATTTATAAGTCAACTAAAAGTTTTTAGATTTACCCTGGCTAAAGAAAACTTCATTCATTTTCCTTCATAATTAAAAGAATTAATTGAGGAGCGCAGTGACACTGATTTCAAATTTTCTGTATTAATGTTAAACAAACTAGTGGAGCAATTCAATGAACGATTTTCTGACTTTAGTGGTATACGACCAGAACTGTCATTGTTTAACAACCCTATGAAGTGTGACATTTTCCAACAACATGACACTTTTCAGTTGGAGTTATGTAACCTCCAAAGTGACCCCTTTTTCCAATCAAGGATGGAAATAGGAGTTGACTTTTGGAAACTTGTGCCACGGGAAAAATATCCCGCATTGAGTGATTTCAGTTTGAAAATTACTTCTATGTTCGGAAGCACATATATATGTGAATGCGCTTTTTCAACAATGAAGGCGATTAAATCGTCACAAAGAAACCGACTCACTGATGGCCACCTTCAGGATTTATTACGAATATCATCATCTTCTTTACACATTGACTTTGATGAACTTGTTGCTGCACATGAACGTCCACATTATTCTCATTAAGGTTTGTTACATGTCAACTTTAAAATGACCTAACTAAAACATGTTTGTTAAACAATATAAATAGCAACTTTTATTCATTTTTATAAATCTAGGCATTTTTAACTGTTGCAACAAAATGATTTATGTAAGCAAATAATGCCGATAAATAACAAAAATATTACCTTAAAACAAATGCCAAGTTTATTTGTATTGATGTTGTTATGTGTATGGCCCGCAGCCAAAAAAATAAAAAATAAAAGAAGGGAAAAAAATTGACCATCTCTGCTGTGGAACATGTTTTGTTGTCATGTTATCCAGGTTACAGTGGCATTGGCTGGTATAGTCCGTTCAGAAATTCATAATCACACCTGAATTAGTTTTGCGTGATAACCGCTTGTTATTTTGGTTTCAAATTTTGCATGCAATCTTAGAATATTGATGACGCAAAGATTTTGGTATTTTTTATTCCACAAACACAACAGATTTTGCACATCAGCGAATTCCTTTGATCTTTTATAACGATATCACACAAGTTGATTCAAATTTTAGAGTTTACAGTAATCGTGTTAAATTTTTCATTTTACTGCAATACTTGTCAGAGGCGTATCTACATAGTGCTTAATTGTCGGTGTTGTTCGTTATGTGTATTTGCAAACATGAATTCAATTGGTTACATTTAGTCTTGTCCTTTGGTCACCATTAGACCCCAGGACGTCCTAACTGCAGCTGGAATTGAATTCATATGATCTTAATTTTAATCATTCCGAATCTGACAATTCCAAGAGGTTGATAATCATTACTGGCTGGACAAATAGTAATCCATCTCGTTTCCAGTACTCATCTTCCACCCGCAGCACATGTTCAACACACTTCTTCCAGAACGGAATGTCTATTTTTGAGAGAGACTCGCGTGTCAGAACTTCAACATCACACATTTAAAATGTCCTGTTCTGTTCTGCAACTTGTCCTTTGACGTGAGCCCAGACAAGTTCGATTGGATTAAGGTGCGCATGATATGCAGGGGGTCGAAGAGAGGTGTGGCGGTATTTCTCAATGATTTTGTCAACATGGTCCACCTTTTTCTTATTCGTATTCCTCACAAGTTGTAACAATTCGGGTTTAAATATGTGTCGTCAAATTTGACATTTTCATTCGTAAGCCATGTCCTAATTTGCTCTTTTGTATTTGATGCAGTAGGCACTTTGTCTTCCTCTGATACGGCATTGTGGTATGATACATTATCCATGACTATGCATGAAGGTCTCTCCAGGATTGGTAAAAGATCGTTCTCCAACCAGTGCCTGAGAATGTTTCCATTCATTTTAGTATGGTAGTCCCTACCGTCGGTACTTTTTGATTGGAAAATAAGTCCCGCATCATGGACAAGGCCATTTTCAGTGCTTCCAGCATGCGTTAATATAATGCGATGGCCTTTGCTGCTCGGAATTGTTCTTTTGAGTTTGCCATTTACTGACTGCCATTCTTTAGCATAGGTGTGGTGTGCGTTGACCCGTGATTCGTCCAAATATACAATATCCTACCGTTCATTCACCCCGCCACTCACGGATCTGTCTCAAGTATTTGCTTCGAGCAATGACCAAGTGTGGTTTTTCACAAATAATATTCCTGCCCCCAACAGTTTTTCGGAAATTGAAGCCGGCTCCTCGCACAATCTTCCATAGAGTACTTTTAGAAATGTCAATATTGCAGTCTGCATGCAATTTTAATTTCAAATTCCTGAGAGTAACAAGTACATTATTAGCAAACATTTTCAATATCTCACGTTTTATGACATCCACGTCAAAGCTGTCGACTTTCCTTTTCTTTCCTTGATTGACATGAGTGCACTCTGAGTCTTGTTTAATCCAACGAGAAAATGACGATCTATTAAGACCAAGCGCGAGTTGCGTTCGTCTCTCTGGGTCATGAATATCACAATATAAATGCCCCGTCTTGGATTCCCTAAGGAAGTGCTGATATAGTAAAACAGTAACCTTTTGCATAGTTATAAATTTGCATTTCAAACTCATTGTAATTTACATATAAATGTTGGTATTTAAAGTCAACAAATTGTCTACTGAGTCTTCACAAAATTAATAAAGATACGCCTTCCCTTCGGTAATTAATGCCAAGGCCGTGGTGCGTCATGTCGTTCAATAACAATTCAGTTTTGTGCACGGGATTTTCCTGAAGTTAGTGTTTCTGCAATAGCCAAACTATTTTACGTGAACGACCACACCAAATTAATGTAAATATCCTAAAATGGTGTCAAATTCGAACAGGGTGAATTTAATATAGCCTTAAGAAGAAAACTTTTAAACTAGGTCAAATTTCTCAGAGCAAAACATATTTCTATAACGTCATCAATATTCTAAGATTGCATGCAAAATTTGAAAGCAAAATAACAAGCGATTATCACGCAAAACTAATTCAGGTGTGATTATGAATTTTTGAAGGGACTAGTTCTTATTTTGAGTGAACATGAGAGTCGAGAGCCGACCATGAAAAAGGTAGATTGATAGAATATTAGAAAAATTAGGAAACATAACAGCAGCAGAAGCCAACAGAAAAGCAAGAGACTGCAAATTATATCTCCCCTCGATGCTGAAAGGCAAAAGAGGAAGGAAAAAAGAAGAAAAATAAGGTTGATATCCAGAAAGAGTGTGCAGAAGACAAAGAATATTTAAAATTACAAATATCTTGGAATTCTGCCTTGGTGTGTACCTCAAACAAGAATTAGACCTTCATTCTCATTATTCTAACTCAATCGAATCACATGGAGCATGGTTTGATACAAAAGTTACAGAATGACCAAAATTAACATTTGTGTAAACCTTTTCTTCCATGACTTTAACTCTTTCCATGCATTTCAATGCACTGTACATCATGTCGATTTGGTTGCACAGGTTTAGCCACAGAGTGCGTCACTCTCAATTTGATCTGTGTAAACCGTCATCAAACCATATACTTTTTACATGTCTTGTGTTATCTTGGTATTGGTGAAATCTAATTCATTGTTCAATTATCTAAAATCATATATAGTATTTTATGTGTTCAAGATAAACATAAAAAAGTAAGTAAAGTACCCCCGTCACGCCAAGTGGCGTATAGGGAATATGGTGTTAGTGACCACGAAAAAGATGGATGGATGGAATATTAAAAGTACTAGGAAACATAACATAAGCAGAGACGAAAAGAAGAGCAAAAGACCGCAAATTATATCTCCCCTCGACGCTGAAAGGCAAATGAGGGAAAGAAGAAGATGAAGATAAAATATATATTTCAGGTTTTATATCCTACAAGTTTCAACGGGAAAAAAAATCGATGCAGAACCTTTTTCAGGTCAAAATGTGTTTGCATTTATAATAAATGTAAATACCATTATTTGAGAGTTTATGATCTATATTAATGTTGCTATTTATAGATCAAGTGTTTCGTTTGTTGTTAGAGTATGCTAGCTTATATCACCACGGAAGCTGTTGCAGTCTGAGTCAGCTATGGCTTATTAGTCACTGACTACTTTCAACCCAGTTACTGTTACAGCGTCTTGTCTTCGTTAGGAAACAAACCACTTAGAAACGAATTTACTTTTATTTCCTGACAGCGCCCCCTGTTAAGTCTCGCTAAAGTATTTACTGTTATTTAATGTACTGGTCTAATCTGGACAAATGGACACTAGACAAGAAAACAGAACAGGGAATTGAAGCCTTTGAAATGTGGATATATAGAAGAATAGGTAGAATTGGATGGAAAGAAAAGAAAACAAACGATGAAGTCTTAAAACAACTAAAAATGAAAAGAGAACTACTGAAAACAAGACAAATGCGATTTTTTGGGCCATGTTAAAAGACGCAGCAGCCTACTAAAAGTAATCCTGGAGGGGAAAATACAAGGTGGCAGAGTCAGACCAAGACTAACATGGACGAGTAACATCAAAAGATGGACAAATCAGCCAATGACAACCTGCACCATCAAAGCAAGATACAGTTCAGAATGGCGCTCCATGGTAGCCAACCTTCGTTGCGGAGATGGCACTCAATGATGATGAATGTAATGGTCACAAAAAGGGAGCCCCTAAAAAACATCAGACAGAAACAATCAACATCTTTCGGGCACATCATGAGAAGAGGAAAGTTTGAATACTTGGTTACAATTGACAAAATACAGGGAAAGAGAGATTGCGGACGACAAAGAGAGATAAAATACTAGATAGTTTGGTGTCATGGCAGGGAAAAACAGTCAACAACAGAATTGATACGATGCAAGATGTATAGAAAGTTGTGGACAGACATGATCGCCTACACCAACCGGTATGGCACATGAAGATGATGATGGTTTTAACATAAGAATACAGCTATTGCAGCAAAAATAAGTACACATGTGTCTGCTTATATAGTAGATTTCTGTTTATGGGGATTATCGCATTTTACGTTGCACCATTTCGACAGTCCGTGAATCTGCAGCTCACAAACTGTAGGTTGCACCCACAAAAAGGAGTTTTAAAAATGTACTTGGAAATCATGAGGGCTATTTCAGATTACAACCTTAACATTTCGCTGCGGAAACTGCCATTCATTGAGTTATTTGCGGGTCATCATCATTGCACTCCGAACATGTCCATAGGTGCTCAGATCCCCTCCTCAGCAAGTCCCGTAGTGTCCAGCGACTGACGACTCCAGTATTATTTTTGTTGATAAGTCTTCTTACACACTCACTAAGTTTCTCATTTCTGACTGTGACCACCATAACTCCCATTTCCACCATCCGAAGAAGTGACGTGGATCTGTGTTTGTTGAAGTCCTGTGCCATTCATTTTGTTGTTAAAATGTCCATGGCTATATAAAGAGCGTTGCGGGTTATTTGTCCCATACAGATATGGGTCGCAGGTTGCTTAAATATTAAATGCTATTGCAGGTTGGTCGGCTTGTATATATTATTGTACGTTATCTACATAAAACAAAAAAAAAAAGTTTAACGACAGTTTTATTTTAAAATGGTTATTGCACATAATTAATATGTCACTGAAGACCTAGTGTGAGGCTGAACCAAAGCCAACGGTAGATGTACTAAGGCTTGCAGGCTGGGAGAATTTTCTCGAAATCACCCAAAGCTTGTGACGTATTCAGGTATACGAGTTATAGACGACTGACATAATGTTACGAACATTCGCCCCTGCTCGCAATGCTGCAAACGTCACAATTTTGGGTGGTCCCTTTTAGCCCGCGGGTGTTAGCGAAACTATAGTTGGCTGTGAACAGATCGTGGCTCGCCAGGGCGACGGCCTAGCCAAGAAGATAAACCCGAGGCTTCGACTATTACAAAAAAGCACATTCCACAAAAAGAGTTGGGAAACACTGGTTAAGTAGCAGAAGTAGTTGCAAATGTCGCTAACAAATTTAATTGCACAAGCCTGTACTTTTATTATTGTTTTGGCGTATAACAGCTTAATATAATCATCATTAAGTACCGGGCCTGCTGGCGTAGGTGATCATGTCTCTCCACAACTTTCGATCACGACAGTTATTTATCATTTCCGCTGTTGACATTCTGCCAAGCCATTCTCTCAAGCTATTTGGTATCTTTTCTCCTTGCTTCCCTCTATCTCCTCGTACCTCAATTGTCCCAGTTGTTACAATATATTCCAGTTGTTCTCTTCTCATTACATGGCAAAAAAATGATGATTGTTTCTTCCTAATATTGGAAATTAGCTCTCTTTTTACTTTTGCCTCTTTCAGAAAGTTTTCATTACTCTTCTTAGCTGCCCATGGTATTCTCAACATTCTTCTGTAAAACCACATTTCTACAGACTCCAGTGATTTTCTTGTCTGTTGTCCAATTGTCCATGATTCACATCCATATGTTAAGACTGGCTCTACATAACATTTCAGAACTCTTTTTCTTGTAATATTATAATTATAATCTTAATATAATATTTATATTATAACAGCTAGATTGGTATTGAAATAATGTCGTTGGTTGATTGATGATTTTAAATCGTATTAGAGAGAAAGTCGAGGTTTATTTTTGTTGTTTTTTTAGATATAAACGTTGATTTTCTTGAGTGTTGAAGGTAGTGGATAGAATATATACCATGAACCATGTGTGTATTATAATGTGGCCTCGGTAGCCTAGTTGGGAAAACCACTCGACTGGGCTACCGACGATCGGACAACCCGTGTTCGATTCCTGCTGGAAGCAGTGTGAATTGTACTCGTTGCTGGAAAAAAATACCCCCGTGGTCGACCCAGCCACCTGCAGAAATGGGTACCAGGGTATTACTCTTGGAAGGTGAGGAATGCCGCCTCGCATCGTGAGCGACACTATCCCCCCCCCCTCTCACTCTCTCTGCGTTCAGGACTCAATCAGAGTAGGATCCCAGACTCTCACATGAAGTCAGCTGTCAGGCTAAGTGTGTTGATCGCCCCCACAGACAGAACATCACAATTAGAGTGTGTCAGATCCACTCTGATTGAACACCCGTTATTACGTTGCACTGTGTTATGCGCCAGTGGCCCAGTGCATCCGATTTCAGCCAGCATTTTATTCGGGTTTGCTTTCCCTAGCCTTTGATTGTCCCCAATCTTCCTGCAAGGCAGCAGATGATCTTTTCTGTAGGGGGATTCTGCCCTTAGATGGTAGGCCCTCCCAGGTTTACGAGCACCATCTGCCCGAGTCACTAGAGGTGACTAACACAGACACGGACACACAAAGATGTGACTAACACAGACATACACACACAAAGATGTGAGATGTGTCTAACACAGACATGCACACACAAAGATATGAGATGTGACTAATACAGACATGCACACAGCGATACGAGGCATGACTAACACTGACACACATCAAGATATATGACACATGACTAACATAAACATGCACATAAAGATATGAGATATAAATGACATTGACATGCACACACAAAGATATGACACATGCCTAACATAGACATACACACAAAGATAAGAGATATGACTAACATAGATATGCACACACAAAGATATGAGATGGGACTAACATAGCCATGCACACACAAGGATATGAGATGTGACAAACACAGACATGCACACACAAAGATATGAGATATGACTAACATAAACATGCACACAAAGATATGAGATATCACTAACCCAGACATGCACACACAAAGATATGACATATGACTAACACTGGTACACACTAAGATATGAGATATGACTAAACACAGACACACATAAAGATATGAGACATGATTAGCACGGACACATCGAGATATGAGATATGACTAACATGACACACACCAAGATATGAGCCATGGCCAGCACACACAAGCTAAGATATGAGCCATGGCTAGGACAGAAACACAAAAAAGATATGAGCCATGGCTTCACCAAAAAACACAAAAAGTGAACCATGTCTAGCACAGAAACACATTAAAGTGTCCATATGCTTGGGCTTGTTGTAGTCGGCAGACTCTTCTGAACGTGGGAATCACAGGTTTCGTTAAACAGTTGTCCGGAGTTTTGAGAGTGCAGTCTGACCCATAGAACGTTCTCAAGCATGTACAGATTCCCGATCGACTGTTGACAGGTGTCGTTGAAACAGTTGCCCGGACATTTGAGAGTACATATGATGTCACAGCCATCAGAACACATCTGTTCGCACTGTAGCCCAAAATTACCATCTGGACAAGTGTCATTACAGGTATAGCCAAGATGTTTACAATGTAGGCATTTTCCAGATTTTTCCTCAAATAAAGAACAGACACTGAGACAAGACCCGAAACAGTCGTGTCCATAGATCCCATGTGAACAGTAGCCGTGACAAGTACCGATGATGACATTGCAGCCTTTACTACACCCACTACACACTGCACAAAACGACAAGACTGCTCGTCCAGACAATAGGTGCCTGCAAATGTCTGCACCTCACATACCGTCAGTGCACTGTCGGCCTGCGAAATGGTCGGCGAGAACTCAATCTCAATGTGTGCCATCGACGTCTGTGTTTTGACTACAATAGTTTTCACAGATAAATTAGGGTAGGATATATCATTATACGGGTACACTACTCCGCCACTGTCAGAGAAAGCCCTTAGAGTGTCATTCTTTACCCGAATCATAGTGCTAGCTCGATGATAGATTCGAATGATGTGAGTCTTCTGGGGCGTTGCAAAGCTCAGATACCAGTAAGCAGAATTGGTTCCACTTCTCAATTGTGTGTGTGTGCAGTCATTGTCATAGAGATTGGTCTTTGTTTTGCTATTAACTGCGGCCTCTGGTCCACATCCGTCTCCTGTATAACAAGCATCAAATGTTTTGTGCATTAAATCGGTCTGGTTTGTGTTCTGTTTGAGAGCCAGTTTCCGACCCCCGCCAACGCAGTTGGAGCAGACACTTGCAACCATCGCCCTCTCAATCCGCAACCTGTTGATCAGACCAGCCCCAGGGCAGAAGGCATCAATCTCGTGCGGACTAACCACAAACCCCGATACATTGCCACATGAGGCAGAACCATTCAGTTCCACCGTGAAACTGTCCTGATATTTTAAGTCATTCGCATAAATCCTAAACCAGGAGCACGGCAAAGATTGATTGAGAGCTGCCTCAACTGATGTAGAATCTGTGTCCGGATTACATGAGGTGTCGTTGCCATCAAACAGGAAAGTAGGTTCAGATTTTTGGGCATATTTGCAAATAAAATCCAAGTACTGACACTGGGGTGCGAAAATTTTGTGCTGACAACTGTCATTGTTTGGGCATGTCCCTGTAGTTTTGTCACAAACTAAGTCATTATAGCAGTGACATTGTAACGTACAATTTGTCCCAAACCAACCGGCTGCACAAGTAAGGTCATTAGCTTCCATTGTTGCTAACGAAGCCAGTGAATAAAGACTTGATCTACAGCGATGGTTAACGAACTGTGTACACACATTTATTATCAAACCCGTGTTTACATTTTTTAAAAATCCGCCATCTCACTGTGGTAACAGATAGCGTGAAATTCTCTAACAGAATGAGATAAACCGTTGAAGACAAGGAAAGTCAACATTGTTTACATGGCTTGGACGCAAGAAGCGTCCATTTTGGTGCGTCCCCAAAGTCTAGCGACACTATCCAGAAGTCTTCAAACACTTCTAAATTTTGAATATATGGCCGAGCACATATGGATGAAAACTCGCGTGCTAAGACGCCGATTCAAGTCTCGTATGTGATAAATTTAACGATCATCATCATCAAGTACCGGGCCTACTGGCGTAGGTGATCATGCCTCTCCACAACTTTCGATCTCGGCAGCTATTTATCATTTCTGTTGTTGGCCTTCTGCCAAGCCATTCTCGTCCCTCAATTTTTCCAGTTGTTACAATATATTCCAGCTGTTCTCTTCTCATTACATGGCCAAAAAATGATGATTGAAATTTAACGATATGTAAACATAACATTCCGCCCCGTTGTACGCACCATCTGCCACTCAACTTTCTAACCCGGAAGGTAAATATAACCTAATGAGGTCATCATGTCTGACGATTGATTGACTAACAGGAGGAAGAAGAATATGATTGATTGGTAGTGGTAGGTATACATACCGTTTTATTAAATTATTTAAATCTACTTAATGTTTTCCGTATCTTAATTACTGTTAAAACGTAAACAAATACAAGTGTTGCATGTTTATGTTGCCTTTATTATTATAAATGTATCGTTTTATCAATAAATGACGATTAAATGTTCTCAAGTCAGTCAAGTTTAAAGGTCAAGAGCTTGTGTTTCATTGAAAATGTCAGTGTCACTAGTCGCACTTGACTATACAGTAACCGGTTCAGTGGCGAACTTAGGTACTACTCATCACCGGGAGGTGTAACTTAACTGTGCTACTGATTAATGAACTGATTTCATTTTTAAGACATGTTGGTCACTCCCACCCTCAGTACTCTGCCATTGCAATTTATTTTTACTGTGAATTTAATTACCAAACTCACCAATAACATTTATAATAGTTTAGAGTTAGAGAGGTTAGTAAAGACTAAAGAAGAAATACTTAAAATATTAAAACATTAATAATGAGATAAAATGAAAGTGATTTGTAATTGTTGATTTCCTTTCATCCTGTGTCATGATCACATGGTGTAGTTCTTACACTTACACATTCATGATGTAGTCTGGTACAAAGAGTCAAGTTTGCATGATCACAAGACTTGAACACAACACCGGAGATTTCCCAACTTAACATATGATAAATATAGGGTAATTTACGTAGTGTCCTAAATTATTTCTGGTAGGAATAACGTCCCAATGCACTTTGTGCTGTAGTTCTCTTATCTGTCATTAGAATAGCCTAAATTTTTTTGAAAAAAAAAATATAATTAAATGTGCAGAAAGTAGAAACAGTTGATACATTCGAATATGTGTGGTCATTCAGGGTGACCACTCAATTAGCAGAAATAAGAAATAATTTAGGACTCTAAACTGGTAAATTACCAATTATAGTATGCTTATAGTAATTATTACAGTATACATAATAGAATAAGAATAGTTAATGAATAGAAAGGCTACTTTAAAAAAATACTATTTCTAAATAAAACCGGCCTTAACTAAGACTGAAGACTGTGTATAATTATAAAGTAGTGACTAAGATCTTTTATTTTTGTCTGTAATGAGTGTTAGATAGACTAATCAGAAGACAGAAGAACTCCACCAAACACAATCACATTCAATGATAATAATAAACTGATAATGGTTCTATATTGTGATATAATATTACTATCACTCTGAAATGTGGTGTCTTAGTAAATTATTTAGTGCTGACATGTCATCACTTGTGAATGTTTAATCTGTTTAGTAATAGTGATCCTGATTAACTGAATATAGTAATAAAAGTTCCCATATTTTGATCATGAATTATATATTTTTGTATATGTAGTATACACTATTATATATTATACATATTTTGTATATATTATATCGGAATACCTAAGCGGATAGGTGGCAAGAACCATTGAGGCACAGTCTGATAAGTGTTCCTTGTTGCAGTTTCCTCATATTCCAAGCCCGGCTTGCTGCAGGAGCTACTGAGTTAGTGCTCTGTGCACACTGTAAGCTGTGTTTTTCATCCGGATTGTGTTTCGATATTGAGTTATTGAGTTATTTGCGGGTCATCATCATTACACTCCGAACATGTCCATAGGTGCTCAGATCTCCTCCTCAGCAAATCCCCGGCAGTGTCCTGCGATTGACGACTCCAGTTCTGTGTTGGGTGATAAGTCTTCACTTACCGTTGTCATAGTATCATAAATGATTTTGTTTCAATATTCCGATGGCTTATGATGAATGATATTGTATGACGAAGGACAGTTCAGCTGTGTTCACTTTTGATGTCGTTTGGCCTTATGTCTTTTGTCGTGTGCTGTAGCTGCTATGATGGGGACTGCAGCTGCCTTTCTTTATTTGGATTCTTCAATGAGATGAGTTTTAATTAGAATGATTTCACTGGCACGGGCCGTTGAGCAATTATGGATTTTAATTAATATAAATTTGCATGGAATTCATCGAATTGGGTCCTTTGACTAACCATAGCCATATTTTTGTGTAATGTGGTCACCACTGTCTTTTATTCCGAGACAAAATCTTTCATATTATATAAGGCAGGGATTGAACTCAAAATCCTGTCTTCAGCAGATCAACTCACTAACTACTGCTTTACCTCAGTTCTCCTACAACATAATTGGTTAATTGTATTAGGTGAACCACAAATATAAGTGCCTTTACCTGAGTGTAATTTGGCAGCTTTGGTACTCAAACCACTCTAAAGTGGAGGTTTTGCTTCTAATAGGTTACCCCAAACTGCACAGATTAGTAGGGGTCATATAAAAGAGCGTGGTGGCTTGGTTCTCTGGGTTGAGGTTTCTATCATATGACGGACGATCAGAGTGTGCAACAAGATTGTAAAAGGACTGAATCTTGCTGGACACATCACTTCAAGAAATGGATTAATTTTTTTTCCCCAGGACAATCACCTCTGAATATTACTTCCATAATTATTATTGTTACCTTTTTATTTATCATTCCACATTGCAAAAGGTATAATACTTGTTTTTAAATAGTTGATTGCTCTATCAGTCTGAATAGTATTGCACCAAAAATTGTCATTTTGTATAAATTAACATCCTAAACAATTGGATTCATATATTCAACCAGAATCCATACAGCACAGGTATATCTAAGATTTTTGGATAGCTGTGCTCAGAATCGGCACGTGATAGGGTGTTATTGTTTGAGTTCACCAGCTTTTGACCTCTAGCGAAGCCCCTGTAGGTTTATGGGCTTTTGCAGGGAACTAATTTTGCATGGATAACTGTTTTGTTTCCAGTGCAAACTGAAATCCTATTCACTTGGTTGAGTGTTGTCAGTGTGAGTAATGTGTTGTCATTCATGCAAAATTCAGTCAGTCGGGACTTCGCTAAAGATGTAAAGCTGGTGAATGCAAACAAACAACATTAAATCATGATTCTGTTTACAGGAGAGCTGTGATTATTGCACTTTTGGAGTAAACCACATATGATTTTGACAGACTTTTTGTTCTACATGATGGCAAAAGATTGTAATAACTCTAATTTGGTTTGCAGTCTTCAGATGTGATGCCTGCACTGCCCTGAGCCACATATTTGGAAAGTAAAAGCAATTAATAAAAACCTCTGTATACATTGGAGCAGTTATAAGTGGAAATGCCTCATAGGATGATGGATATTTTGAAATCAGTGATTACTAGAGTGGTGGAAAACCCATCTATTTCAGCAGCTGCCTGTTTCGCTGGGGTCTATGCTGCCTATTATTTTGTTTATGTTGTAAAGGTAAGTTCTAATGTTATAATTAAAGTAACAGTAGCTCTTGTAGTATATTACATTGGCAGATTCAATGCTAAATTTAAATACTTTTTTAGTGTAACATTTTTTTTTCTATCCTATTTTTTCAGCAGATCCTTTAAATTGTTTATCTGTTGTCAGTTATTCACATCCATAAAGCAATATTGATATTAGCTAGCAATGTAATAATTTCACTTTAAATATTAGACAATAATTTTTTAGTTTATTTTTCAGTCTTTGTCTGGAAGTATGCCAGTTTTAAAGATCCTGTTCTGTATTTCTGTTTTCATCTTCTATTTTCTGTTATAAGGATTACCAGATATGTGTACTTTGTTATTTGCTGATTTATTTAACCATCAACCCCCACTCTCACATTCTCATAGTTCTTTTCTATGTTGTTATATTAATTTTTTTTCTGTTTTGGGACTAATGAAATTCAGTTATTTTTCTTTTATTTCTCAGTTTATTGGATCAAGTAGGACTTGTTCATTTTTTGCAGATATAAGTCATCTACATAGGCTAAGTTATATAATTTAACCAAGTCTGTTTCTATCCATTTGATATAACATTTATTAGACATGTACTCAGACATGTACTCAGACATGTACTCAGACATGCACTCAGACATGTACTCAGACATGTACTCAGACATGCACTCGGACATGTACTCAGACATGTACTCAGACATGTACTCAGACATGTACTCAGACATGCACTCAGACATGTACTCAGAATGCACAAAAAATAGAATCATGCTTCACCTTGATCACTCCTATGCTGTTAGATCCTTCATAGGACTTGTAGTGTTTTTCGCCACCCATGTCTATTCTGGGTGGGATGTTTGATCTAATTTGGACTGGGTCACTTCAAGAGTTCTACAAAGTGTTCCTTCTATCTCTTCATTTGTTCCCTTATATTACTAAGCAGATTTCCTTTCATATCTTTAATAAAGACGATCTGTTTTTTGTATGTTCTGCTTAATTTCTTTGCTCTGTTGTACAGTTCTTTAATATTACCTTTGTTTGCCGCCTCCCCTGTCTCTTTAGCTAGTTCATATATTTCCTCTTATCCCTTTTAATGCATCTTTTCACTTCTTTGTTCACCTATGTGTAAGTTTCCTGTGTCTTGGCTTTAGTACTTCTTGTTTTGCTTTTATTTATGTCTGCTTTCTTATTCTTTCTTTTTTTAATTTTCTCCAGGGTCTCTGCTGTCATCCTTGCCTTATTCTGGCATTCTCTTTTCCCCAAGGTTTTTTCACGTCTCCTTCCATTTATCCTTTACCTGTTTCCAATGATCTTCTATATTTATTGTATTTTGTAGTTGTTGGAAAGACTTGGTATTTGTTTGATACTGTGACTGCAAATCTATCTTTAATTCTTTGCTTTTTATATATCCTACATTGAAATGCTGTGTACCCTTATGTGTTGTAGTATATCTTTTCAGTTTAAGTTTAAAATTTGGCTGACAGAAGATGATGATCTGAAGCCACATCTGTTCCTCTATATACTTTTACATCATGTAAGGATGACTTAAACATTTTATTAATACATATGTGGTCAATTTGATTCTCTGTTTTATGATCTGGTGACATCCATGTAGCTTGATGTTTTCTTTTATGTTGGAATATTGTTAATCCGAGTCTCATTTTATTAAAAGAACAGAAGTTCATGAATATCTCTCCATATCTCTTTGTCAGTTATTTCTCCAAGTCCATGTTTTCCCATGATCTTTTTAAAGCCTTGGATGTTTGATCGTATTTTTGCATTTAGATCTCCCATTAAGATTATAATATCTTTGGCTCGTCTTCTATCTATCTGACTTTGCAACTGTTTATAGAATTTATCCTTAACTTCATCTTCCCTATCATTGATTGATGCATAGAACTGGATGATGTGTATTTTTATTTTGTTGCTTTAAATGTTGCTTTTAATAGTCTTGGCCCTGCTGCTTCCCATTCTATCAGATTTTCGTTTTATTGATTTTACATTAGTTATATTTTCCACTGCTGATATTCATATTGTTCTTTAAGTTGTCATGCACACACACACATACATACATATTTATTTTTTGGTTTACCAAATTCCTTTCTGAATATTTTCAGAAACCAGTAATTGCCTGTGGTGACAAAGCATTTCGAAAATTCATTGATAAACATTGCTCAATCGCAAGGGAAAAATTTTGGCCGACATGGTGGTGCTTCCAATCTCACGCTCAGACCATTCTGAGAGTCATAATCCAGTCCAGTTTGCCTATCAATTATATTGAGTATGTTGATGTTTTATGTACAAATAACAAACCTTTTTTGCCAGTAACAGTATGCAAGAACAAGGCATAACACACTACTTAGATGATTTGCTCCCTTGCCCTTTTCCAGCAAGATAAAATACAGTCTTCTATTAAACATTCAAAATGATTAGTGGAAACTGTATGTTAAATTATAAAAACTTCTGTGGTTAAGGATTGAATATTTCACCCAAGAAACTCTCAGATTAGCCAGTATGTGATCTTTTAATTATGAGTATTAACTACTAAAATATCATTCACACATAAATATTTACTTAGCTAAAAAATTGGACATTTTGTGTTTGTAATGTCTAAAATTGAAACCACTTCCATACAGTATAAATTTTAAGAATGAAGGGGTATGTACTACACTCAGGACTTCTTCATCCATAAACGATTCAATATTTCCAAATTAGAACTAAAATGTCAGGAAATTTCCCCTGGTCACAGCAGAAAAAAAAGGAAAAATGGCCAATTTCTTGAAAATTGGCAATTTTTGTTCACATTAAACAATGTATTTTGCAATCTCAAAAAAAAAAAAAAAAAAAAAAAAATTCCAACAGCAATGGCAACAAATGAAACACTCAGGGGTCACCAAAATATCAAATTTTGAAGAATTTGTGCTTTAAGCAGTAGATTTGACTAAGGTTTCATAATTCTAGGGTTAAAGACAGAAGTACGAGAAATAAAGGTGTAAATGGACTCATGAATTAAAAAAAAACACTAGATAGAGAAACAATAAAACAAACACAGATTTTGACATTCAAAAGGAAATGATGGGGGAAAAAATCACAAATGACTCATTGTGTTGGACCTTGTATGTTACCAAGGAAACAAATTGACAAGGAGGTAGAATGTGAACAACGGGCAAAAGAAATAAATAGAAAAAATGCATTAACCTCTTTATGTTGGAGTCATAGATAGCTTAAACCTGAGAAGTCAACAGTGTAACCCAAGTTTTGTTGTGTACACTTAATGGCAGCTTTTGCTGCTGTCACACATTGTGGAATCTGATTGACAATTTATCAACACTTGGAGAATGAGTGAAGAAAGTTTATGAAAGCCCAACACAAGCAGGGGCATCATGTCTTAACTGGTGACTGTGAAGTCATAGTTTAGAAAGTAATTAAGTGAAATTTTACATCTACAAAAACACGGTTTATTTATATTGAAGTAATAATTCATTATTTATATTACTTATTACTGTATTACTATTTTATTTACAATTTGTATGTTTTGGTTAGACCAAGACAATGAAATTACATTAGGATACTGCAGATTTTCAGATAAATATGAAAAATAAAGGTTCTCTCAATGCCTATGTAAATTACAAAAAAAGAATAAAATTGTAAAAGTCGAGAACATGTCCTGGGTTAGAATTCCACCTAAGGTGAAATACATAGCAATTTCACGCCCTCTCAACAGGTGTGTGCTAAGAAGAATAAAAAGAACTTTGACACAAATTAAGTTTTAATTAAATTTTTTTTCCACAAGATATTAAAAAAAATACTACTAGAGTTTAAATTCAAAGAGCTGACCATGAGAAAAATGGATTGATGTAATATTAAAAATAATGGGGAAAGGTGCTTGAGATCAACAGAGCTGGAAGCTGTCAGCTTAATCATAGCTGGTAGCTTGTGCAAGGATTGGTGGACCAGAACCATCTAGATCCTACTCCACCTCTTTACGGTGCCTCTAGAAACAGACTAACCAGTTTCGTCTGGTCAAGCAAGTGGGGATTGAAGAGGGAAGGCAACTCGGTACCCATAAATGCCCACTGAGGTCAGATGTATAGCCCAACATATCCAACATCAGGGGGGGGCATTTATGGGTACCGGGTTGCTTCCCTCTTTGGAAGGCACAAATATCACAGTTCTACTGCATACATCAACACAGCACAGCATACCTCAGCACAGCACAGCACACCTCAACACAGCACATCTTTGCACACATAATGTCCTTTTAAGGAAAGATGATGAGGAGAACCAATCAGTTCCTTTAATAGTCATTGAGTGAACATGCCAGAAAGAAAGAATATTACAAATACAAAGAAACATAACAGGAGAGTTCAAAAAAGTATCTCAAACAGTATCTCTTCCCAGCACTGTAATGCAAATGAGAAAGGAGAATATAATAACATGAAAATATATATCACACTGAAGTCATTTCTCAAGCCTTGTTCTTTCAATATGGTTACACATTGCTACATTTCAATAGCACTGTCATAACCCCAAGAAGACAAAAATAGCTCACAGAAACTACCAACCAAATGATGGAGAACCAGTAAAGATCTCAAACACGCTGTCTTGTTCGTGACCTTTGCTGGTCTAAATGTCTAATTGTATAGCAGTAGCCGATTGCTGAGGAAGAAGCTGAATTACCATTGTAACATTTTTATAGATTGATTTGTTCATGAACTGAATGGATGTTAGAAATTACGAACTATGAATATACTCACAATATCTCAATAATGACCCTGTAATTACTTGGCATTAATATTGCTGTCATATTATTTCTGGTTACAAAGTTTTTTTTTTTTTTTTTCAAATTCAGGGAATATCTGAAGACACCAGATGGAGGGGAAATTAGACTGGACTGGGAAGAAAATGACAGGAGCAGATACCCAAGTGATTCAAGACCAACAATTCTATTTTTACCTGGATTGACAGGTGTGCTATAAAAGTAATATTATCCCTTTGTTTTGTGTTCAAGGCCAACAGTTCTTTTTTTACCCGGATTGACAGGTGTGCTATAAAAGTAATATTATCCGTTTGTTTTGTGTTCAAGGCCAACAGTTCTATTTTTACGTGGATTGACAGGTGTGCTATAAAAGTAATATTATCCCTTTGTTTTGTGTTCAAGGCCAACAGTTCTATTTTTACCAGGATTGACAGGTGTGTGATAGAAGTAATATTATCCCCTTTTTTTGTTCATGGCCAGCAATTCTATTTTTTACCTGGCATATACGGTGTATATAATAGTTACGATAATATATCATTAATTATTTTTATCCACTTTGTTCTTAGTCTCAATTACACAGTGGTTACTGCGTAGGCTTCTTAATAAAATGGTTGTGATTCATTCCTGTTCTGAAGCTTTAATTGAATTTCCTGAAAGAAAAAAGGAATACCATGCTCACTGATTTAGTTAAGGTATTAATAACAGGAGAGAGCACTGGCCCCCTCACCACCAAATATTGTTTCCTAGTACAGTCAAGTTTAATCCCTTCACTATGGTTTCCAGGGCAGTCTTTGTCATTACATTTATTCTGTTTCTATTATATCAATGTTTATTGCTTAATCTCTTCTGGATTGATAATGGTAGATGACAATTGTGCATTCAATAGGACAATTGTTCCAGTTACTTTGTGTATTTCAGATGCTAAATATTTGCTTTCCCTTGTGAACTTTCATGGGAATAAGTTTCTTTCACTGGATGTGTTCATGATGGGAGCTCTTCTGTGGATGTAATGAAGCTTGGTTTTTGTTTCAGAAGGACCTGATATGATAAGGTCGATGTCATTACCACTGTTATTAGAAAATGGAATGTTCTAAGGTTGCAGCCAGTATGAGAAGTCTTCACTGCTGATCGCGCTCATTCTGAAAGATGGTCAGGGTGTGAAAGCCAAAACATCAATAGTTTTAATTGTCCTCCTATGTGAAGCTGTCACCATACACTGTAATTCAACTTGTTCCCTGCTCTTCAGCTTTACCCAAGCACCACATTTATTTGCCTGTTCCTTGTGTGCTCATCTGTGTTTGACAGTATTTTCACCTATCCTCCATAAACAGTGGATACTGAAATTGTCACTGTGCCAACATGTCCAGAATTAATTAACTTAGTGCATGACTAAAACTTTGACTTTCACATCTTGTAGGGGACTTCTGGTCAATATGACGGATAGGTGGCAGGAACCATTGAGGCTCAGTCTGAAAAGTGTTCCTTGTTGCAGTCTCCTCATATGAGTCCAGCTCATATGTAGCTGCCAGAGCTACTGAGTTTTGTGTTTTATGCACACTGTGAGCTATATATTTAATCTGGATCATGTTTCATATATTTCGATTGCTTATGATGAATGATGATATCATGTGATGAAGGACAGTTCAGCTGCGTTCACTTTCGGCGCCGCTTGGCCTTATGTCTTTTGTATTGTGCTGTAGTGGCTATGATGGAGACTCCAGCTACCTTTCTTTGTTTGGATATTCAATGAGATGTTAATTTGGATGATTCCACTAGCATGGGCGGTTTGTTTTCAGTGATACCGGGGCCTTTAACTAACCATAACCCCTTATAGAGAAGAAAAGTGGTTATTACCTTGAATAATACCCTGGGCGCATCTGTGTATACCTTTAGATGTCAGTATTAATAAATTTGAAGAAAGCGTCCGTCAGCTCAACGCTGGTGACCTCACCATACACCTTGTCCTGGTATGGTGCCAGTGAAGGCCAGAAGAGCCTTTTCTGTTCCCTATATGCTGCTCATGATTGTAGTAGATGTTCAGCAGTCACTTTGCCAGAGCCACAGTCACATTCATCAGAGGTTTCTATCACTAGACTTGAAAAAGTGGTACTTCAATCTGTTGTGGCCTGTTGAAGTATAAAAATATGCCCTTAATACAGCTGCAACATCAATGGAACAAAACTTAATATAGGAATGTCCTGCCCACAATCACTCTACTCATAAAGCCAAACCAAGCCATCATTGTTTAATCACTAACATTTCCCTACTTCAGTGAAATCAGTTGCAGTGAGGGTTGATGTGTACTATAGTAAGAAAAGTAAAGAACCCCCCGTCACGCCAAGTGGCATATAGGGAATATGGTGTTAGTGACCATAAATGTTACAGACCTTCAGCACATGATTATTGGGGTAATGTGGTCGGTATTACGCCCGTGCTGCTTTACTTTCCCAGATAAAAAAAATCCGGTACCCATTAATGGCTGGGTGAACCGGAAGCCGTTGGTTGGGATCGAACCCTACCTCTTGTCCTTTGTAGTCCAGTTCACTAACTACTGAGCTATCGCTGCTCCCCATGTACTATAGTGCACTATGTATTTTACTGATTAGTAAATAGTGCACTAGAACGAGGATAGCATTCAGTGGTTTTTGGTTGGGTAGGGCTGTGGCAGACATTTGAGATTGGGCATGGACAGTGGATTTGATCAGAAGTTTCGTACAGACCAGTCTCATCTAGTGTGTGCAGAACAAGATGTGGGCTTTCAGCTCAAAGTTAACAGGAGGTCGATACCTGGGAGTTATGACCCAAGTGGGCCTTGTCTCCTCTCCCATCCCAGAGTATCAAGAAGCTAAAGGCCCTAAACATATATTTGAGGGAAAGGAATGTCACTTCTGGTGGTTAGATTATCTCCTAATATGAAGCTCTGTATAGTTTTCTATAATTGCTGTTTTAATAGTATCATGCCGAGTTCATTGTAGGTTATGTCAGACTTAATACTATTACAAGACTTATCTGATAGTAAACATAGACCTAAATGTTTCCCTCACCCACACCACGTTTTGGGCGTGGCTTTAACAAATAACATGTTTGATATTGATATGAGATGCTGATAAGGGAGAAATTAAAGACAAGTAAACAGATACGATTATCTCTTGGTGGTTGAATTAAATAAAGGTTTCGTGACTCATAAGCTGACAACCTAATTTGGTTTTGATTTGCCTTTGAAGTTAAACATTTGCACATGATTAAGGAAATATGGCATGATAGTTACTAGATTATCTAAAGGAAGCGGCAGTTAGCTAAGGCAGATTATAGGAGAGATGGAGATTGAAGAGAGAGATTCAAGGGACATTCATTCATATATCCAGTTGAGGACTTGACTTGGAATTCAAGATTTAGAGAAATATACAGTGATGTTTTAGTAAAGGATTATTGAGAAATATTTATTTTAAGAGAAGATGTTTAGCTGTAGATAAATATTTCGGGTCTCTAAAGAGATCAGTGCTTATTAAAGAAATCAAGGTTAGAAATATACAGATTGGTACAAAATTTGTATTATTATATGTGTGATTTTATGCAAAGTACAGAACCTGTGTGAATGTCATATAACAACGGCAGTAGCCAAGACACAAATACAGAATTTCTGTTAATGATATAGTTTGATGTATAGGCGGCCATAACCAACTTCATGTGTAATGAGACTTTTATATGCAACCAAGATATTTATCCAGATGATTTGTGAAGTGTAACTAAAGAACTGCGTGAATAAACCATTGTATAAGATCTAGATAACGTCTCATATCATCATATGAAGTGTCAAATACAAGTGCTGTTCAGTATATTTGAAGTTGCAGTTTCTGTTTTGTGAATTAATCACGTTGTGAATTAATCATGTTGCACATGGTCAATGGTGAATTGGTGCACTTGACAAAGATTGCTTGGACATCATATTCTTTATCATTTGTATATAATTAATCACATTGTACTGTCACTGTTACACTAGTCTGATACAGCATAGATCATATACTCAAGAGATGCCCAGAAACTATAACAAGAACTGCAGTGTTGTGAACTCTTCAATAAAACAAAAAATATGCAAAGGACAACCTGGCAAGGAATATTGGTGAAGACAAATACACAATGTGAGTCCTCCTAAAGATGGGTACAGGCCTAGCACTTAGAGATGATTTTGCAGCTATACCAGACACCACTGTTTTGAAGTTCTACACCAAAGACAATATGAATTATATGACAAAGGCTTAAAGGAAGTAAATGATTAAAACCCTACATTTGCAGGTCAAGTGACGGTTTTCCTTCCTGGTTTTATTTTTTCGGACTCAGTGTGCTATATACCTGTAACGGCAGCAAGGACAAGTGTAGTGTGTACATTCAGGAACTAAATCCATGTGCCCCGTGTCATGGCATACTAGCTCATTACTCATCATTTAAACTTTTTTATCATCATGTGCCATATTGGTTGGTGTAGGCGATCATGTCCTTCCACAATGTTCTATATATAGTGCATCATATCAGTTCTGTTGTTGACTGTTTTCCATGCCATGACACCAAGCTATCCAGTATTTTCTCTCTTTGTCATCCACGATCTCTCGTTCTTTGTATTTTGCCAGTTGTATCCAAGTATTTCAACTTTCCTCTTCTCAAGATGTGCCCGAAAAATGTTGATTGTTTCTTTCTGATGTTTTTTAGGAGTTCCCTTTTTGTGTTGGCCTCTTTGAGAACTTTTTTATAGTAGACATAAATTAGTCATGATTCAGATAGCCAGATTTTTATTAAATCTAGCCTGGTTTAGTGAAGTAATAATGTTCACATGTAAGAGTTGGCTCATTCTTATGTTAACAAATGAATGCCAGAATGAGAAATGCCAGACCAAATGGTGCAGCAAACCATTTTTTGTTTCTTCTAAAATCAGATATACTAGACCAAAAAGTACAACAAACTCTAGTTTTATTTTTTTCCTCTAAAATCAGGTATACTAGATGAAGAAAGTGCAGCAAACTTTATATTAATTTGTTAGTCTCCTTTTTATTTCCAAACATCAACCTTAATGCAACCCTACATAACTGTATGTCACTTCCCTAAAGTGTAGCCACTTCCTGTTTGACAGTCAACTTTTTAAGTTATCACTTTTCCTCCAGGAAGCAGTCAAGAAAGTTATATTCTTCATATGGTTAGCACCACTTCAGATATGGGCTACAGGAGTGTGGTGTTCAACAACAGAGGAACAGGAGGAACTAGTTTAAAGGTACAATATCATCATCAGATGCAACGTATATGGCATGATCTCTCCCATGATCGTGTCCATCAATGTATTTCTGTTTGTG
Source organism: Megaustenia siamemsis (assembly GCA_032433765.1). NCBI lineage: Eukaryota > Metazoa > Mollusca > Gastropoda > Stylommatophora > Ariophantidae > Megaustenia > Megaustenia siamemsis. The sequence goes on from JAVIAB010000008.1 coordinate 47,082,529, forward strand.
GTTATATCTTTTTCTAGCGCTCAGCTATTTCTGTGCATTTAAACCAGTTTGTTCTATGAACAAGACGGTCTATTTGAGGCCATCACTGGTTACTCATAACTTGTCATGCAGGGATGTTTCTATAGGCCATATATGTATTCTGGAGGCAAAGTCGCCTCCCAGCAGCAGAGCTGGAAGTTGTCAACGACCAACAGCTGATGGTTTGTGACAGGATCAACGTACCAGAACCATCCAGTCTCTACTCCACCTCTCTGTGGTGCCTCCAGTAACAGACTAACCTGTCTAGTCTGGCCAAGCGAGTAGGGATCTTCTTCTGTGATCATGGCTCATTCAGACTAGGATTCCTGACTCTCTTATGAAGGCAGCTGTCTGTTTAAGTGATTCAGTTGCCCCGTATAGTTTCTCTTCCAGGGAGGTGGGTGTGGACCACATTGTCCTTCTCAGGTCTGTGTACTGGGGACAATCCTGTAGAACATGTTTTGTTGTCATGTTATCCAGTGTACAGTGGCATTCGCTAGTAGTTTCTATTTTGAGTTTGGTGAACATGCGGTTTCTCATTCTGTTGTGACCAGTGCGTAGGCAAAGTATGATGACTTGATCCCTCCTTGATAGTTGGAGGTATCCATCACTCTCATTATACTTTGGGTGTTCTTGTTTCCATTTTTCATGATACTGGCCTTTGATGATGAATTTAGCTTCATCGTAGCTGACCAGATGGTTCTCTTGTGGTAATTTCCCTCCCACTTTAGCTAATTTCTCTGCGCGTTCGTTTCTGTGTATATTACAGTGTGATGGTGTCCAATGGATGACCACTCTCTGGAAGTAATTGCACAGTTAGTCTAGGGTTGTTCTCAAGTCATCTAGCTCACTGTTCCTGTGGGTTTTTAGAGGTATTAGGATTGACAGTGCATCAGTCAGAATCACCAATTTCTTGTGCATGTTATTTTTGTGTTGGATAGCCAGTTTTGCAGCGTCTTTGAGTGCTTCAGTTACTGCTTTATAGTTGTTTGAGAATTCCTCAGCAGCTATTGACTTAGTGACCTCTTCCTTGTCAATCAGCCTCAAGAACACACCTCCTCCTCCATTTCTGGTGGCATTTGTAGCAGAGCCATCTGTGTATATGTGTGACTAGGAGTCCTGGGTGTGGTTGTCATTTGTGTGTTTTTCTGCTATGTGTTTTCTCTCTGTGTCTGTTTGTGTACCTTTTTTCATGATTCCTATTATGTCTTCCTTAAGTTCTGGTATTTTGTGTTTCCCATGAGGAGTCATATCAGATGGGCTTATGGGTTTCGGCATTGTTTGGGACAGTACTAGGTCACTAGTTGCTCGTTCTTTAGAGATTGCAGCGAAGTTGCTCCTCTTTAGTCTTCCTTTCCTGAAACCAGTTATTCTTTGGTGCATGGGGTGGTTAAGGGAGCCTTTTATATTTCTCCGCTTGTTGCAATACTTTAGTCTTCCGTCTGTCTTCTAAGGGTTGTAAACCTGTTACTGTTTCTAGAGTCTTGATAGGTGTAGATTTCATAACACCAGTGATGATATGGGCAGCCTGGTTTTGTGTTCTGTTCATTTTGCTAAGCTGTGATTTGCAAGCTGTAGCCCAGGCTGTGACTCTATACTCTAGGACTGGTCTTACTCTTCCTACATATAGTCATTTTAAGATATTGCTGTCTGCTCCCCAGTCCGTTCCTGCCAATTTCTTCATAATATCTGTTCGTTTTCTGGCTCTTTTGTTTGTTTTGTCTATCTAATATATCCATGTCATTCTGTGATCCCTGGTGACGCCAAGATATATTGGGTTTTGGTCAATAGGAAGTGTATGGTCTTTTATCTTCAATTTTGCAGAGAGTATGTTTCTTGATAGGCTGAGAATTGTGTATGTAGTTTTTTTCTCTGTTAATTGGTAGTAACCAGGTGTTTGTCCATTTTTCAAGTTTTCCTAGGGCATCTTGCATTCTGGAGCTAGCCACTGACATAGATTCTTCACGTGCCCATATCACCATGTCGTCTGCGTACATTGTTGAGTGTATTCTGGGTGGAATGTCCATTACGATGTCATTTATGAAAATTAAAAAGATAGGATATATAGGGGATAGGACTCCACCTTGTGGGACACCTTGTTCGATTCTGGCTTTCTTACTTAGTTGTCCATGTTCTTGTACTCTGGCCATTCTGTCTGGTAGGTATTGAGATATCCAATTTAATAAACGGCCTTGGATGCCAAGTCTGAGAATCTTGTTCTTTAATCCTTCTCTCCATACCCTATCAGAAGCCTTCTCCATGTCGACCCACACTGTCAGTGTAAGTTTCTTTTCTTGTAGAGCATCTTCTATTTCCTGTGTGATGTAGGTGGTCAGGTCTTCACTTGATCTGTGCTGACGGAAACCACTTTGTTGTGGTATGATTTGTTTTGTCTCCAAATGCCACATGAGTCTTCTGTTGACCAGCCTTTCAATGAGTTTGCTCAGGCAGCTCAGTAGGCTAATTGGTCTGTAGCTGCTTAGTTCCAGTGGTTCTTTTCCATGTTTGAGGATGGGCACCATAATGGCTTCTTTCCAGGTTGCCAGCATTTGACCTCTCTTCCAGCTGGCATTTATTATCCTTAGAAGCTGGCTCTTGGCTTTCTGTCCCAGTTTTATGAGCACTTCGTTGGTGATTCCAACTTTTCAAGGAGCTCTTGAGCTTCAATCCTTTGAGGGCTACATTTAGTTCTTTTAGTGTAAAGATAGTTTTCTGATGCTAAAGGCATGTGTTTTGCATCTTGGTTTTCCTTTCTTGCAGCTTTCTGTTGGTCTTTTGGAATGTTTATTCTACTTATGTTTTTATAAGTTTCTATCATTATGTTTGCTGCCCTTTTGCCTGTGTGGATGTTCTGATTGTGTGCTAATGTTATTGAAGGTAGACAGTTGTTTTCAGCGCTCAGAGCTTTCACAAGTTTCCAGAGTTTGTGTCTATTTTTGTCTAGATTGAGGTTCTCTGTTTTTGTTTTTCTAGCTCTGTCTTGCTGATATCTTGACCTCTCTTCTGTATTTGGCAGAGGCTGCTTTATAGACCATATTGCTCTCTGTGCTTTGTGATGTTTCAGCTAGTTCTCTGGCAGAGTCCAGTTCCTCTTCTAGTCTTTGTATTTCCTTGCTCCAGTATGGCGTGTAGTTTCTTCTTGCTCCCCTAGGAATGGATTCTTTAGCAGTTCTCAGGATTCCTTTTGTTAACTCCTCTATCATATTATTGACTTTTTTTTTTATGGGCGTTGATAGGCGCAGTATAGGCATCTGTGAGCTTGGCAAACTTTTCCAGGTCTGCTGTCTTGTGGTTTCAGAGGAGAAGCGGTATTTGCATCTCCTGTTTGTGGACAAGATCCACTGAAAGTTTGATTGTTCTGTGGTCACTGTCGCCAAGTTGGTTCAGTACTATTCTGGCTATTTTGTTGGATATGTCTCCTGTTGCGAATGCTAGGTCGTGAGTTGATGTTGTTTTCCATCTTCTTGAGTAGAAGGTTGGGGGGTCCTCTCTAGAGTTTATGAGGAATAGGTTGTTGTCTATTTCCCATTCTTCCACTTATTCACCTCGAGCATTGGATTCCTTATATCCTCATCTTTCAGAGTGGCTGTTAAAGTCTCCTACTACCAGACACTGTGATGGTGTTATTTCCATTGATTCTAGCTTCAGCAATTTGTTATTAGGACAGTATATATTAAATATCCTTGCGCTAGCGGAGTTAATGTATAGGTCTGTGCCAATGATCTCTGCATCTCCGTTTGTGACTACCTCTATCTTTTTTGCTGGGATGGTATTTTTAATAAGTATAAGGATTCCACCCTTGTGACCTTCCCTGTCCTGTCTAAATGTTTGGTAGCCCCTAATCATAAATCTATGCTGAGGATTAAGGTGAGTTTCGTGTTTGCAGGCAACGTCTATCTTCTCCTCTGTTAGTCTGACTGCTAGGGTTTGTTTTTTGTGGTGTGTGCCCTCCGCATTCCAGTGTATTATCTTCAGGTGTCTCTTGAAACTTTTCCGACCAATAGTAGTTTCCCTCTGGTCCCATTTCCTGGCTCTCCAAAATGGGTCAGGGTGACCACCAGTAGCTTGGGGTGGACCCCTTCAAGGCATGGGGCCCTGCACTCCACCTGCCTGGGGAGACTCCACAGACAGAGCACCATAATTAAAGTCCATTAGATCCACTCTGACTAAGTACATATTAGAACATTGCACCGTGTTCTGCGCCAATGGCTCAGTGCATCTGATTTCTGCCAGCATTTTATTCAGGTTTGCTTTCCTTAGCCTCTGATTGTCCCCAATCTTCCTGCAGGGCAGCAGATTGTCTTTTATGTAGGGGGATTCTGTCCTTAGATGGTCGGCCCTCCCGGGTTTATGAGCACCATCTGCCCGAGTTTTGTGTAGAGTTTTCTCTCATTGGTGGTCCGGTCTTCTGAGTTCTTGAGCACCACCTGCCTGTTTGATAGAGGACAGAAAGAGGAGAAAAGACAAAGAAGCATTTAACCTATGAAGTGGGGATGGATTAGTCCAGACCAGAACGTGTACCACTCACTGGTGGGTTCTGTGGCTTCACTTAAAGGGTTCCATCTACTCCTGGCTCCTTTGTCTGGCCCCTCACCAAGGACCTGTCCAGCTTGGGTGACCCTGCCAGGAGCTAAGCTCCTGCTGGTATAGCTCCCTGGATCCCGGAGGCGCACAAGCCCTCCAACCACAGCAAGGTTAGTCTACTGTGGAGGGGAGTAGGAATCAAAGAGGGAAGAGAACCCAATACTCAAAAATAACATGCTGGAGTCGGATGTGTTGGGCCGAAAGGCGCAAATATCACAGTTATACTGCAAGCCACAACACAGCATAGATATGCCCACTTAACATCCTCTTAAGGGCGGATGATGAGAGAGTGTATTCCTTTAGTCATCGGGCAAACGCAAGTAAGCATATGTATTCTTAGGGTGTTGAAAGTGCTGCGGTCCTGTTGGATTTTGGTCACATCAATTCTGCTATCGATCTCTTTCCAGTGTTAAGTTTTCTAGCTTTTTATGTTGTTGGCATCTGTATTTCTTTCAGATTATTTTTCCTGCTGTTACAATTTAAAAAAAAATAGTCCTCTTCTCATGACTTGATCAAGGAAGGGAGGAAAAAACTTTTTTTTTCTGATGACCTTAAAAAGTTCTCTGTGTTCACTGACCTCATTCAAGTTATTCTAATTTTTTTTCAATTGGCTGTCCATGGAGTTCCCAGCATTCTTCTTAAGAATCACATTTTTGTTGCCATTAATCTCCTTGCTTGTTCATTATTTGCTCGTGACTAACTTTGGATAATATACAGGACCTATATAACATTGAAGGAATTATTTTATTACATTTGTTGACAAAGACTTGTTGCAGAAATCACATTGTAGCATAATTTACTGACTTATTAATTTTGTTTCAAAATAATTGTTTCCTATAAATTGTAATCCTTTTGAAGCAGTTAATTTTAAAATAATTTTCCTAGCTTTGCATTGATATAATTTTTGTATTCTTCAGTCCCCCCGTACATACTGTGCAGCTAATATTGATGACATCAGGCAGGTGGTCAGACATATAAGAAAGAAGTATCCAGAAGCACCTCTGGTTGGTGTAGGGGTCTCTCTTGGTGGGTGAGTATAATATAATTATTTTTTATTTGTTTTTTTTATTAATTATTCTTGGTGGAGCTTAACCTTTTGTGTGCCATAGATGGTTTGAGGCATCAAATAATTTTTTCGTCTGCATTTTATGGATTATTGAGTTATTTACGGGTCATCATCATTGCACCTCGAACATGTCCATAGGTGCTTAGATCCCCTCCTCAGCAATTCTTGCAGTGACCATCGACTGACAACACCAGTTTTGTATTGTAAGTCTTTTCTTACACGGCCACTAAATTTCTAATTTCTGGCTGTGCCCATCTTAGCTCCCATCTCTTTCATATGAAGTAGTAATATGGACTCATGGTTGTTGACGTCCTGTGCCCTTCCCACATCTCGAAGGGCATTGATGATGTCCGCCCGATCCATTGTTTGACCATCCTCAATGATAGCGCAGCTAGCCAATCTGTTATGGATTATATTTTATAAACCTCAATCATAACCAGCTTTCTGCATATGACCAAATAGGGAAATGATTTCCTATCTTTTTTTTCAACTTCTCCTGTCTTTTTATTGATTGGTTGAATTTATTTGGAATTTTTTTCTTCTGTAGTGATCCTGATGGTGTCGCCCACCGGCATTCCTGCTTTGACAAGACATCATAGATTATCTCCAGACGCTGTCTTACAGATGTTTAGAAATATTTCTGATGATAAAGATTCTCCTGATGACATTGACAATTTATATCTATGTCTAGCATTCGTTATTACAGTGATGATAGCATGACATGTGACAGTGACAATGATGTGGCAGAGCGTAGTACTGGTAGCAATTCTAGACATAGAGCTGATGATATTCAAACCCCAAATGTTTTGATAATAACCTTAGTTGGAGTTTGGCTGGTCCAAACATGAAAGTTTTGAATCCATCCACAATTGCCATTAACAATGGAGTACAGTTGGATATTGATAAAATATCGACACAATTTGATTTATTTAAGGCGCTGATCACAATTGAAATTGTCGATTATTTAATCATCATCATCAAGTACCGAGCCTGCTGGCGTAGGTGATCATGTCTCTCCACAAATTTCGATCTTGACAGTTATTTATCATTTCTGTTGTTGACCTTCTGCCAAGCCATTCTCTTAAGCTGTCTGGTATTTTTTCTCTTTGCTTCCCTATATCTCTTCATCCCTCAATTTTTTCAGTTGTTACAATATATTCCAGTTGTTCTCTTCTCATTACATGGCCAAAAAATGATGATTGTTTCTTCCTAATATTGGAAATTAGTTCTTTTTTTGCTTTGGCCTCTCTCAGAACAGCTTCATTACTCTTCTTAGCTGTCCATGGTACTCTCAACATTCTTATGTAAAACCACATTTCTACAGACTCTAGTGATTTTCTTGTCTGTTGTCCTATTGTCCATGATTCACATTCATATGTTAAGACTGGCTCTTCATAACATTTAAAAACTCTTTTTCTTGTTTCTGTTGTCAAAAATGGATTACATAGTATCTTCCTCATTTTTTAGAAAGCTGCTTTTGCCTGAGCCATTCTGCATCTCACCTCTTTTGTACATCTTCCGTATGAGGTTAACAAAGTTCCCAAATATTTAAATTCATTTACCTGTTTTAATATTGTTCCACTTGTCTTTATTTTGCACTGAGGTGATGTATTTTTCTTTGTTGTTACCATTACTTCTGTCTTTTTGCTATTAATGCTGAATCCTTTATTTTTGCTTTCTTTCACTATAATGTCCAACATTTCTTGTAACTCATTTTCACTCTTAGCGATTAAGACTGTATCATCAGCATACCTTAGATTATTTATATTATGACCTCCAATTGTTATTCCAGGCATGTCCTTTATGGATCTTAAAATAATCTCACTATAAATATTTAAAAAATCTGGTGACAGCACACAACCTTTATTATTTAATAGACAGCATAAATTCATAAGCTGAAATGAAAGTTGTCAGGTCAGAACCTTTGAGCAAACATTGTAGATTTAAGGAATGGACTTCTGTGGGGATTTAAGAAATCTACAGATTCTTGGCATTACTCAGAGCAATGAGCTTAGATCAGAGACCTGATATCAGTGACTATTGGTCCACCCCTGCCTACAAGTATACACCATGGTATGGAAACACTATGGGCAGGAATCAATGTCAGCTGATTTACTTCAGTATGTTACCTCTGGGGAGAATGATCATCATCATCGAGTGCCGTCTCCACATTGAAGGTTGGCTACCATGTAGCGCCATTCTGTTCTGTCTCATGCTTTGATGGTGCAGGTTGTCCTAGGCCGAATTGTCCATCTTTTGGTGTTACTCGTCCATTTTAGTCTTGGACTGCCTCTGCCTCTTTTACCTTGTATTTTCCCTTCCAAGATTACTTTTAGTAGGCTGCTGTGTCTTTAAACATGCCCCAAAAATAAAATTTGTCTTGTTTGAATTGTGTCTCCTATTCAAGGGGGCTGGGCTCAGTAGCCTAGAGGTAAGGCATTAGCCTCTGAACAAGAAGGTCCAGGGTTAAATTTTCATCTCAGGTGATGGAAATTGGCAAAAAATCTAATTCTTTGTGACTTTTTCCTCTCCCTTTCTGTGGGTAGTGAGATCTGGTGTCTAGCTCACAGATGACAGTGAAAAACAACAGGTCCAGTATGCATTTTGTGCATGTTAAAGGACCCTTGAGGAGCCGCGATAGCTCAGTGGTTAGTGAACTGGACTACAAAGGACAAGAGGTAGGGTTCTATGCCAACCGACGGCTTCCGGTTCACCCAGCCATTAATGGGTACCGGATTTTTTTCTGGGAAAGTAAAGCGGCATGGGTGTAATACCGACCATATTACCCCAAAAATCATATGCCGAAGGTCTGTAAAATGTATGGTGACAAACATCATATTCCCTATATGCCACTTGGCGTTATGGGGGTACTTGACTTTTTGACTTTGAAAGGACCCTTGACAGTTGAAAATAGAGAAAAGGAAGCCATAAATTGCAGCTCCTGGACAAAATTTATAGCAAAAGGAAAATCAACCTAAAACTTTAAAATTCTCAATAAAAATAAGAGTACTTCTGAAGTTGAAGAGTATCTGCCTGTATGTCGAGGGACAGCTGAGTACACACTGCAATTTCTAATGCTGGTTTCAATTTATGAAGCTTACCCTGGGTCCCTGGAAGTTATAATTAGGAATGTAATGTCAAGCCCGGCTTAAAATGTCAATTACTCATCGACTGAAAAAATATGAGTACCTCTGAAGACGGAGTTATCTGCCTGTGCAGCGAGGGACCCCCTGTGCACATGGCTCCCAGGGAAAAACAGATTAACATGCAAAATTCAGTTCCTAGTCTCTAGGGACTTCGTCAGAAGTAAAATGCTGGTGAACGGAGGGGAAAAAAAAGGAATGTATAGGGAGGGATTAAATGTTTGCTCGTGGCAAATGTTTGCATCAAATTCCAAAAATGTGTATTTTGAGGTGGTCATTTTTATGAAGGTATCATAATCTCAGACATCACTTCGGTGCAAAATAAAGACAAGTGGAACAATATTAAAACAGGTAAATGAATTTAAATATTTGGGAACTTTGTTAACCTCAAACGGAAGATGTACAACTGAGGTGAGATGCAGAATGGCTTAGGCAAAAGCAGCTTTCCAAAAAATGAGGAAGATACTATGCAATCCATTTTTGACAATAGAAACAAGAAAAAGAGTTCTTAAATGTTATGAAGAGCTTATCTTAATATATGGATGTGAATCATGAACAATAGGACAACAGACAAGAAAATCACTAGTGTCTGTAGAAATGTGGTTTTACATAAGAATGTTGAGAATACCATGGACAGCTGAGAAGAGTAATGAAAATGTTCTGAAAGAGGCCAAAGCAAAAAAGAGAACTAATTTCCAATATTAGGAAGAGACAATCATCATTTTTTGGCCATGTAATGAGAAGAGAACAGCTGTAATATATTGTAACAACTGGGAAAATTGATGGACGAAGAGTTAGAGGGAATCAAAGAGAAAAGATACCAGACAGCTTAAGAGAATGCTTGGAGAAGGTCAAGAACAGAAATGATAAATAACTGTTGTCATCGAAAGTTGTGGAGAGACATGATCACCCATGCCAGCAGGCCCGGTACTTCTTGATGATGATGATCATAATCTCAGGTTAAATCTCTTTACATCTCTAAAAAAATTATATAATGAAGGATAACTGTTAGTTATATTCATATCTGTGTCATTGATTTAACATATACTTTTAAAAATATCTTCTTTCTAGAATTATCTTGATTAATTATTTAGCAAGGGAAGGTCCAGACGCTGAATTGATTGCAGCAATGATTGTTTCCCCTGCTTATGATTTGCATGAATCAAGGATTTCTCTGGACAAGCATATAAATTACTGGGTGTTCAATCGCCATCTGGCAGGCAATCTTTGTAGAATGTTTCAGAAGTAAGTGATTTTAATGTATAGTTTTCAAAGTACAGTTGCAAAACTGATAGTTTCTTAGTTTTAATATGCTTTTTAAAAATTAGTTTCAGTGAAGCAACAGCATCAGTGGCATAGTGGTATGGGCTAACTTGGTGGTGGTAAAATAACTGTTTTCAATCTCAGCCCTACACTCACAAGTTTAAAAAAAGATAGAGTGCAGACTCGCCAAGTTGGGGAACATATAAACAGTGAGAAAAAAAATATCGGTCTCTGAACTCAAACGCATTTGTCTACCCACGGTGTTCAGGCTTAATTGCTTCACTTCCCTATTATATGTTACAGTTCATCCTTGACCTTTTTTTGCCTCAGGAGAACGTGAGCTCGAATCTTGGTAGGGTCAAAAGTTTTTTCTTTTTGAGGGGAAGTTGTGAATAAAAACTCAGACCCGAACACCTAGTGGCGATTGCACTGGTCAAGCAGCCTTTATTCTCTGATCCTACAATTTCCTGTGGCAGACCCGAGTAATGGGAAAATGCTGTAAAGACATTCTTTATATTTTTTAAGCCTTCGGTTGAATTGTGTATTTTCCTCAAAAAAGAAAAAAAGTTTTGGTTATCTGGCATTGAACTCTTCTCTAATCAACAGTGAATATATATCAATTTTTTTTTTCACCCCAACTTTTGGACCTAATATCTGGTCGTTCCATAAATTATACTTTACATACAAAGACAAGCATGACTTCCATCCTAAGTAAACCAAAGCTGAGATAGATGGGACATGTGTGGGTCACATGCCAGGTTAACATTTACCAATGAAACTATTTTATGTGGCACTGCATTTGGGGACTGGTTGGTCTCGAGGCTAGACGCCTGCCTTGAGACAGTGAGGTTGTGGGTTCAATTTATGATTTTTCTCTGCAGGAACCATTCCAGGTCTCAGCAGTGAGGTTTGGCTTGAAACATCAATTACTCATGGATGGAGAAAATATGAGTACCTCTGAAGACGGAATTATCTGCCTGTGTGGCGAGGGACCCCTGTGTACATGGCTGCCAGGGAAAATGGATCAACATGCAAAATTCAGTTCCTAGCTTCTAGGGACTTTGTCAGAGATAAAAGCTGGCGAACGCAAAAAAAAACAAAAAAAAAACGTGGCACTACGAAGGGACAGAAAATTACATATTTGGTGAAAGAAAAGATTCGAGGGCACACTAAAGATACCACTTGAATAGTCTTTTATCAACCCTGCTGCTTGGAAGAATATTACTGTTAATTTCTCAGCATAGCATAGCAAGACTGCAAAGGGATAGCAATCTATTAGCAAAAATGTGGTAATATTATTTCCATTGTGAAGTGATTACTTTGCCAGTCAGAATTCATCAACACAGAATCATCCTCCTCAATACATCTATGCTCAACACATCCATGACTTATTGCAGAGAGAATTCAGATTAATACTGTCATCGACAGTCTTTCAACCATTTTAATTGAAAATGTTGACATAATCCTTTTCAACACTGACGGACAAAAAACAACAATGTACAATATTGTAGCAGACCAAGACACTCAGAAATGAGATTACAGCTGTGAGACAATTGACCTTGATCTTTGAGCTGCTGACAGTTCTGCAAATATTCAGTATACTTTTTAGACATCAGTCTCTATAGTTCAAATAAACCTCAGTCCATATCATCATATGGCTTGTTCAGCAATGGTATTGGTGATAACCATGTGAACTCTCTTTGTTCATCATATTCTAGACATATCCATTGTAGGCGATCAGCAGTCATTTTGCCAGCATCACTCATTTATTGGAAGTTCCTATCATGATAGTGTTGAATAGGCAATACTTTAACCTATTATAAAGCCTGGAATACTTCAATTTATCCTAGCCTGAAAGGTCATACTCCAACATCAGTTGGAGCCTGGGAGGTAATACTTTAATCTGTTTTGCCTGGAAGGTGATACTTTAACTCTTTCAGTACGGAAGGCTTTTGTCAATGCAACGGAGGAGATTTCAGAGACAAAATTTTTGATGGACCTTATGGTCTTAAAACATCAATCTACATGCTTTATATTTATCTAACACTTAACATATTATATATGAATTTTTAGATAATTGAACAAGGAATCTGATTTCATCAATACCAAGATGATACAAAACATGTAAAAAGAAATATTGGAGATAAACGACCAACAACAAAAAATTGAAACATCAAATTAAAACCACAACTGACTACTTACCATCTTGTAGATCTGGTCATAGTAATCCAATATGAATTATTTTGTGAAAAAAACAAATATCAATATGTCTCTAAGCAGCCATGAAAGTTTGGTTGATGTAGCATAACAATAACTGATATTTTGTCATGCACAATCACAACAAGTGAGAAAAATGAAATTTCAACTTTTTTGGGAAAAAATCACTATGTACACAATATTGACACTTTTGTTTGACTACACACACAAATCACTATATACACAATATTGACACTTTTTTTTCAATTAGACAAAAAACACTTTCTCCATTTATTGTCCATGAAATGCCTTGAAGCATGCATTTGGATGAAGATGTGGTTGAATTTGACATCCCGAACAGAAAAAATGAGTCCGTGCACGCTTTGTTGGAGTTGAACAATATACGCATTCACGGTCTCTTGCGGCATAATCCACAATGTGACGGCTTCCTCTGGATTTTGCGAGACAGCTTGCCTCTGGCTGCCTTCCTGGAAGTTTCATTTCTTGTTGAATGACAACATGTTGTGTCAATTGACTCATCAACATTTTCTTATACTCTTTTAAAGAGACTCTTTTGTCGCCAGTAGCTCGGCATAAACAAAATAAAATATACGCATTTACCTGCGACACTTCCAACAGCCAGAAGAAAATTTTTTTCCACCATTTAACAGTTTTGCGTTCAAAGACACAAGTAATATGCCACCTTCTGGTCTAGTTTGTCGCACCCATTCATATTTCTATTGTAGAAATAAATCATTTCTGGCTTGTTTACATCTTTTACTGCTTTTGTTTGCACTCTGGCATCAGAGGATACCATCACAACATTTTTTTTTGCCTTCTTATCTCTGAATGCAACACAGAGCTTGGTTTTATCATTATGCATGTACCATTTCATTGCTCTGTGCTCCAGAGATAATGTTTTGGTTTCCTGCGGAAAGCCAACACGACGAACATTGACAGTCCCAGTATAGTACTGCTTCTTCAAAAGATGGTGATCAATCAATTTTCGTGTGGTGTAATAGCGATCAGCAAAAATTTTATGTCCTGTGCCAACATGCTCCAATAAAGTGTTGAAAACTTGTACAGCATGTCCACCATCTGTATCAGCCTCAGGATTGTAGGAAGTGTTTCTTCCAAAATAGGTTAGAATGTTGACAACATAACCCGTGGCAGCGTCGCATAGACCAAAGGTCTTGATGTGGTACTTGCTTGGCTTCGAGGCATTGAACTGCTTGAACTGCCATCTACCCTTATAGCCTATGACCATCTCATCAATGCTAAGTTCCTGAAAGGGATAGAAGGCTTTTCGGAACTTGCAAAGGAGAAGATTCATGAATGGTTCTATTTTTTCTTTGCCTTCCGCTGCCTCATCACCACAGTGCAACATTGTGTGGTAAATGTTCTGGAATCTATCTCGATTGAAAGCATGGTGGATCCAAGGAATATACAATTCTGCTGATAGTGACCAATAGTCAGCAATAGAGGAAGCTTTGAACAAACCCATATATATCAGCACTGCCAAGAACTTGTCAAGTTCAGGTCTTGTGATGTCTTGCCACCTTGCAAACACAGAGCGCTTGCGTGCAGGAGTGTTGATATCAGTTCTTTTCTTTGCATAAGAATTGATGCTAGATAACAAAGTTTCACAAACTTCATCATCAAACAATGACCCAAAAAAATCCAATGCAGAGGAAGAATCTGTGAGGTGCTCAAGACTAACTCCTGGCTTTCGCAGTGGATGAAAGCGAAAGTTATTTTCAGTGCTGCCAGTTGTAATTTCTGACCACTCAGACTCAGCTGGGATGATAGGTCTAGATGAGCTAGGCCTGGCAGTTGGGTTAGATGTGGCTTTCTTGGTAGTTTTATCACTTCCTCTGCCCCTACCTCTACCTGCAGCTGCTTTTGGTTTTTTTTGGTTCTGAAGGAATGTATTCCTCATCACTGTCAATATTCAAAATGAGACTTTCATTTTCCTCTACTGAAAAATCGATAATATCAGGATCACTGTCATCACCATTGTTATTATCAACACTTACAGTGTCTGAACTATCATCAGAATCATCAAGAAAAATTAATTGACAAGCTTCATCAGCCGTCATCAACTGACTTTTAGCATTACAATCACTGCTACTGGATGCCATTTCGATCAGCTGATTTTTGTTTACAATTTTTTTTACGATAAACACTAATTCCAAATGAAAAAATCACACGTTAGACTACGTCTTTCCACTTGAACCTCGTGGGGAAGAAGGAAGGAACTCTTCAGTGAAGGAATCTATATAAAATAGTCAATCTAAAATATAGGAATACAGTTTGTTGACGGTTTACACGAAACAAATTATGTTTGGCGCACTATACGGCTGATCGTACGCAATTGAAATGGATTTGGCGCACCATACGGCGGATCGGACGGAAAGAGTTAATCTATTATAGCGTGGAAGGTGATTCTTTAATCTATTATAGCGTGGAAGGTGATTCTTTAATCTATTATTGCCTTGAAGGTGATACTTTAATCTATTATAGCCTGGAAGGTGATACTTTAATCTATTATAGCCTGGAAGGTAATTCTTTAATCATTTATAGCCTGGAAGATGATACTTTAATATTGGTAAAAAGTAAAAAAGTAAAGTACCCCCGTCACGCCAAGTGGCGTATAGGTAATATGGTGTTAGTGACCATAAATTTTACAGACCTTCGGCACATGATTTTTGGGGTAATGAGTTCAGTATTACGCCCATGCCGCTTTACTTTCCCAGAAAAAATCCGGTACCCATTAAAGGCTGAGTGAACCCGGTTGGGATCGAACCCTACCTCTTGTCCTTTGTAGTCAGTTCACTAACCACTGAGCTATCATGGCTCCTTTAATACTGGTCTTTATATATAATTTTTTGTACATACCCAAGTGTTCTGTATTCTGTTTGTTCATGCATTTCTACCTCACATATTCCTTGGACTCATTTGCTTCTCGGCAGATTGTGACCTGAATGCATAATAGTTCATGGTTTGTTTTTGATCTATGTTTTTTTGATGATTAACATTTTTGTGTATGTTCCAGTAACATGCAGTTATTTGAAGAACATGAGGCAATTGATGCTGCCCATGTCTTAAAGGTATGTACTTTGTGGTATTTTGGTTATTTCTTCCTCTTCTTTGTTCACTTAACTATTTGTGTTGCACTTTTTTGTAATGTGCTGTCTTGACGATAAAATGAATGTGGGTTCAAATGTAGCTTGGTGCTCTCCAGTTGACCTATTTTATAAGAAATTATAAAAAAACTTTAATTTTAATTTAATTAAGAAATTATTATTATAAGAAACTCACAGAGTAGGAGAAAAGTAGTTGCAGTGAGGAATAGCTCTGGTCCACTTACCTTCAAATGCTGTGGCTTAGTAATGTGGCATTTTTAGATATCATCCCCCAGTTACAGGAGTATATCATGGGACATTACTTTTTGAATGCAACAAGAGTTCCTTTCTGCCATGACCTGTCATTTATTAGGTCCTCACCCTTATATGAACACATTCCATACTGTGAGCCGCAAAAACTGGCTCTAGTTACTGACTCTTTGAACCCTTGGGTTGTAGAAAAAGCATGTTAGTCCTTTATTATTGTCAGCATTATATTATTATTATTTAAAAATGAAAAGATAACTACTAAACTAGTTTGTTCAACTTAATAAGAAAAAAATGACAACAATCTGTCTGTTCACTGAATCTGTGCTTTCTATCCTTTTGTGATTTAATTCTCCATTGCATTTCACTCATATTTCATTATTCGCTCCCATTCTGCTGTGTGGCTGCATTTTCTCTTCTTCTGGCATCTTTTACTATTCATTAGAAAGAATTCAACACAAGAATTAAGATTACAGTTTCTTTCTGCTAAAAAAAAACATGAATCTCCAAAGCAACCCATCTTCTCTTGACCATTAAATCTCCTGAAAATAAAGCATTAAAAAATATCAACTATAATCAAGAAAAGAAAGTGGTCATATAATGGCCACGTGATGAGAAAATACAACAAGAAAACCTCAAAGCAGGCCCTAAAATGGCAATCAGAGAGTAAAAGAAAAAGGGGGAGACCCAGAGAAACACTGAAAAAAAACACTGAGGCTAGAGGCAACAACAGCAAGTATCAGCTTCCTCATTGAGATTGAGCAACTCACCTAGAACAAAGGCATGTGGTGGGATACAATGCAGGTCCTGTGATTGAGCAACTCACCCAGAACAAAGACATGTGGTGGGATACAATGCAGGTCCTGTGATTGAGCAACTCACCCAGAACAAAGACATGTGGTGGGATACAATGTAGGTCCTGAGATTGGGCAATTCACCCAGAACAAAGACATGTGGTGGGATACAATGCAGGTCCTGTGATTGAGCAACTCACCCAGAACAAAGACATGTGGTGGGATACAATGCAGGTCCTGTGATTGAGCAACTCATCCAGAACAAAGACATGTGGTGGGATACAATGCAGGTCCTGTGATTGAGCAACTCATCCAGAACAAAGACATGTGGTGGGATACAATGTAGGTCCTGAGATTGAGCAACTCACCCAGAACAAAGACATGTGGTGGGATACAATGTAGGTCCTGAGATTGAGCAACTCATCCAGAACAAAGACATGTGGTGGGATACAATGTAGGTCCTGTGATTGAGCAACTCACCCAGAACAAAGACATGTGGTGGGATACGATGTAGGTCCTGTGATTGAGCAACTCACCCAGAACAAAGACATGTGGTGGGATACAATGTAGGTCCTGTGATTGAGCAACTCACCCAGAACAAAGACATGTGGTGGGATACAATGTAGGTCCTGTGATTGAGCAACTCACCCAGAACAAAGACATGTGGTGGGATACAATGTAGGTCCTGTGATTGAGCAACTCACCCAGAACAAAGACATGTGGTGGGATACAATGTAGGTCCTGTGATTGAGCAACTCACCCAGAACAAAGACATGTGGTGGGATACAATGTAGGTCCTGTGATTGAGCAACTCACCCAGAACAAAGACATGTGGTGGGATACAATGCAGGTCCTGTGATTGAGCAACTCACCCAGAACAAAGACATGTGGTGGGATACAATGTAGGTCCTGTGATTGAGCAACTCACCCAGAACAAAGACATGTGGTGGGATACAATGTAGGTCCTGTGATTGAGCAACTCACCCAGAACAAAGACATGTGGTGGGATACAATGTAGGTCCTGTGATTGAGCAACTCACCCAGAACAAAGACATGTGGTGGGATACAATGTAGGTCCTGTGATTGAGCAACTCACCCAGAACAAAGACATGTGGTGGGATACAATGCAGGTCCTGTGATTGAGCAACTCACCCAGAACAAAGACATGTGGTGGGATACAATGCAGGTCCTGTGATTGAGCAACTCACCCAGAACAAAGACATGTGGTGGGATACAATGTAGGTCCTGTGATTGAGCAACTCACCCAGAACAAAGACATGTGGTGGGATACAATGTAGGTCCTGTGATTGAGCAACTCACCCAGAACAAAGACATGTGGTGGGATACAATGCAGGTCCTGTGATTGAGCAACTCACCCAGAACAAAGACATGTGGTGGGATACAATGCAGGTCCTGTGATTGAGCAACTCACCCAGAACAAAGACATGTGGTGGGATACAATGTAGGTCCTGTGATTGAGCAACTCACCCAGAACAAAGACATGTGGTGGGATACAATGTAGGTCCTGTGATTGAGCAACTCACCCAGAACAAAGACATGTGGTGAGATACAATGTAGGTCCTGTGATTGAGCAACTCACCCAGAACAAAGACATGTGGTGGGATACAATGCAGGTCCTGTGATTGAGCAACTCACCCAGAACAAAGACATGTGGTGGGATACAATGTAGGTCCTGTGCAAAGTCTGATGCTAGATAACAAAGATTGTCACACACAGAGTCTAGAATTTCTATCCTATGTGCCATCTTTGGCCCAAAAGAACGATAGACTGACAGAATGAATAATAATCCTTGTCGTCAGCACAAAATAGCAGATTCCTTTTCGTAATGCTAATTCTGGTGTATGTCTCGTCACCTTTAGTATCTTTGAATGAATGCTAGATTGATATTGGCAACTCATCTCTGTGTAATATTCTGAGCATAGGAAGCTGACTGCAGCAGGCCACTTCCATCATCATCATCATTGAGTACCGTCTCCGCATCGAAGGTTGGCTACCATGGAGTGCCATTCCACTCTGTCTCTTGCTTTGATGGTGCAGATTGTCATAGGTTGAACAGGCCCCCAAAATTTAATTTGTCTTGTTCTAATTGTGTTTAGTAGTTCTCTTTTAATTTGTAGTTGTTTTAAAACTTCAAGGACACCTTAGAAACAAAATATTTGTTCACCAGCTATTCTCTGTTTCTTTTGAGTTTTATATTTAAACAGTATTCATTGTTCTCTGCCAAAAAAACAAAAAAAAACAACACATACAAAGGAAGAAGCAGCCATAACACACATAAATAATTAGCCAACACAATAATAAACTGTAAAACCATTTATTTTTAATACATTATGTTTAAGTTTACTGCTTCCAGTATTAAATATATAATTAATTGAAAGCTTTAAAAATATAATTTTATTTCTTTGGTGTAGAGTGCATCTATTAGGGACTTTGATGAACGATTAACATCCAAGCTGTTTGGTTTTGAGTCTGCGGATCACTACTACACAGAGGCCTCTATCCACACTAAAATGAGTGCCTTAGCCAAGCCTGTATTATGTCTGAGTGCCGCAGATGACCCATTTGCTCCAGAAGATTGTAAGTTAGAACTTTTAATCAATGATACATTGCTCCAATGAATAAATTTTTTTGGTTAATTATGTTAATGTTGTTTTTTTCCAGAAAATTAAAATAAAAAAAAACTAATTTAGCAAATTACTTAATCAGGCTACTAATTAATTTTTTTAAAAATTTCAGTGGTTTCTTACTTTTTCATATTGTGACCACTTTTTTAATACCCCCACCACTACTTCTGCCATATTTGCATTCACATTTTAATATAGGATACAAAAAGCACTTTAAAATAGATTTTTACTGAGTAAAATTATAACCTAATATTTCATGAATCTAACATTTAATATGACACCTGAATTTGCTTGCAGGCCATACACAATTTTGTATATTTGTTTATTAAAGTCAGTTTCATGCCATCTTCATTAATTCTATTTCTTGCCTTTGTTTTGAAGTATAGAAATGCACTGTAGCAAAAATATGTAGGGACAAATGGAAGTAAAACTTGAAACATGTATAGTTACATTTCTTTATGGCTGATAACTAGCACACCAAGTGAACAGATTTTCATGATATTAATTATGTGCGGATGAATATTTCAGATTCAAGAATTCATCCTGCACTTCGTTGAAAATACATTTAGCAAAACCGAGAGTGGGTCTTGCACTGGTACAATTTCTTCTTCTGTAAACTCAGTGGAGTACCAATGAAAATCATTTTTCAAGGAATTCAAGGTTTCCAGTAACTTCCTCCTTCAGATTCTCATCCATTTCACC
This sequence comes from Megaustenia siamemsis, assembly GCA_032433765.1. Lineage (NCBI taxonomy): Eukaryota > Metazoa > Mollusca > Gastropoda > Stylommatophora > Ariophantidae > Megaustenia > Megaustenia siamemsis. Next base: position 47,102,332 of record JAVIAB010000008.1, read on the forward strand.
TTCAAATTCCTCTACCTTGCTGCATAGTTTTCCAAATGCTGCAGTTTTATTCATTTCCAGTGCCAGTTGTGAATCTTGAATATAAATGTTTCAGAGATTGTCTTGAAATAAGATAATGATGTTTTATGGTCTATCTGGCTGGTTCTAATGATGTCTGCTAACTAAGCAAATCTTCTCTTTCAAGCTTTCTCATAAAAAAATGTTAACAAGGTCATGTTTCCCTTGCACTTCTTGGAATCATTTTATTTCATCTTTCATCTCAGTGGCATAATTGATAACATGTTGTGAGAATGAATGTCTTTGCAGTGTTGTTTCACAGATACATGTTGAGGGCTCCAGATTTTATGTAATTCACACCAGTAGCTTGCTGAAAGCCACAGCACAAAGGAATATGCCCACTTAACCTTAGATTACAAAACGTTCGTATAAATGATGTTCACAAAATAAACATTCTTTGAATTTGACAGTCTGCCCTGCACACACATTTTTTCCCTCTGTATATCCACCTGACAAGTCATTGCTGGTGGGTTTTTAACATTTTTTCCAAACACCAGGAGATGTGAGTAAAAAGTACTAAGGCATCATAAAAGTATGGGTTTTTTTTTTTATAAATTTGGCCATAAGTGCATTAAACAATTTTTAAAAAATATTTACTTTTGACTGCAAAAATCTCTTCCAGACATCCATCTAGCAACTAAGCTGAATGCCGTCAGCAACCCACAGCTGACTCATTCTCCAGGATCATCAGACAACAGAGAGTATCGATACTTGCTCCACCTAAAAGTGGTGCTCCAGGAAACAGACTGTTCAGTCTGGCCAAGTGATTAGGGATCAAAGAGGGGAGGCAAACCTGTACTTTAAAATACTGTGCTGAAGTTTGCTGTGTTGGGTAAAAGGGCACAAAAATCACAGCCTAGCTGCAAACCAGAACACAGTCCATGTATGCCCACTTAACATCCTTCTAAGGACGGATGATGAAAAGGGCTGTTCATCCCTTTAGTAGTCATCGGGTGAATGCCAGAATTAAAGATGTTTACAGTAATTTGTTTACTCGTTTAAATTCCTTTTCTTGGTCTATAAATGCCAGATGCAGCTTTTTATTATACTCAATTGATTTTTCTTGTGAGCTTTCTTATTGTAAAGGTAGCATCTGTGCAATATTTGTTTTTTCTTGATTCCCACTTAACACTTCTCATAGTTGAAGTTCAATTATTAGTCATTGACCTTTTCTCAAGAGTTTTACTAAAGATTTGTTCACCGTAGTTTAAGAGTTAAATCCCTCTATATTATGTAAAATATCTTTTAGGTCCTTGTTCTTCAAAATGGGAAGAGCAACTACATACTTCCAGCCTATTATTACCTGTTTGTATATCTATAATATATATAATTTTTTACTTGATTTTTTTTTCCAGCAATTCCAATTAAGGAAGCTGAGGGAAATGAGAACATTGCTATAGTAAAGACATCACATGGAGGTCATATTGGTTTCCTGGAGGGCAGTTTTCCTAGAAATGGCAGCTATCTGTTTAGATGGTTCAAGCAGTATATATCTGCTATTTTTGAACATGGTTTTAAAGATGAGTAGAAATGTAGATTGAAATCCCTGCATTGATTATGAGATTCCTGATAAGGCTCCTATAAATTTAGTTTGCTCTATTTATTTTTTAGTTTTTTAACAGATTATATATTTTTTAACAGCTTGTTTGTTTTGTTTTATGGATCCTACAGTCAAGCATTTGTTAATATTAATTATGGAAGTGGACATTAATTTGCTATTTTGTGTCTAAAAATAGTTTGTTATATTTTGCTTTTAGTTTATGTCTAGAATAAAAAACAGTAAAAAAAAAATGAGTAATAATGCCCCCCGTCACGCCAAGTGGCCTTAGGGAATATGGCGTTAGTGACCATAAATTTTACAGACCTTCGGCATGTGATTTTTGGGCTAATATGGTTGGTATTACGCCCATGATGCTTTACTTTCCCAGAAAAAAATCCGGTACCCATTTAAGGCTGGGTGAGCCGGAAACCGTCGGTTGAGATTGAACTCTACCTCTTGTCCTTTGTAGTCCAGTTCACTAACCACTGAGCTATCACGGCTCCCAATAAAAAACAATGGTAAATTCAAATGTTTGTACATTCTTTTTTTTTTCTTTTTAAAATCAAAATGAGTTGTTTTTTCTTCTTTGCAATTGGATGCATTTATAGACTATGTTTTGGTCTTTATTTAAACAATGAAGATTTAACAGTGAGACATTAATAAAGGGAAATGTGTAAAGTGGTGAACTGGTCTACATGGACAAGAGGTTGAGTTTGATATTGATCTGTGGCTTCTAGGCTCTCCAAGCCTTAAATGAGTAGCAGAGAATTTTGTTAAAAAAGAAAGTTAGCTCTGATGTAATGCTAACCACGCTGCCACAAAAAATGTGCTAATGGTTAAAAATAAATATAGTCATTAACATCATACTCTTTATACACCACAGGATTTGGTGGGGGGGTTCTTTTTCTTCCTCATTAATAAAGTTGGTTATTAGTAATATTGGGAATTTAACAGTTAGTAATTATGTTACTAAGAGGTGCTGATGTTAATAGTGACCACAACCTGTGCATTGGGAAAATAAGATTAAAATTTAGAAACCAACAGAAGAGGTCAATTACACATAAAATTGATAGTCATAAACTGAAAGATGAAGCCATAAAGGAAAAGTTTAACATAGAGCTAAGTAATTGTTATTCAGCACTCGGTGAAATAGACTTAGATATCAATGAAATGTGGGACTCACAGAGCAAAATACTAATGACAGCAGCAGAAGCAAGTGCCGGACTGAAGAAAATGGAAAAACGAGCTTGGATCTCAGACACCACATGGAAATACATCAAAGAAAGAAGAGAAGCAAAGAGAGCCGTGACTAATGTAAAGACAGATCTTGGAAAGGTTCTGGCAAAAGCAACATACAAAGAATTAGACAACAAAGTGAAAAGTTCGGCAAGAAGAGATACAAGAGCTTATATAGACAACTTGGCAGAGAAAGCAGAGACAGCTGCAATTACAGGAGACAGCAGAACTCTCTATACAGTACAAAAGATGCTGACAAACACCTATACATCCAGTGGAACACCAATTCTAGACAAATCTGGATTAATGCTAACAACAAGCGCAGACATAAAAGCCCGTTGGGCAGAACACTTCAAAGAAATTCTTAACCGTCCACTACCTCACAGTTTAATAGATTTTGAAGCTGAAACACCAGCAGCAGAATTAGATGTAAATTTAGATGACTTCACCTTGAGTGAAATAGAAACCACCTTAAAGCTAATGACCAATAACAAGGCTGCTGGAGAGGATAAGTTAACAGCTGAGATCCTCAAGGCAATTGATAGCCATAATTTAATACATCTCCAAAAAATGTTCAACATCATTTGGAAAACAGAGAAGACGCCTCATAAATGGAAAAAAGGAATCATTGTTAAGATCCCAAAAAAGGGCAATCTTAGAGATTGTAACAACTGGAGAGGCGTGACACTTTTGTCAGTTGCCTCAAAGTTATTCTGTAAAATCATCCTAAATAGAATAAAGGATTCAATAGATACAGTAATGCGTGAAGAACAGGCTGGGTTTAGAAAAGGGAGAAGCTGTCTTGACCACATTTTCACTCTACGACTTATATTGGAGGAACATATTGAAAAGCAAAAACCTTTTGTACTTAACTTCATCGACTTTAAAAAAGCATTTGATAGTATTCATAGAGATTCTTTGTGGAAAATTCTGAAGCAATATGGCTTACCATCAAAAATCATAAATATTATCAAAGACATGTATGATGGTTACACATGTGCAGTTCGAACAGAGGAAGGACTGAGCGAATGTTTCCCAATAGAAACTGGGGTTAAACAAGGATGTATTTTATCGCCCTTGTTATTTGGAATTGTTATGGACTTCATAATGAAGAAGTGCTGCACTGGTAATAAAGGCATCGAATGGATACAAGGAGACCATTTGGAGGACCTCGACTTTGCTGATGACATAGTTCTCATCAGCAGTCAGATAAAAACGATGCAGGAAAACACAAATGAACTATCATCAATAGCCAGCAAAATTGGGCTTGAGGTCAATCATGAAAAGACTAAAGTCATGAAAAGTTTAATTCCAACAAGTGACAAAATATACATGGAAAACAAACCAGTAGAAGAGATCGATCACTTTATCTATCTTGGAAGTCACATTGATCGAGAAGGGGATACGAGCAAGAAATTAGAATCAGACTGGCTAAAGCAGCAATGTCTTTCAGAAGCCTTGAAAAGTTGTGGAAATCAAAACTCATTAGCACAAACACAAAACTTAGGCTATTCAAATCAAATGTACTATCAACCCTTACGTATGCGTGTGAAAGCTGGAAAACAACAAGAGATATAGAAACAAAGTTGAACGCATTCGAAAATAAATGTCTAAGGAAAATACTTGGTATAGAATGGAACGAATTCAAAACAAACGAGGAAATTAGAGAAATCGCCAATCAACCACTAATATCTTCAGTAATAAAGAAAAGACGATGGTCATACGTTGGACATGTGATGAGAAGAGATAATAATCGAATAGCAAAGCAAGCCCTCATATGGGAAACAACAGGTAAAAGAAAAAGAGGAAGACCCAGGGAGACACTGAGAAGAACATTGATGAGAGAGGCAAGAGCAGCAGGAATCGGCTCCCTCAATGAGATAGAACTGCTTGCACAGAACAGAGACAGATGGCGAGATTTAATAAAATATCTTTAAAAGAAAACTGCTAGAACAAAAATTCATATAGGAGAAGGTGTATCTTGGTCTACGCCCTATGGGCCGGTTACGGCTCGAAAGGTCAATAGATAGATAGATAGAATTATGTTACGCATGTGAAAGTATTTTTGACAATAGAAACAAGAAAAAGAGTTCTTAAATGTTATGTAGAGCCAGTCTTAACATATGGATGTACAAGGACAATAGGACAACAAAAAAGAAAATCACTGGAAGCTGTAGAAATGTGGTTTTACAGAAGAGTGTCAAGAATACCATGAAGTAATCTATGAACTAAAATGAGCTATTATCCAATATTAGGAAGAAACAATCATCATTTTTTGGCCATGTAATGAGAAGGGAAAAGCTAGAATACATTGTAACAAGTGGGAAAATTGAGGGTTGAAGAGATAAAGGGAAGCAAAGAGAAAAGATACTAGACAGCTTAAGAGAATGGCTTGGCTGAAGGTCAACAACAGAAATGATAAATAACTGTTGAGATCGAAAGTTGTGGTGAGACATGATCGTCAATGCCAGCAAACATGGTACTTGATGATGATGTGAAAGCTGGAAAATAAAAAAAAGGAGTCTGAGAAAAAACTGTGAACATTTTAGAAAATAAATGCCTTTGAAGGATACTCAGTATACAATGGAATGAATTCAAGACTAATGTAGAGATAAGAGAAATGCCCATGCAACCAACAAACTCATCTACAATTAGGAAGAGAAGATAGACATATATCAGACGTGTTGAAAAGAGGCAACAAATTTAAAAAACAGGCTCTTGTATGGGAAACATCGAGATAAAGGAAAAGAGAAAGACCTAGAGGGACACTAAAAAGGACACTTTTTAGAGAAGCAAAGTTGGCAGTCGTTGACTCGTTGGATAACATCGAACATCTCGCTCAAAATAGAAATGGATGGCGAAAAACACTATAAGCCCTATGTGACACAGCGACACTGGAAGGATCAAGATTAAGAATTAACAAGGCTACATAGTAATAATATTTTGAAATTTAACATTAGGTATATAATTATTAATAAGATCACTAATTTTACATAACTTATCAGTTTCTGATATTTTTGGGTCAATCTCCATGTACAAGTTATAGTAATTTATATAATGCTTGTGTGGTAGATGATAATGTATGGTGGATAGCAGTTAGTAGTCTCATAGTAATCTACTCTTCCTCTAAAGTCCTTAGGTTGTTTCAGAAAATGAAGGAAGAATATGTTTGATATTGGTTTCTGTTTGTTCCTTGCTGATTAAGAAGCAATCATTTTATAGAATATGCTTGATATTGATTTCTGTTTGTTCCTTGCTGATTACGAAACAATCATTTTGTGTTCATCCAGAATCTTGATTGCTCGCTTTAACTCATATCCCACAATAAAAAAAAAATTCTATAATTGAAAATATAAAAATAAGTAAATTGTACCTGTTATCCCTGTTATGTCATTGACATATGATGAATAGATGTTAATGTCCAGGCTGCTCAACTATCCCAGAAATAATCAATGGTACCCATCTCCATACCAGAGCCAGAAAACTGTGTTGGTTAAAAAAAGTATGCTGCAACTAGGAAACCATCTGGTTAGCAGTTTAGTCTCTTTACTTCCATGCTGCAACTAGGAAACCATCTGGTTAGCAGTTTAGTCTCTTACTTCTATGCTGCAACTAGGAAACTACCTGGTTAGCAGTTTAGTCTCTTTACTTCTATGCTGCAACTAGGAAACCATCTGGTTAGCAGTTTAGTCTCTTTACTTCTATGCTGCAACTGGGAAACCATCTGGTTAGTAGATTAGTCACTTTACTTCTATGCTGCAACTAGGAAACTACCTGGTTAGCAGTTTAGTCTCTTTACTTCTATGCTGCAACTAGGAAACCACCTGCTTAGCAGATTAGTCACTTTACTTCTATGCTGCAACTAGGAAACCATCTGGTTAGCAGATTAGTCACTTTACTTCTATGCTGCAACTAGGAAACCATCTGGTTAGCAGATTAGTCACTTTACTTCTATGCTGCAACTAGGAAACCATCTGGTTAGCAGATTAGTCACTTTACTTCTATGCTGCAACTAGGAAACCATCTGGTTAGCAGATTAGTCTCTTTACTTCCATGCTGCAACTAGGAAACCATCTGGTTAGCAGTTTAGTCTCTTTACTTCCATGCTGCAACTAGGAAACCATCTGGTTAGCAGTTTAGTTTCTTTACTTCTATGCTGCAACTGGGAAACCATCTGGTTAGTAGATTAGTCTCTTTACTTCTATGCTGCAACTAGGAAACTACCTGGTTAGCAGTTAGTCTCTTTACTTCTATGCTGCAACTGGGAAACCATCTGGTTAGTAGATTAGTCACTTTACTTCTATGCTACGACTGGGAAACTACCTGGTTAGCAGTTTAGTCTCTTTACTTCTATGCTGCAACTAGGAAACCACCTGCTTAGCAGATTAGTCACTTTACTTCTATGCTGCAACTAGGAAACCATCTGGTTAGCAGATTAGTCACTTTACTTCTATGCTGCAACTAGGAAACCATCTGGTTAGCAGATTAGTCACTTTACTTCTATGCTGCAACTAGGAAATCACCTGCTTAGCAGATTAGTCTCTTTACTTCTATGCTGCAACTAGGAAACTACCTGGTTAGCAGTTTAGTCTCTTTACTTCTATGCTGCAACTAGGAAACCATCTGGTTAGCAGTTTAGTCTCTTTACTTCTATGCTGCAACTGGGAAACCATCTGGTTAGTAGATTAGTCACTTTACTTCTATACTGCAACTAGGAAACTACCTGGTTAGCAGTTTAGTCTCTTTACTTCTATGCTGCAACTAGGAAACCACCTGCTTAGCAGATTAGTCACTTTACTTCTATGCTGCAACTAGGAAACCATCTGGTTAGCAGATTAGTCACTTTACTTCTATGCTGCAACTAGGAAACCATCTGGTTAGCAGATTAGTCACTTTACTTCTATGCTGCAACTAGGAAACCATCTGGTTAGCAGATTAGTCACTTTACTTCTATGCTGCAACTAGGAAACCATCTGGTTAGCAGATTAGTCTCTTTACTTCCATGCTGCAACTAGGAAACCATCTGGTTAGCAGTTTAGTCTCTTTACTTCCATGCTGCAACTAGGAAACCATCTGGTTAGCAGTTTAGTTTCTTTACTTCTATGCTGCAACTGGGAAACCATCTGGTTAGTAGATTAGTCTCTTTACTTCTATGCTGCAACTAGGAAACTACCTGGTTAGCAGTTTAGTCTCTTTACTTCTATGCTGCAACTGGGAAACCATCTGGTTAGTAGATTAGTCACTTTACTTCTATGCTACGACTGGGAAACTACCTGGTTAGCAGTTTAGTCTCTTTACTTCTATGCTGCAACTAGGAAACCACCTGCTTAGCAGATTAGTCACTTTACTTCTATGCTGCAACTAGGAAACCATCTGGTTAGCAGATTAGTCACTTTACTTCTATGCTGCAACTAGGAAACCATCTGGTTAGCAGATTAGTCACTTTACTTCTATGCTGCAACTAGGAAATCACCTGCTTAGCAGATTAGTCACTTTACTTCTATGCTGCAACTAGGAAACCATCTGGTTAGCAGATTAGTCACTTTACTTCTATGCTGCAACTAGGAAATCACCTGCTTAGCAGATTAGTCACTTTACTTCTATGCTACGACTGGGAAACCACCTGCTTAGCAGATTAGTCACTTTACTTCTATGCTGAAACTAGGAAACCACCAGGTTAGCAGATTGGTCATTTTATTTTTATGCTGCAACTAAGAAACCACCTAGTTAGCAGATTAGTCACTTTACTTCTATGCTGCAACCATAGTTTGATGATAGCATGTTCAGTTTTGTTCATGGAATTCTCCTTGAGCAATTCAGTTCTTGTCATTTGAATCATTCTTGCTGTCCTGTCTTTGCAAAAATGCCCATAGATGTTTATAAGCCATAAAGGCTGCTATATTCTTCATTCATTGTCATAGGTCTTTTATAGGCCAGGTACAGTATACGTTACAGTGGGCTAGCATAGTTCATAGAATTCAAGACTAAATAAAGTAATGACCAATAGGGAATCAAGCTCTTTAAACTTTTCCTGGTATATTGTGATGTTTTAAGCAGATAAATATGATTACAATTGTTGATGGAGAATGTGTAGCTTTTTTTGTCTTTCTCCTAGGAAATCATCGCTACATCTGGACAGTGTTCATTAGTTTTCCTATCTCTTTTCTGATAATACAGAAAGATTTGAGGACAGTGCACAAATTCTTTAACACTTCCAGGGCAAGTAGGAAACAGTTGATGAGAAAATATATTTTATTTTTTTAATTTTGGCTTGAGCAGCAGTATACTACAGCTTTAAAGATTTTCAACTGCCAAGGTATCCTTTATGTGCTCAACTAAACTTGGGACTCTTTTTCATTGTCTCTGATAGGGCTAGGTACTCAATCCAGCTGACCCCAAGATTAGTGGTCATTGAAAAAAAAGCTTCATTGCTAAAAATGTTGTTTAAATTTGGTACCTTCTAGTTGTGAGGCGAACACCTTAACCTTAACATTACAGAGAATCCTAGGTCCTAAGAAAGTATGTGAGAATAGACATATCTACACATAGTTGTATTAAGGGTAAAAAAATATATCTTTTAAGTTTGGAAGCAAATAGTAAGAGATGTGAGCGACTCAAATGTAGTTAAGATTGGAGTCCGTGACATGTGGCATCCTTAACTTTGTTTACAGCGACAGGTAACATCGAAATTGTAATTACATTTTTTATTTACATTCTGTATAATTTTTAAAATATGATATTGTTGTTAGAGTTTTATTATTATTATTATTATTATTATTATATATATATATATTTCCTACCATGCTTGAAGTCTGTCTTCCTCGGCTAATTTGTCTTGAACATTTCTTTAACTTATGGTTTTTTGCAGAAAATCTATGCTTTGATAATTTTTTATTTTTTTATTTTGCTGATATTTTTAGAGATATGTATTATGTGATAAGCTTTTATCTAATTTTATATTCAAATACATCTCAAGTGTGATATTTTTATTATGCTGATTTAAAAAAAAAATTGTCACAATATTTGTTGATTAAGCTGCAAAGTTTGATTCTTGCCTGCTCTTGTACTCTCCAATGTTAATCATTAACCAGATAATTTGCTGTAATTTTAAAATTTACTAACATATTAATGCTTTCTTCCTCAATGTTTAATATGGTGATGAAATTTAGTCTGATTTTCCCCTGGAAGATGAAACATGTAGACTTATTTTTAAATAAAGAACAACTTAAAATTAAAGTAATTAGTAATAAATATAAAATATTTTTACGTTATGGCTTAAATGTTTACGTTTATGATATAAATGATGAAAAAGACTACTTCATGACAAAAAGTCTTTCAGAGATAATTTAACCATACAAAATAATAAACTAAATAAACACATAAGTGGAGTATCATTAACATAGTGGTTAGCACATTAGCTTGACATTGACTCATTGATTATTTCAAAATCTGGCTCACTGAGCTGGGTATGGTAATAACAGCAAGGAAGAGAACTTGTCATCTCCAAATCTATTTGCCCAGTACTGTCATGTTTACTACTTTACTCCCTTATGACAGCATATAAACAAAGGCATCCTTTACCTTTAAATGCTAAAGAGACATTGGTACCTATGTTGACATAATCATAAATGTATACATAGCCTATCCAGATTAAAATGTATTTACAAGAGAATAGTAAGGAAATAATTGAAATAGCTTCTCTTAAAAGAAACAGGTTATTAATGAAGAATGTAAATACTGTCATAACAAAATTATTATTAATAGGAAAATAAGAGAGGTATAAGAATTTTAAACAGAGTAAAAATACGAGACTTAAAAAGAGGGGAATGTTAAAATAAATTAAAGAAACAGAAAAAAGTTTCTTAGATGCAAAAATTCCCTCTAAGCTGTGCTTGTGCACGGCTGAACAGTCGGCACCATGCATGCCAAAATATTGCTGCTTATACAAATTGCAAAGTGTTATTGTTTTGGCCACTATTTGCTTTGAATTAAAAATATTTTTGCTCAGGTCATCACAAGTTCTGCTCGGTGATTATAAAAATTTAGAGGGAATCTTGGTTGGGTGTTAAAACTCAGCTGACTTGATGGAATCAAGATTTTTGTCATGGTGCCTGTAATTAATTTCCAATATTTTTCTGATTAATTTGTCATTATGTTACACACCAATGAACTGTTAAATCTTAAATCCTGTCTTCCTTTGGCTTTTTGCTATTAACCTTTTTTTTTTCTTTTTTCAAATGTTCTTAAATTTAAAAAAAACAAAACCTAATTTTTATATTTCAGTGTCAAATTTTTCTTTCAGCATTACACTTTGAATCGATGTAATTTTGTGTACTTTATATTGTTTCTTATAGTTTTATTTGAAAAATACCCATTTATTTGAATGTGTTCATTTCATTGGCTTAAAATTGTTGTTTAATCATTTGTTAAGAATTAATTACCCAAAGTAGTATTCATTTTCTTTCCTTTTTAGCTTTTTTTATTTTCTCCTTTTGGGAATAAAAATAAAATCTCCCTTTACACCAGTGCCAAATTCATTAATTTGTACGTGTTTCACTCCTCACCAAAGTTTTGCAGATCTTAGTAGCAATCACATCACACAAGTTGGTTCAATTTAAAGCCTTCCAAAAATAAAATCATTATTACTTTTTTCTGAAACCATTATCCTTGAGATGATTATTACTTTTTTCTGAAACCATTATCCTTGAGATAATGATTATTACTTTTTTTGAACATCAAAGTACAAATAGTCTTTTCGCCCATTATTTTTCATTATTTTAATATTGCAGTTTGTTGGACCAATAATAATAATAATTAATTTATCAGTTTTTATGTTACAACTTTTTATGTTGTTGTCAGCCAATAATAAATTGTATTACTTATAGCAGTGTTTTCTACAGTTTTATTTTATTTAAAGTCACAAACATCCCTCCCTTAATCCTTTTCCCTAGCACCCTTTTTAAAATAAATATTTTGTGGGAACCCCCCCCATGACTGCCAAGTAACCTGTGCACCCCCCCCCCCCCCCTATTTTTATAATAGAAGTAGCCTGTGACCCCCCTTAATTATAGCCAAGCAACTGCCAACCTTCTTTATGATAGCCAGGTAAACCATGGCTTCCATTTATAATAGCCAGGTTACCTGTGACCCTCTTTTATAACAGCCAGGTTACCTGTGGCCCCCTTTTATAACAGCCAGGTTACCTGTGATCCCCTTTTATAATAGCCAGGTTATCTGTGACCCCCATTTATAACAGCCAGGTTATCTGTGACCCCCTTTTATAACAGCCAGGTTATCTGTGACCCCCTTTTATAACAGCCAGGTTATCTGTGACCCCCTTTTATAAGAGCCAGGTTACCTGTGACCCCCCTTTTATAACAGCCAGGTTACCAGTGACCCTCTTTTATAACAGCCAAATTATCAGTGACCCTCTTTTATAATAGCCAATTAAATTGTGACTCCATTAAAAGCCATTTAAATTTTAAAATAAAACAAAAGTTGTTGAAAACACTCATGGTAAATTTTCTTGTAAAATAAAAAAAAATCATAATTAAAATTAATCTCACTGGACTAAAAAATACTTTATGACCACCTCGGGGCTTGCAGTCAAATAGTTCAAAACCATAGATCTGGGGCACTTTTAAATGATAGACTTTAGAACAGAATGGCTTCACTGCAGGCAGGGCATTCCCATATCTGCTCGGCCCCCGCTCAGCAACCAACAAAGTGTTCATCCTGATTGTTCATACTGTTCCACTGAACATGCTGTGTGAAATGACTATGGTGCGTTTTTTCGGTCTTGCTATTCTATTGAACATGCAGCATTTTGGATAAATGGCACGCAGTTCAAAATCAATACTTCCTGGTTGCGGTAACAACCATCATAATCTCCATGCACCCATGCCAAATCTGCGTGGACTTAATGATTAGTGAGTGTGCCATGACAATAATCATTGTCCCAACAAATGAAGTCAGGCCTCCACTTTTATGAGACACTCAATTTTACTGCAGTCCAGCTGTTGGCAAATCTGCAGTCAAAAACAGACCATTAACACATTTCATCCCATGATAAAGCCTAGATCTGGTATAATTCCACTAAACTCCACGGTCAGTCACCTATAACACTATCTCAGTGCACAGGCGCCAAGCCCATATTGACTCAGTGGTCAGGTGAATGTTACCAGACTACAGCTGTCTCCACAAATAAAAAGCCAAACCAGAAGATTAATTTGAAATCACACTGCAGCAAATATGCCTCTGGTCATGAACCCGATTTGATTAAATGGCCTTCTTGGCCTGTCACACCAACCGGAAGTCACTTACATGATAATTTAACAGCTCTAGTAAAGTTAAGCACATGGCTATACTATAAAATTTTATGGAGGTATGAACACCCAGTAGAATGGTTGTCCAGAGGAGGATGGCACTGATTGAACTACCTGTCATAATGTCTCTGCTTTTCTGCATCAGTGAGTGGGGTCTGCAGGGAGTCAAATGTGCAAAGCAATTCACAAACACCTTGAGATACTGTTACATGGTGTAAAAATGACAAGTTCCAAAATATTACCAAATTGATGAATAGCCATAATGGAAAATATTATTTTCTAGACATTTATTTCTAAATTCTTGAAAGTGAAGTAGCAGCCTAATATATTTGCTTTAAAAGTTGTTTAGCCTTGAGTAAAACTTTTGCCATGCGCTGCCGGGGCCCGAAAGGGAAGTAAAGAATAGCGGCGATGTACCCTACCAGGCATGTTCGTAAGAGGCGAGAAAGGAGGGTTAGGCATGGGACTGGCTATCCCATACTGTAAAAAAATAAGCCGAAAAAACTTCACAAACATGAACAAGTCAAAGAAAAATAAAGTAAATCCGTCAACCAGGAAAGAGAAGGGCTCTCTGTCTAAGAGACGTATGACGCAATCCGGAGAAAGCCATAAGGAGTCCGGGTTGCCGACTCACCCTTTGTCTACCAGGAAATCATCCAGAATTGGCACCTGGAATGTTCGTACCCTTAACGAACAGGGAAAAGCGGCACAAGTGGCAGCAGAAATGAACAACTACAAGATAGATATTCTGGGAATGTGTGAAACAAGATGGCTGGGAGCGGAGAGAATAAAATTGAATACAGGGGAGATGATTTTATCATCAGGACACCAGGAACCAGGAGCACAACATAGAGAAGGGGTAGCTATAATGCTATCAAAGAATGCACAGAAGACACTAATAGAATGGGAGGCAGTGGGACCAAGACTGGTGAGAGCAACATTTAGAACAACCAAAAACAAAATAAAATTACACATTATACAATGCTATGCACCAACCAACGATAAAGATGACTCAGTTAAAGATGATTTTTATAAACAGCTACAATGCCAGATGGATGCAAGACGAGCCAAGGATATTATAATCTTGATGGGAGACCTAAATGCTAAGGTAGGATCAGACAACAGAGGCTTTGAAGAGATTATGGGAAAACATGGACTTGGAGATATAAACGAGAATGGAGAGATATTTGTGAATTTCTGCGCCCTTAATCAAATGAGCCTAGGAGGAACAATATTCCAACATAAAAGAATACACAAAGCTACATGGGTGTCACCAGATCATAGAACGGAAAATCAAATTGATCACATATGTATTAATAATAAGTTTAAGTCATCCTTACAGGATGTAAAAGTATATAGAGGGGCAGATATAGCTTCTGATCATCATCTGCTGTTAGCCAAACTTAAAATTAAATTAAAAAGGTATACTACAACGAATAAGGGCAGAACGTATTTCAATGTAGGGTTTCTTAAAGAACAAGGAATTAAAGATAAATTCGCAGTCACAATATCAAACAAATACCAAGTCCTCCAACAACTAGAAAATACAATAAATATAGAAGATCATTGGAAACAGGTAAAAAATATATGGAAAGAGACATGCGAAGAAACACTGGGAAAAGAGAACGCCAGAATAAGGCATGGATGACAGCAGAGACCCTGGATAAAATTAAAGAAAGAAAGAACAAGAAAGCAGACATAAATAAAAGCAAAACAAGAAGTAATAAAGCCAAGACACAGGAAGCTTACACAGAGGTGAACAAAGAAGTGAGAAGATGCATTAAAAGGGATAAGAGGAAATATATAGATGAATTAGCTAAAGAGGCAGAAGAAGCAGCAAATAAAGGGAATATGAAAGAACTGTACAACAGCACAAAGAAATTAGGTGGAAAATACAAACAGATCAACGCCTTTATCAAAGATAAGAAAGGAAATCTGCTTAGTAATATAAAGGAACAAATGGAGAGATGGAAGGAGCACTTTGAAGAACTTTTGAACAGACCTGGCTCAAATAATCCTCCAGATATACTACCAGCAGAAGAAGAATTACACGTTAACTGCGGAAAACCAAGCAAAGAAGAAATAATGAAAGCCATCAAACTGTTAAAAGATGGTAAAGCCACAGGACCAGATGAAATTCCTTCGGAAGCCATCAAAGCAGATATTATCACCTCTACCAAGATGTTACATAATCTATTGGATAAAATTTGGGAGAGGGAAGAAATACCTAAAGACTGGAGAGAAGGTTATATGATCAAACTACCAAAGAAAGGAAGTTTACAGGAGTGCACAAATTATAGGGGAATTATGCTACTATCAGTGCCAGGAAAAATATTAGGCAGAATCATTCTGGAGAGACTAAAAGAGGCTATAGAGAAACACTTGAGAGATGAACAAGCAGGTTTTAGGAAGAACAGATCATGTGCTGATCAAATAACTACTCTACGTATAATAGTTGAACAAAGTTTAGAACTAAAATCCCCACTTTATATTGGATTCATAGATTACGAAAAGGCATTTGATAGTTTAGACAGAAGAATGCTTTGGAAGTTGCTGAGTCATTATGGAATCCCCATAAAGTTTATTAACCTCATAAAAACAATGTATGAAGGAACAAAATGTAGTGTGGTGCATGAAGGACAGCTTACAGAAGCATTTGAAATAAGAACAGGAGTAAGGCAAGGATGCCTTCTGTCTCCATTTCTCTTTCTACTGGCCATAGATTGGATTATGAAAATAACTCAAAACAACAGAAATGGGATCCAGTGGTCACTGACCAAACAACTTGATGATTTAGACTTTGCTGATGACATAGCTCTCCTATCACACAGCCACCAACAGATGCAAGATAAAATGAGTATATTAGATGAGAGATCACAACAGCTAGGACTAAAGATTAATAGAGATAAGACCAACATTATGAGAATTAATGCAGTTGGCAATAACCAAATAAAACTAGGAGAAATACCTCTACTAGACGTACAATCTTATATATATCTGGGCAGTAATATAGATAAAGAGGGAGGAACAGAAAACGATACCAAAATAAGGATATCAAAAGCAAGAGGAGCTTTCATTGCACTGGGAAACATATGGAAATCCAAAGAAATTAGGCTAAATACAAAAATACAAATTTTCAACTCCAATGTTAAGTCGGTTCTATTATATGGCTGTGAAACATGGAGAATAACAAAATTGACAATCACGAAGGTACAGACTTTCATTAATGGATGCTTGCGCAGAATAAAGGGATGGAAATGGCAGGACAAAGTCACAAACGTGGAATTATGGAAATGTACCGGTCAAATACCAGTGGATAAAGAAATACAGCGAAGACGATGGCGATGGATAGGACACACACTACGGAAACCAACTGAGAGTATTACACAACAGGCCCTTTTTTGGAATCCCCAGGGGAAAAGACAAAGAGGAAGACCAAGGAATTCTTGGAGAAGACAGATTGAAGCAGAGATGAAGATGATGGGGAAGACATGGAATGATCTTAAAAGAATTGCAAAAAACAGAACGACTTGGAAAGTGTTTGTTGAAGACCTATGCTCCACTGGGAGCTAAAAGGTAGAAGAAGAAGAAGAAAACTTTTGCCAAATTGTTGTACCACCAAATTCTTGCACCACTAAATTCTTGAACCTGTATTTTTTTCATTATTTTTACTTCAAAAGTCCTTGGTTTATCAGGTTGACTTTAAACAGATGTTTACAGTAAAGAACATTGATTCTCAACATTGTTAAAGTCAAAGAATCCATATATTTAGTCTCGACCATGCATTATGAAATAGAATCCACATAACTTAAGTCGCAGACACAAAATTAATTTGGTTAAAATATGTGTATTCAATTTTATAAGCTTTTGTGTATTTTAAAATGCAGGGATTGTTCATTTAAAAAAATGATTTCTTCCTTATGCTTTGATTTATACTTTTATTTGTCACTTTGTTGTCCCTTGAAGGCCTTTTGATTATAACATGCATTTGATATTCATTTATATTATTTAGAAATTGTATAATTTAAACAAATGTTAATACTTTTTTTAGCACATGAAAATATGCTATTTTCGGATGTGCCAACCGGTATATCTCTAAATGTACCACTGTGACTTACATAATCATGATATGAAGCACTGACATAAGGTATCATATGTTGTTGCAGTGAAAAGAGATAAATAAATTATTAATGTTAAATATATATCTGCAAATTAATATGTCCCCCACCTTTGATTTTTTAGATGAGCCAAATTATGAGGGTATTAAATTTAAAATTGTAAAGGTGAAGGTAAAGTACAAGACTTGAATAGGAGTCTTAGCACGCAAGTTTTCACCCATATGTGCTCGGCCGCCTATCCAGAAGTGTTCGAAGACCTCTGGATAGTGTTGCTTCAAGCATCGAAACTCAAGATGCGAGCGGCATTCCTCACCTTTCCAGAGTAATACCCTGGTACCCTTTTCTGCCAATGGCTGGGTCGACCGTGGGGGTATTTTTTTCCAACCACGAGTACAACTCACATTGCTTCCAGTAGGAATTGAACACAGGTTGTCCGAATGTCGGTAGCCAAGTCATGTATATAAACAGTGTTATTTGTGAACTATTTGTATTATTTTTACTCCAACAAATATGAATTTCTTTTTTAATAAAATAATCCTTTATTTGTACACAGGCTCATAAAGAGCCTTAACCTATGTCATTCTAGAATAAACTATATTTGCCTGATCACTCACTGTTTTTTTTTTAAATAAAAAAAATGTATACATTTAATATAATACTTGAAAATAAATTCATAAGACCTGTTTATGTTGTCTATGTAGTTTTGAATCAACAGACTGCTGTTTCTTTTGTCTGTATGTAACTTTGAAACAACAAGCTGCTGTTTAGTTTGTTAAAGTTGCTGATGAAAATATTATACAAAGTAATCTAATTGCTGTTTATTTGTTATGTCAAAGCCAGTGAAGTCTCCTCAGCAATGCTGACTGCAGCAGATTTCTAACATCTTCCTGTGCTGATAAACATTAAGAAAACACCAGACCCAAGGGCCGACCACAAAAAGATGGATTGACGGAATTTTAGAAACACTAGGAAGCATATCAGCAACAGAGGCAAAAGAGCGCAAATTATTATCTCCCCTCAACACTGAATGGCAAATGTGGAATGAAGAATAAGATCCAGTACTGACCACAACCCATTTGTTAGCATCAGTATTCCTTGTTGATGCACTCTGATAGACTCTTTATTATCATCATTAGGGCTCAGATTTTTATGACATGTCATATTTTTTCCTGACATGTGTTTTTAAAATCCAAGTTAATTCCAACATCTTTCATGTCTTTCTGAACACAATGAAGCTGTTTTTATTGGTCATATAAATGCATATTTTGATCATAATTTAGGTTTATGTCATATTTTGACCAAATTGGGGTATAAATAAAATAAAGACAAGTGGAACAATATTAAAACAAGTAAATGAATTTAAATATTTGGGAACTTTGTTAACCTCAGACGGAAGATGTACAAAAGAGGTGAGATGCAGAATGGTTCAGGCAAAAGCAGCTTTCCAAAAATTAGGAAGATACTATGCAATCCATTTTGACAATAGAAACAAGAAAAAGAGTTCTTAAATGTTATGTAGAGCCAGTCTTAACATATGGATGTGAATCATGGACAATAGTACAACAGACAAGAAAATCACTGGAGTCTGTAGAAATGTGGTTTACAGAAGAATGTTGAGAATACCATGGACAGCAAAGAAGAGTAATGAAAACTTTCTGAAAGAGGCCAAAGCAAAAAGAGAGCTCATTTCCAATATTAGGAAGAAACAATCATCATTTTTTTACCATGTAATGAGATGAGAACAGCTGGAATATATTGTAACAACTGGAAAAATTGAGGGATGAAGAGATGGGGGAGCAAAGAGAAAAAATACCAGACAACTTAAGAGAATGGCTTGGCAGAAGGTCAACAACAGAAATGATAAATAACTGTCGAGATCGAAAGTTGTGGAGAGACATGATCACCTACGCAGGCCCGGTGCTTGATGATGATGATGATGGGGGCATAAATGCATGTCTGGTTATATTTGGTCAACATTTTAGGTACAATAAAACTTTCATTTAGATGTGTAGGGATCAGGCATATAATTGTAGTGCTGTGGTAAAGCTGGTGGCAGGAGCAAGTGGTGGGGTGTAAAATACACTCCTTCAAGGTATGGTGACAGCTTTACGAAAAAAGGAACACAACAAAATACTGATGTTTTGGCCTGTGTGCGGTCATCTTCAGAAACAAGAACAACACAAACTGACAATGAAATAAAGACAAACTCTACTACATCTAGAATGAGTGAAACAGGTAAATCAAGGAGAAATATAAAGAGGGAATAGGAGAAGAAATGATAAAATGAAATGGAGATGTGCTGCATATCAGAGGATAAAAATTGATAGTATGTAAAAATTAGTAAGCTAAAATATAAATATATATATATATATATATATATATATATATATATATATATATATATATATATATATATATATATATATATATATAAGGCACAAAGTTGTTACTATACCTTGTAGGAGTGTATCACCCCATTACTTGCTCTTTTTATTTAGATGACCCTTTATTAGAGGAAAAAAATTTGCTTTGTAATTTTATTGCAAAGCAACATGTAAACTTGCCTGAATAAATATGTGTCTATAACTCAGACAACATAATTCAAAATAAATATTTAGATAGAAAATTAAAGACCACTTTTAGCTGATTTACAGTATGTGAGGATAAATGTCTGAGTTTCAAATACATAAGAGACCTTTGGCCTAAATACTGCACTGTAAGCAGTAGCTTACAGGAGTGAGACTTAAACAGGAATACTGTTGCAAGTGTCCACTTTTGAAGTGGAGACAACGCAGTCAGGCATCCCTTTGGTGTGAAAGTAAATGCAGATACTGAGGGAAAACAAATGTGTCCAAAAATAATGTGACAATTTGGTAAGTATTTTTACACATCTATCTTCTATGATTGTAAAAATTGATAATTTAATAGCAAAAGTGTAATTAATGTATGTCATATTCCAATGTTTTCTGTTTATTGGTTATATATATATATTTTTTTTAAGGTAATTAATGTAAGTATATTTCAATGATCTTTAGGTCATATTTGATATTTTTTTTAGGTCATAAAATCTGAGCCCCAGTCATCATCATTCAATTTTTCAATTTCTAGACCTCAGGCCTTCAGCTTAGCTTGATTTATTGACATTTTTTCTTGAGCATTCTTTTCAATAGATTTGATTCTTTTCAATAACCAGTTTTATGATTGATGAGTGCAATTGTGAAATTGCATGTGCTCTCATCTGTTGTCTAGGTGGCTCCTAGTTTAAATTCTCCAAATATATCAATTTATTTTTATATTTCTGGTAAAATAAGGTAGCATGGTGTGATACTAACCATATTACACATAATTTTTTTGTTTTTTTGTTTGTTTGTTTTGTTTTGTTTTGGCCATGTAATGAGAAGAGAACTACTGGAATATTTTGTAACAACTGGGACAACGTTATGTTGTCTGTTCACAAAAAGAAAACACATAAATATGCAGATGGTTGTAAAGTGTGGGCACTAAGACCATATTATCTTAGTGTTGTAAAATGTTAAGGTACTTTTTCATGGCTGACCCTCCTGAGTTATCTCTTACAGCATTAATGTTTCCCAGTCTTTCTAATATTCTATCAGGGGGGACTGGTTGGTCTTGAGGCAAGACGTTGGCCTCGAGACAGAGAGGTTGTGGGTTCAATCCCTGGCTGCACCAGTTGTGATTTTTATTGATGATTTTGCTCTGCGGCAACCACACTGGTCTCAGCAGCGAGACCCGGCTTGAAACGTCAATTACTCATCGACGGAAAAAATATGAGTATCTTCAAAAACACAGAGTTATTTGCCTGTGTGGCGAAGGACCCCTGTGCACACGGCTGCCAGTGAAAAATGGATTAACACACAAAATTCAGTTCTTAGTCTCTAGGGACTTCGTCAGAGGTAAAAGCAGGCTAATGCAAAAAAAAAATTTCATCAATCCATCTTTTTCATGGTTGGCCCTGGGTCTTGTGTAGCATTTGTTGAAGACTTGTGTTGTATTTTTTCTTTCTGTCTTATCATGTGGCCTAACTAACAAATTTGTTAGTTGTTTCTTTATGTATTCATGGAGGGAATTATTGATCACTTTTTTCTTGCTTCTTCACTTTGGATCTTATCCATCAGGCTGTTTCCTGTCAATCATCTAACACATTTCATTCAGTGGTGATTATTCTTCTGATTGGTCTTGAGTCTAATGTCCAGGTCAGACATTGGAGTAAAAGTTGTGTTGAGTGCTTTTTTGTCTCTAACGTTATTTCCATGTTAGTTGTGGTAACATCTGTCCTATGATTTGACAAGCTTTGTTGCATGTTGAATCTATTTCTGCTTCTTGTGATTTGTAGCTTTTGTCACTAGATTTCTGGTGTATTTGAATTCCTCCACTTGTTTTAATTGTTTGCTATCAATTGTTATTTTGTTGTTCTTTTATTCTGTTGCCTTGTTCAATACTTCTTCAATTTTGTATGTACTCTTATTTCTATTGCAAGTTCTTTAGAGGACAAAGTGTGACCTAGATTTTATCTGAAAATATTTCTTATCAAAATTGTTATGTTGTCTGTTCACTTTTAAAAATTAATCTTTACCCTTTCACATTCTTCATTCAACTATTTCTTTATTCAGTTGGAAAACAAGCAGTTATTTTAAATTATTTATACAATTTTTATTACATTTTTATCAATCACAATAATAAAATCAGTCATGAGAAAACACAAATCATCACATTTCATTATTGCATATGTATTGTAGTGTATTTGTGTAATTATTTTATATTGATTTATAACTGTGTATTAGATTTAACATATTTGAACATTATTCTAGCCTTGTTTTCTTATGTTAATTATTTGGTATTTCAAATTATTTTCATCAACTTTATAATAGAACTCATTGCTTCATGAAAATAACAGCAAAGAAATATTTGACATGTTAGAAATGAAAGTTAAATCACTGAGGTTATATGTATATTTTTAAAAAATTAGAGAAATAAAGTATTTTTTCACTTATAAAAATACAGAACTTCTCAAAGAAAAATATTAGGAGTAATTATTTAATGAACACAACAATATACATGAAAGTGTATATCAAAGTGGTTAGGAAATTGTCATCACCAATAACAGAAAATTATTAGAATTTCACTACAACACATATTTAGTGTGTCCAGAGTGTTTATAATAAATAAATAAATGTCTTAAAATTAATTAAATTCTATTAAAATAATAAATAAATGTCTAAGGAAAATACTTGGCATAGCGTGGAATGGATTCAAAACAACGAGGAAATTAGAGAAATTGCCAATCAACCACTAATATATGTATCTTCACTAATATATCTTCACTAATGTATCTTTACTAATATATCTTCAGTAATAAAGAAAAGACAATGGTCATATGTTGGACATGTGATGAGAAGAGATAATAACCGAATAACAAGCAAGCCCTATATGGGAAACAACAGGTAAGAGGAAAAGAGACAGACCCAGAGAGACACTGAAAAGAACATTGATGAGAGAGGCAAGAGCAGCAGGAATCGGCTCCCTCAATGAGATAGAGTTGCTTGCACAGAACAGAGACAAATGGAGAGATTTGATAAAAGATCTTTACAAGGATTGAAAACTGCTAAAATAAAAATTTAGATAAGAGAAATAGTATCTGGGTCTATGGGTCTATGCCCTATGGGCCCGCTACGGCTCTAAAGGTCGATAGATAGATAGTGTTTATGTGTTGAGTTGCAAAGTTAAATAATGAAGGGACATTGACATTGTGATTTTGTTAGATCATTTTTTATACTTTAACTGAAGATTTTCATGATAACCTTAAGTCTATATACAAGTTTGTGTCCACTGCAGATTGATGATATTGATGATGTTAATTAATTTGTTAAATACATGTAGATCCATGAAGTCTGCCTCAGAAGGGGCCAAACTCATATAAATAGCTTAATGTGTTTTATGGATTGCTTAGACCAACATAAGGTAAACTTTTGATGAAAGTAAGTTTCATTGCATGAATTTGTCATTTAGTTCTGACAAATGATACTTGTTGTGTTGAAATTGAAAATAAATTAGTTTGTTTCTAATTTTTTTTTAGTTAATTAGTTGTGTTAATTTTTACCGTCCTTTCTTTGTATAGCTCATTAATCTGTCCTCCCATCTGCTTCAATATCTTTGGTTTTTGTATTTAATTATTAACTATTTTTTATTATTGTTACTTGTATCTAATTAAATTCATTCAGCACATACACATATACAGACAAATGATAAATTGTAAACAAAAATGATTAATTAACTGTAATATTTTGTATAAAATCTGGCAAAAAAATAAAAAGCAAAGCGATTATGATATATACACAATAGAAAGAAGAGAAGTGAAGAAATTAATCATAGAAGAAAAACATAAAGCATGGATAAATTTTGGAGAAATGATTAGTAACAATCACAAATCAGCATCCAGAGACTTCTATAGAATAATTAAAGCCATAAGACAAAAGAAAGACAATTATGACCCAACTGAAATCATCAATGATAAACGAGGCCAAGCAATAACAAACAAAGCGCAAATCTTAACGAGATGGAAAGAATATTCGAAGAACTTTTGAATGTAGAAACAGCGAGTCCAAAAACACACAAAAAGCAACTAATAGTTGGCGATAAAGAACCAAATATACTAATTGAAGACATAGAAGAAACATTGCGACTCGCACCAAGAAACAAAGCCCCCGGAATCGATAACATCCTAGTAGAAATGCTAGTAGCAGCGGGAGAGGCAGGATGTAAATGGCTACACAGAATATTCAACGCTGCATGGATACAACAGCAAGTTCCAGACGATTGGAAACAGTCCATTATATTACCAATATGGAAAAAGAAAGGCAGCAGAAGAGACTGCAACCAATATAGAGGAATATCGCTATTAAGCCACACAGGGAAGTTATATGCCAAGATAGTTGAAAAAAGATTGAGACCAATTATAGACCCACAACTAAGCGATGCTCAGATGGGCTTCAGGAGGAACAGAGGTTGCACAGATGCCCTGTTTATCATAAAACAACTAGCGGAGAAAACAATAGAGCATAATGAAACACTGTATACAGCTTTTATTGACCAAGAAAAGGCGTTAGATAGGGTGGACAGGGAACAACTGTGGTCTGTATTGCCCTTGTACGGAGTTAGTCACCACCTAGTAGAGATATGCAAGAGCCTCTATGAAAGTAGTCGCACTACAGTAAGATCTTCAGCAGGCTACTCTAAACATTTCACCATTAACTCCGGAGTAAGACAAGGCTGCATGCTTTCCCCTTTACTTTCATCACATATATGGACAATATATGCAAATTAGCATGCCCAATCAAAGGAAGTGTACCAACAAGGATGATAACAAGCGATAACACAAAAGAGAACAAAATATACGTACCAGAAAACAGCAGAAGAGAGGAAGAAATAAATGAAATACTATTTGCAGACGACCAAGTTCTGATACATGAAACAACTGAGGACCTGCAAGAACATATCAACAGGCTAAACAACACTTGTAAACAATACAACATGAAGATCAACATAAACAAAACCAAAGTAATAGCAATAGTGAGAAATAAAGAAAACTAAACATCATAATAGATAATACGTCTCTTAAGCAAGTAGACAATTTTAAATATCTGGGTAGCACATTAACACAAGACAATAACCAAAAGACAGAGATAGATATAAGGTGTAACAAAGCATGCCAAGTTATAGGCCAAGTATCAACACTATTGAAAAACAAAGCAATAACTAAGGAAGCAAAAAGGGCAATATACATCACAATTTTTCTACTAACTCTGTGCTATCAGTGCCAGAATTGGACGCTGGACTCTAGAACAATAAGAAAGATAACGACCACTGAAATGAAATGTGTCAGAAGAATGACAGGAAACAGCTTAAGGGACAGAGTAAGAAACACTGACCTGAGGAAGAAACTAGAAATTGAACCAGCCATCGAATACATAAAGAAACAACAGATAAATTGGTTCGGCCACATAGCACGACAAAAAGAACTAACAATGACTCAAAGAGCCTTAAATAAACGCTACGAAAATGCCAGATTAAGAGGAAGACCGAGAAAGAGATGGATAAATGGAATACTAGAGTCACTAGGAGGGATAACACCAGAAGAGGCCAACAGAAGAGCAGAGAATCGCAGATTGTATCTCCCCTCGACGCCAATGGCAATGAAGGAAGGATAGAAGAAGAAGAAGAAGAATATTTTGTATTATTTTTACAGAGAGGTAGTTTGATTGATGCAAATTTGTTAAAAATTGAAATACTTCATTTACATATATTCTTTAAGTCAACTGTTGCCATAATCATCCTTTAAGTGATATATTTATGTAATCTCCAGTTACACTTATGTTTATCAGTTACTTCCACTTTGATTATGTAAGCATGTGTCATTGTTATTTTTAAAAATTATTAAAATAAAATAAATAATAAATTATGAGCAAAGTTATAAAGCCAGCGTTATAAAATAACATTAAGATTGCTATAACTGGGAACAAATAAAACTGACATAACCTGAAATGTAAAACAAGTAAAATTGTTATCAGCAGCAGTATAAAATAAAATAAAAATTGTCATCAGCAGCAGCAGCATAAAATACAAGTAAAATTGACATCAACAGCAGTGTAAATTACAGGTAAAATTCTGATCAACAGCAAATAATATACAGGTAAAATTGACATTAGCAGCAGTATAAAATAAAATAAAAATTGTCAGCAGCAGCAGAATAAAATACAAGTAAAACTGTCATCAGTAGCAGGATAAATTATGGTAAAACTGTCATCAGCAGCAGTATAAATTATGGTAAAATTGTCATCAGTAGCAGAATAAAATACAGGTAAAACTGTCATCAGTAGCAGTATAAATTACGGTAAAATTGTCATCAGTAGCAGAATAAAATACAGTTAAAACTGTCATCAGCAGCAGTATAAATTATGGTAAAATTGTCATCAGTAGCAGTATAAATTATGGTAAAATTGTCAGCAGCAGCAGAATAAAATGCAGGTAAAACTGTCATCAGTAGTAGCATTAAATACAGGTAAAAGTGTCATCAGTAGCAGTATAAATTATTCGTAAAATTGTCATCAGTAGCAGTATAAATTATGGTAAAATTGTCATCAGCAGCAGAATAAAATACAGGTAAAACTGTCATCAGTAGCATAATAAAATACAGGTAAAATTGTCATCAGCAGCATAATAAATACAGGTAAAATTGTCATCAGTAGAATAATAAAATACAGGCAAAACTGTCATCAGTAGCAGTATAAAATACAGGTAAAACTGTCATCGGCAGCATAATAAAATACAGGTAAACTGTCATCAGTAGCAGTATAAAATACAGGTAAAATTGTCATCAGCAGCATAATAAAATACAGGTAAAACTCTCATCAGTAGCAATATAAAATACAGGTAAATTGTCATCAGCAGTATAAATTACGGTAAAACTATCATCAGCAGCAGTATAATTTACAGTAAAATTGTCATCAGCAGCAGAATAAAATACAGGTAAAACTGTCATCGGCAGCAGTATAAATTATGGTAAAATTGTCATCAGTAGCAGAACAAAATACAGGTAAAACTGTCATTGGCAGTTGTATAGAATGTATGTAAAATTCTCGTCAATAGCAATGTAAATTAAATTAAAACTGTCATTTGCAGCAGTATAAAATACAAGTAAATTTATCTCCCATTGATTTACATTTTTGACAATGAATATTGATACCATTTGTTTCTATTATAACTGATTACATACAAATTTAAACAAATAACAATAATAATATTAAATAAAATTAAGTGGTTAAATTCTACAAATAAATATAATTAATTGTCATTCATCATCATCATCATGGAGTGCCGTCTCTGCAACGTGGCTACCATGGAGAGCCATTCTGCTCTGTCTCTTGCTTTGATGGTGCAGGTTGTCATAGGTTGACTTGTCCATCTTTTGATGTTACTCGTCCATGTTAGTCTTGGTCTGCCTCTATTACCCTGTATTTTCCTTCCAATATTACTTTTAATAGGCTGTTGTGTCTTTTAACATGCCCCGAAAATGTCATATGTCTGTTGTAATTGTGCTTAGTAGTTCTCTTTTAATTTTTAGTTGTTTTAAAACTTCACCATTTGTTCTCTGTTTTTTCCATCCAATTCTGCCTATTCTTCTATAAATCCACATTTCAATGGCTTCAATTTCTGTATGTTTATTGTCTAATGTGCATGTTTCTGCGCCATATAGGAATATTGAGAAGATATTGCTATTCTTAGTTTTAGCCCTGGTGTTATTTGTTTTGATGTTAGTATACTTTTCATGGCATTAACATTACTTTTTGCCATTCCTATTCTTTTGTTTATTTCAGTTTTACATCTTCCATCATTGGTTATAGTATGTCCAAAGTAGTTGTAGCTCTGAACTGTCTCCAGGTCTATTCCTTCAGGGTTAAGGCATAAAAATGCGAAGCTGCAGTAAAGCTGAATATGAGGAAAAATTAAAAAATAAAAAAAGGTATGTAAGAAGCTTTACGTGACAAGTGGACGACACAGACTAAACAACGTTTTGCTTGCTCCTTCCCTTTTGCATAGCCTTCTCTACTACACATATTTGGGTTCTTGGTCTACTTACTATGCCATACTTTTTATAGTTCTTCTCCTCTAGTCCCTTGAGACACTTCGGTTTTCTCCTCTATAAAAATTTTTTTTCTGTGCTTCTTACCCTCATTTATTTTACTGTACCCCACTCTCAGACATCTCACTCTTAGCGTCTTTTTACACCTGTCAGACTACTATTCGATTCTTTCTCCTTTGTGTTTGCACACTGACCCTGTGTTTACTCATCTGGTTCTGTTTACATTTACGCACTTTTCGCACGATTTTCGACGTTCACGACAGCCGCACTTGGTTACGATTTTATTTTGGATTTGACAGGATAGTTTTACTTTTTGTTGTTGTTTTCTTTAACACATTTCGATTGTTTTTGTTTTGTTGTTTCGTTTTATTTTGTGTGTGTGTGTTTTATTGTTTGTTCCTGATGAAGGCCTATTGAGCCGAAGCGTTGTTTAGTCTGTGTCGTCCACTTGTCACGTAAAGCTTCTATTCCTTCAACTTTGATATCCACTTGTAGGTTTTGAGTATTATCTTTGCTTATGATTAGTTTGTCTTTTTGATATTCCTATCTAGTCCATATTTTTTGCTTGTCATGTTTATTTCATTAAGCAATTGTTGTAGGTCTTTAGAATTTTCTGCTTGTAATACAGTATCATCAGCATATCTTAGGTTATTGATTATCTTTCCATTAATGTTTAGGCCTGGCATCTCTGAGATGTTTTTAAAGATTTGCTCAGTGTATAGATTGAACAAGCTTGGTGATAGGATGCATCCTTTTTTACTTTAATGATGATGATGATCCGCAAATAACTCAATTTGTTAATAACAAATCTGGGAAGAGACGGTAACAAATAATGCCAGATAAATGATATGACATAATACGTAATTGTGCTTATTGATCTTAAACTGAATAAAGATCCCATCTGATATGTCTCCTCTTGGGAAACATAAAATACCAGAACTTAAGGAAAATATAACAGGAATCATGAAAAAGGCACCTGATCAGACACAGAAAGAAAACACGTAGCAGAAAAACACATACATGATACCTACCCACAGAACTCTTGATCCCACATATACACAGATGGCTCTGCTACAAGTGCCACCAGAAATGGAGGGGGATGTGTATTCTTGACGCTGAATAACCAGGACGAGATCACCAAGTCAATAGCTACAGGAAAATTCTCAAACATCATTAAAGCAGAAACTGAGGCCATCAGAGATGCTGCAACACTGGCTACTCAACACAAAAATAACATGCACAATAAATTGGTGATTCTGACTGATGCACTGTCAGTACTATCAGCTATAAAAAGCCCCAAGAGCAATGAACTAGATGACTTGAGAACAACCCTGGACCAATTATGCAATAACTTCCAGAGAGTAGTCATTCAGTGGATACCATCACACTATAATATACACGGGAACGAACGCGCAGACAAATTTGCTAAAAAGGGAGGGAGTTTACCACAAGAGAACCATCCGCTCAGTTATGATGAAGTCAAATGCATCCTCAAAGGTCAGTTCCATGAAAAATGGAAACGAGAACACCCAAACATAACGAGAGTGACGGATACCACCAACTATCAAGGAGGGATAAAGTCATCATACTTCGCCTACGCACTGGCCACAATAGAATGAGAAATCTCATGTTCACCAAATTCAAAATAGGTACAACCAGCCTATGCCACTGTACACTATTGACTACAAAACATGTTCTACAGGATTTCTCCGAGTACACAGACCTGAGAAGAGCAATGTGGTCCACACCCACCTCCCTGGAAGAGAAACTATATGGGGCAATCGAATCACTTAAACAGACAGTTGACTTCATGAGAGAGTCTGGAATCCTACTCTGGTTGAGTCTTGATCGCAGAGAGAGAGAGAGAGAGAGAGAGAATGAAGATTGACTGCTATTACACGTGGAAGAAATGTAAGATCTTAACATCATTCGAAACCTGTACCATACTGGATCAATGACCGAGGGCGCTTGGAATATTAAAAGGATGATACAGCTTTATTGCAGCTTTTCGTATCCTAAAACATAATTGATTGTAGATAAAACAATTCGACAAGCCTTCTTGGGGAAAATATAAAAAAAAACACGCACGCACGCACGCACGCACACACACACACACACATATATATATATATATATATATATTATATATATATATATATATATATATATATATAGAGAGAGAGAGAGAGAGAGAGAATCTCTGCGATCAGGGCTCAATCAGAGTAAGGATTCTAGACTCTCACATGAAGTCAGGTGTCAGGCTAAGTGTGTTGATCGCCCCCACAGACAGAACACCACAAGTAGAGTTCGCCAG
This sequence comes from Megaustenia siamemsis, assembly GCA_032433765.1. Lineage (NCBI taxonomy): Eukaryota > Metazoa > Mollusca > Gastropoda > Stylommatophora > Ariophantidae > Megaustenia > Megaustenia siamemsis. The sequence continues at coordinate 47,132,579 of JAVIAB010000008.1, forward strand.
ATCCACTCTGATTGAACACCCGTTAAAACGTTGCACCGTGTTCTGCGCCAGTGGCCCAGTGCATCCGATTTCAGCCTGCATTTTATTCGGAATTAGACAAATCAATTGGAGTTCAGGATTAATTATAAATAGAACACATCTATGATGCGCCCATTGCCACCTATATTGAAAGCCGAAGACCCGAATAGGATTGGCTGAGAGGATTTAAACAGCTTGTGACCGCACGGCCACAACTATATTAACTATAGACGGCTGACGTAATTTCACCCACGACCGCCCCTGCTCACAATGTCGAAACGTCACAACCTTTGGGTAGTCCCCCTCAGCGGGCAGAACATTCAATTGACTATCGCCATCTGCAACGCTCAAGCCGAAGGGGTTTTCCCGAATACACGCCAGTGCTGGTGACGTCTTGAACTATAGAAGGTTGACGTCATTTTACCCACAACCGCCCCTGCTCGCAATGCTGAAAACGTCACATGGTTTGGGTGACACCATGATCCCATCGGCTGCTTGAGAAATATGGGAGGTTTGCTGTGCCTGCCTCGCCCGGTGTCCCCCGGTGTCAAATTTAAAATTATGTTTCCGGTAATTTTTTTGTGTATGTACAAAACCATTTCTTGATTATGGTAGGCCCCGGTATAACTGCAAACGAATTAAAATTAAAAAAACAAACATTTGTTTAATATTTATAGTGAGATTATTTTAAGATACATAATGGGCATGCCTGGAATAACAATTGGAGGTCATAATATAAATAATCTAAGGTATGCTGATGATACAGTCTTAATCGCTAAGAATGAATATAAGTTACAAGAAATGTTAGACATTATAGTGAAAGAAAGCAAAATTAAAGGACTCAGCCTTAATAGCAGAAAGACAGAAGTAAAGGTAACAACAAAGAAAAAGACATCACCTCAGTGCAAAATAAAGACAAGTGGAACAATATTAAAACAGGTAAATGAATTTAAATATTTGGGAACTTTGTTAACCTCGAGCCGCGATAGCTCAGTGGTTAGTGAACTGGACTACAAAGGACATGGGGTAGGGTTCGATCCCAACCGACAGCTTCCGGGTTCACCCAGCCTTAAATGGGTACCGGATTTTTCTGGGAAAGTAAAGCGGCACTGGCGTAATACCGACCACATTACCCCGAAAATCATGTGCCGAAGGTCTGTAAAATTTATGGTCACTAACACCATATCCCCTATACGCCACTTGGCGTGACGGGGGTACTTTACTTTTTTTTTTTTTTTTGTTAACCTCAGACGCAAGATGTACAAAAGAGGTGAGATGCAGAATGGCCCAGGCAAAAGCAGCTTTCCAAAAAATGAGGAAGATACTATGCAATCCATTTTTGACAATAGAAACAAGAAAAAGAGTTCTTAAATGTTATGTAGAGCCAGTCTTAACATATTGATGTGAATCATGGACAATAGGACAACAGACAAGAAAATCACTGGAGTCTGTAAAAATGTGGTTTTACAGAAGAATGTTGAGAATACCATGGACAGCTAAGAAGTGTAATGAACACGTTCTGAAAGAGGCCAACGCAAAAAGAGAGCTAATTTAAGAGAGGAAGATACAATCATAATTTTTTGGCCATGTAATGAGAAGAGAACAGCTGGAATATATTGTAACAACTGGGAAAATTGAGGGACGAAGAGATAGAGGGAAGCAACGAGAAAAGATACCAGACAGCTTAAGAGAATGGCTTGGCAGAAGGTCAACAACAGAAATGATAAATAACTGTCAAGATCGAAAGTTGTGGAGAGACATGATCGCCCACTCCAGCAGGCCCAGTACTTGATGATGATGATGATGAGGCCCCAGTATCACTGCAAACGAATTAAAATCTATAATACATTTCTTGATGTGTTTCTTTTTCACATTTGAAATTAACGGAACAAAGTTAATAAATTATTTAAAAAATAACTTAGAGCAACGTAAAAAAAAAACAACAGTCACTGGTTATTGTACGAAGACACAGGCGAACCCAACTGTGATGTTGATGTTCTGGATGACGTAGTCATTGACCCCATTGCGACATCCGGTTTTGGCAACTACTGGAACTGTCTGCTGAAACTCCTTGCACAATTTGTTGTCGTTACGCCGATGTCTAGACCTGTTGTAGTGAAATGTCACAAGTATTTTGATTGTAAAATAAAACAAAGCATGGAACATGATAATTTAGCCGGTTAATTTATCTAAGGATTCAAAATTTGAGAAAATTTAACACCTGCTTGTTTTAACATCAAATTATTTTTAGCTCTATTTGTTGTTTATATCTCTAGCGAAGTCCTGGATATAAGTCTATGTCAATAGAGAAGTGAGAAAGAAAGTTAAGTCGGTGCTATATAGTGCCGATTCTAACCCATGGAAGCGAAAGCCAGTAAACAAACATGAAAAGACTATGACTACAGAGGCCACAGAGATGGGATATCTCAGAAGAATGTTGAAAGTTCCCTGGACAGCTAAAACCACCACATAGGGTATTCTGAAAGAGGTCAGTACAAAAAGGGAGCTCATAAAAAACATGAGAAGGAAACAATCGACATTTTTCGAGCACATAATGAGAAGAGGAAATTATATAGTATATGGTTACAACTGGCAAAATACGGGGAAAGAGAGATCGCGGACGACAAAGAAAGAAGATACTAATTAAATTGATGTCATGGCACAGAAAACAGTAAATAACAGAATTGATATGATGCACTATGGATAGAGAATTGTGAAAGGGCATGATCGCTTACCCAAACCGGTATGGCACGTGATGATGAAGTTCAGGAGAACCGAAATTTGTGAAAAATCACTTTTTTTTTTAGCGCCGGCAGTCGTGTGCTGAGGTGCCCCTTGCCATACAGGCAGCCGTGTGCTGAGGTGTCCCTTGCCATACAGACAGCCGTGTGCTCAGGTGCCCCTTGCCTGTCGTACAGACAGCCGTGTGCTCAGGTGTCCCTTGCCATACAGGCAGCCGTGTGCTTGATGATGATTCATGATGAAACGCAAGCGTATTTTGCTGGCTTGGCTTATTAAAGCAATAGTTCAATAGTTGGAACACAGCTTCAGATTTCCTTTCCTTAGAATGGAGATGTGTCTACACGTTTGCCACGCTTTTGGTTAGTTTTCATTTTTCCAGATCTTCACACACAGAGCATGGTAAATACGAAAGCTGACCTCCCTTCCAGCATGGATGAATAAGCTGGAATATCATCACTTCCTTTTAACATTCCTCTCTTCAGAATTTTTTTAAAATTGCGAAACAAACCTCATTTAGCATAGGATCTGGTTCTTTTTCTTCTCTTTCTTTGAACATTGGAGTTTTGTTTAAGTATCTCCATACACTACAGTGCAGTAATCGATCCATCTTTGAAATATATCCTATTTTTGGTTAGCGTGTTGTTATTGTGGTTGATTACTTGAACTGATGGTCTAAAATTGCAAGATATTATTCTAATTTCTCATAATCTTTTTCACTCCTTCCCTTTGTGTTAGAGAATTTCAATTCTGATACAGGCGTTTATAATATAATTTTTCTACTGTAATCTAAATGTGTAATTAATAATTTAGTCTGAATTACATATTTATTATTTAATACATAATTGAAAACTAGATTGTTGTCAGTTTATATTCCAAAGTTAAAGTTGTTGACGATGATAATACCTGTGTAAGTACACAAGACCTTCAGTGGTCTGGTTTAAATTGCTACTTTTTTCATTTTATGAAATGGAATGACAGAGTATTAGAGTTGCAGTCAACTTTTCTATAGACCAAAAAAGTTCTGGTTATGATAATAAACATTTAAAAGATTGACAAATCTGACCCTTCCTGTTGTGAAATTTTCACATTTCAATAACAGATATTATATTTTAATCTATAACTTTTGCTAATCAACTGAAGCGTGTTATCATACACCAGTTGTATTTCTGTAAAGAGCAACTAAATTATCAATAATAAACACAACTGTGCATATTAGGCCTAAAGTTGATGACCGCGATATAGCGCAAATGTTAGACTTACCCTGGCACTCTCAAACAACGACGAGCATGCGTATCTGCGTTGGTAGTGCTATCCTCAATGAATCTGGCTGTGACAATTCGACAAGGGAACCTGGAAGAGCGATACATATATATTTTTAGAATATGACACGTCATCTTGACATGATTTATAAAGACTACTTATCATTCATGCTACATTTCAAAACCATAATTTTGTTTATCTCCACCACATGTCAGGTGACGTAATAAAATGAACACACCAGCTTCAAATAATATCTGCAGGCGCCTTGAGACGTGCATATCGGGCCACAATGGAAAACAAACAGAAATCTAAGTACAGCCATATTTAAATGAGTTATCAATAACAATTTATAAGAACAATTATATCAAAGTCCAAGTGATTTAACAGACCCTGTAGTAAGATTGTCCCAACGCTACACCAAGATACCGTTCCAATGTATACCCACAGATTGTAAGATATCAGATAAAGAAAAGACATCGCAAAGGTAAAGTACAAGACTTGAACCGGCGTCTTAGCACGCGAGTTTACACCCATATGTGCTCGGCCGTCTATCCAGAAATGTTCGGATATTTCTGTATAGTGTCGCCTCAAGCATCGAAACTCAGATGCGAAGCGACATTCCTCACCTTCCCTCACCTTCCCTGGTACCCATTTCTGTCAACGGCTGGGTCGACCGTGGGGGTATATTTTTTTCAAACCATGAGTATAATATATAGAATATTCCACAAGGCAACACACAAAAATCATCACAGATAATTTTATATGGGTTTTGTAGTATTTGGTTAGCTGATTTCAAATCTGTCTTTAGTTTTTTTCTACCACGTAACATTTTTTTTAAAATAGCTAATTATAATATATTTCAACAGTGGTGATGACCACAAATCGAGTACAATGTTTTATTTAGATTGGTATCGATACCTTATTACTGGCTGTTACAAATTTGTTCAGTTTCGGGTCACGTGATTTAGTATCGATGCTACCATTTTTGTGTATTCGATAGGATATTAAATCCATTTATACACGTGTGGTGTTTGCTTAAAGTAATTACGACAAGTATATTATGAGATTTCGTTGTGTTGTCCTTTCTTTTATTTTAAAGGTTGCAAAAACCTTGCATTTGTGTACTTGATAACTTATTTTGTGTACTTATTATTATTATCATGCCTAGAAGATGCATCAATCATCCAAACTGTTTCTGTTTTGTGTGTGGTTCATTTGTGACGAAATCACAGCGGCGCACGATTTCAGATGATCTAAAGAAGATATACATATTGTATTTTGGCTGTCCACTGGGTGATCAGGATAAATCTTGGGCTCCACATATCATATGTACCAGTTGTTCAAGCGGACTACGTGACTGGCTAAATGGCCGCAAGGCAGCTATGCCATTTGCAATTCCAATGGTATGGAGGGAACCGCGAGACCATGTCAATGATTGCTACTTTTGTCTGGTGAACACAAATGGATTCTCTGCTAAAAATAAACAGAACATTGTATATCCTAGCTTAGATTCTGCCATCAGGCCTGTTCCACATGACGATTCATTGCCTATTCCTTTACCTCCTTCTGGTGGACTCGTATCTATGCAAGATGGGGAGGAATGCAATGAAAACACAGCTGGTCACAATGCAGACTCAACTGATCCAGATTATACTGTTGATGAATGTTTAGAACCTAAGACTTTTACACAGGCAGAGCTGAATGATCTTATTCGTGATCTAAATCTGTCTAAAGATAAAGCAGAACTTCTTGCTTCAAGGCTTAAGCAAAAGCATTTGCTTGCAAGGGACGTTAACATAACTCATTATAGAAAACGAAATCTCAACATGACGACGTTCTTCAATGTTGACGGCTCATTGAGTTATTGCCAAGTTCAGTGAAAACTAACATCACTCATAACTTAAAAACTTGACGTGATAGAAAAAAACTGATACCAGATCTGAAATCAGCGCCAAAAAATCCTTTAGAAAAGTGTATTTTGGTTTGAGATGATTAAAAAAAGTTTGATTTTGTTGCCTTGTGATATATTCGCACTGCTCCCAGCGGGAATCGAACACGGGTTGTCTGAACGTCGGCAGTCCAGTCGGGTGGTTTTCCCAATTCGGCTACCGACGTGGTATTATCCAACAAGAAAATGTGTAAACTAATAAAGTGGCTAAAATAAATCTCTAATCCGCTTAAAAAAAAAAAAAGGAAAGATAAAGATACTATTTTGAAAGATCACATTAAAAATTATGCTGAACACTGACTAAGGACAACCAAGTGATCACTTTTAACTGCGAACAAAACACAAGAGGTCTTTCGTCTACGCACGAAATTGGAGAAGCAGATAAATGCAGTCGTGGCACTTGTCATGTAGTTCTAGCAAAAATGACCAACGATGATGATGATATTCGAAACTACGGGGTTGTGGGCCTTTGGCTTTTTGATCTTAGAAGCTGATGTAGACATGTGCAGTAGTTTATAACTACTAGGGTTCTGATGGAGTAGCCCATCCTAGGGATACGGTAATATACTTTTATTATGAGCAGATCCCACCACAGCGGAGATTATTAGTTTCCTCCCATTGATCGTCTGCCTTTTTATTTGTCCAATCCCACAGATAACTTCCGGCACTCCCCAGTAATGTTGTCAAACACATAAATGATAGTTCATTATTATTTTTGTTGGTAGCCTTTAGTATACATAGTTAGCCAGTCTGTATGATATTGTTGACAATGAAAAAGATCAATGAAGACATTAAAAGATCTAAACGTTGAAATGAACAGGCTTATCAACATCTTACAGAGGCAATTATAATACGGCCACGTCAACAGGTACATGGGCTGGAAAGAGAAATAAGGGAAGGCATGGTTCCAGGAAGACGAGACAGGGGAAGACCAAGAAGAAGGTTTAAAGACATTAGGGAGACCTTGTGCATGACACACACAAAAAGCGGGAGATCTGAAAGACATATATCTTTTAGATGGGCAGTGATGAGTGCAACATTCTGCAAAGAACACGCAACCCGATGATGATGATTTAGCCAGTCTGTTTTTGACACAGAATTTTTCTAGGAAAGATGAAGCCCATGACATCATCAAGTCGCATTCCGTTGGAGGCTGTATTGAGATGATGTTAACCTTGAGCTGACCGCAGCCGTCGTCAAAACCATCAATGTTGGTTTCTAATAAGCGGACGAGGAAGAAGCCGTAATAGATAAATGACAGTTTAAAAGATGCACTAAATATGAACAAAAATTGGATTTGGATTTTGGTATAGATTTACCAAAATAAATAATTTCTTTAACAAAATAATTTAATAAACATATTTACAAAATAAATGAATAAATATACTTCAACAGTCGTTATCATTCCCTTTACACGTAATGTTTTGGCATATACATAAATGTATGCTACATTATAAAGATTATCAGACACAGATAGAAACAGGGAACAGGCAACTAATTTCAGTGCTGCGGTAAAGCTGGTAGCAAGGAGCCAGTGGTGGGTGTAGTATACAAGAAAGCCGCTGGCCGAAACGTCAGTATTTTGTTGTGTTCCTTTTTTGTAAAGCTGTCACCATACCTTGGAGTGTATACCACATCCCACTACACATCTCCACAGATAGAAACAAAGTTTAGTTATTTACTCTGTTTGATAACCATAAAACCACATAATACATTTGGTGTGATTACTTTTAACTTATTCCACACCAACTTTACCGATGCCCCGCATGATCACGTGATTATATATTATGTAGGTATGCACATTTCCATATAGCTGTGAATCCTGAACAATCAAACAAGCAACACGTGAATCTTTAGAGACCACGTAAAAGCGACTTGTACAAAGCAATGATGAGAGTACCGCTGAAAGTTTTTTTAAAAAAAGTACGTGTGTTCTAAAAGAGGTTAAAGCAAAAATAAATCTTATTCATTATCATCATCATCATGTACAGTGCCTGCTGACGTAGGTGATCATGTCTCTCAACAATTTTCGATCTCGACAGTTATTGATCATTTCTGTTGTTGACCTTCTGTGAAGTCATTCTCTTAAGCTGTCTGGTATCTTTTCTCTTTGCTTCCCTCTATCTCTAGTCCATGACCTTTCCCAGTTGTTACAATATATTCCAGCTCTTCTCTTCTCATCACATGCCCAAAAAATGATGATTGTTTCTTCCTAATATTGGAAATTAGCTCTCCTTTTGCTTTGGCCTCTTTCAGAACGTTTTCATTACTCTTCTTAGCTGTCCATGGTATTCTCAACATTCTTCTGTAAAACCACATTTCTACAGACTCCAGTGATAAATCTTATTATCAAATGTCAATATCGGGATGAAACGATAACATTTTTTTTGGCCCATGCAATGAGAAGAGAAGAAAATAAATGTTTTCTGGCAACTGGAAGCATTAGTAGAATAAGAGGTTGAAAGAAACAGAGAGAAAAGACACATGTAAATGAAAATTTAAAAAGAAAGGAAATATTGGTATGGACCAGGTTTACTCAGGTGAAAAACAAAACAAAAGTAGAACGACGTTTTGGCTGATTATCATCAGCTTTACAGCAGCTTTGCATTTCTATGCATCTTGATGACCCATTAGTAAAAAAAAGTCACGCCAAGTGGCGTATAGGGAATATGTTGTTAGTGACCAACATTTTACAGACCTTCGGCACATGATTTTTGGGGTAATGTGGTCGGTATTATGTCCTTATTATTGTCCTTTGTAGTCCAGCTCACTAACCACTGAGCTATCGCGGCTACCCTTTGCCCATTTAAAAGAAAAGATACACCAGGAGGATGGCGTGGTAGGAAGTCTGCAGTAGAAGTTCCTCTTCTTCTGTAAACCATCTTCTTCTGTCGTCTCCTATTGGTCGAAGGTTGGCTGCCATGGAGTTCCATTTCACCTTGTCTCTTGCTTGATAGTACAAGTTGTACTAGATTCTCATGTCCAACTCTTGATGTTGTCAGTCCACTTTAGTCTTAGTCTACATCTGCCTCGTTTACCTGATATTTTCCACTTTAAGGTGAAATTACTAATAATGACTCAAAAAGCCATAAACAAACGCAACGAAAACGCCAGTTTAAGAGGAAGACCGCGAAAGAGATGCATAAAGGGAATACTAGAGTCACTAGGATGGATAACACCAGAAGAGGCCAACAGAAGAGCAAAGAATCGCAGATTGTATCTCCCCTCGACGCCAATGGCACTGGAGGAAGGATAGAAGAAGAAGAAGGAGGTGAAATTCAGTAGGCTATTCTGTGATTTTGTGGATCCCAAAAAGTTAACCATATTGTTCAAACTGTGTTAAATAGTATTTTCTTCTTTCAGCTGTTTAAAAGTTTCTTTATTTATTTTCCTCTATATCCACCAAATTACTCATTCTTCTATAAATCACATTTAAAGGGCTTTCATTCCCTTTTTTTTCTTATGCAATGTTTATGTTTTTGCACCATACAGGGATGTAAGTAGATTTGGTAGTTTTTAATTCTCGGCTTCGGTTTGGTGTTATTTACTTTTATGCGAATGCAAGGTTCATATTGATAAACAGATGTAGGCATAGAAGATTGGAAGAGACATGATCACCAACGTCAGCTGCCATGGTACGTGATAACGATGATGATGAAACTGCAATACTTCATGTGTGGATCACGGTAGGAAGTGACGTCATTGCAACAAACAATGAAATATTCAGCACGTCAAATAAAATGTTCAGTTTGGATGTGCCGAGCCGAAAACTCTAGGCTTTTCTCATTTACCATAAAATGTTGAACGTGGTATTACATGTCCCTTTAAGAGCAGACAAAAGAAGAAACAAAAAATGAAAACTATACGAAAACAAATAAACGGTAATCAATAAACAAACTAACCTCAGACCTTCCTGATCGTCGTCAACATGCATGACCCATGGACATGTTGACATCACAGAATGCCACGAGTCAGTTGTGTGAACTGACATTTTGGGTTGTCCTATTTGGTTACCTGTACAGATCACGTCGATAGTTCTTAGTTCTATAACGGCAAACTGATATAATTTAAAATAAATATAATATTAACTCAAACTGGAGTTGTCAACGCTCCATTAAATACTGTATGCAGACAGAGCTTGATTTAGTCTTGGTGAGGTCTTAAGCTGGCAACGATCAAATGAAACTTGGCACCCTGATTAAAAGAATTAAAACAAAATTAACACCAGGTCTCTATCATAGATTGCAATGTAAGAAAACTTGGAACCCCCTCGGGTGTTGTGAGGCCCTGATAATGTGGCATATCTAGTCCAGGCCTAAATCCCACCTTGTATGCAGACAATCTCTTTCGTTATAACATTATATTATTTGTTATGTCATGTCATCACATAACGTTTCCATAGCTGTAGATCATACATTTTTAATAGGAAATAATTATAACACGAGAATCCATGATTTAAATTACGAAGATTTAGATGTGTTGGATCAATAGATTTTTGCAAAAAGATATTGTAATGATAGACGTACTTTTATAATTTTCTATATAAATATCAATTATATTTTAATTACATGTAATCATTATTCTGCGCACCTAATATTTTAAAACAAAAGAAGGTAAAATATGACAATCTAATTGTAGAAAAAGACAATGCAAAACTGGTTCTGGAAGATGGAACACGTTTATATGTCATCTGTTTAGACGTCCAGAAAGAGAGAGAGAGAGAGAGAGAGAGAGAGAGAGAGAGCGACAGAGAGAGAGAGAGAGAGAGAGAGAGAGAGAGAGCGACAGAAAGAGAGAGAGGGAGAGAGAGAGGGAGAGAGCACGAGAGAAGGGATGTCAGCTGACATGAAGGAGTTATCTTCTTTCCGTTTAACCTGTACTAAAAAAAGTAATAAGTTATTGATGGCTAAATTTCTGTACCAATTTCTTTGTTTCTTAGCAGCTTAACTTCCATCTCATCACATTCCAAGCCACTTTCCCTCATTTTGCCTCGCTAATCATCCAACAAATTTACCTCTCTAATCATGCAACAAATATATCTCACTAACCATGCAACAAATTTACCTCACTAATCATGCAACAAATATATCTCACTAATCATGCAACAAATATATCTCACTAATCATCCAACAAATTTACCTCACTAATCACCCAACAAATTTACCTCACTAATCATCCAACAAATTTACCTCACTAATCACCCAACAAATTTACCTAAATAATCATCCAACAAATTTACCTCACTAATCACCCAACAAATTTACCTCACTAATCACCCAACAAATTTACCTCACTAATCATCCAACAAATTTACCTCACTAATCATCCAACAAATTTACCTCACTAATCATCCAACAAATGTATCTCACTAATCATCCAACAAATTTATCTCAATAATCACCCAACAAATTTACCTCACTAATCATCCAACAAATTTATCTCACTAATCATCCAACAAATTTACCTCACTAATCACCCAACAAATTTATCTCACTAATCATCCAACAAATTTACCTCACTAATCATCCAACAAATTTATCTCACTAATCATCCAACAAATTTATCTCAATAATCATCCAACAAATTTACCTCACTAATCATCCAACAAATTTACCTCACTAATCATCCAACAAATTTACCTCACTAATCATCCAACAAATTTACCTCACTAATCACCCAACAAATTTACCTCACTAATCATCCAACAAATTTATCTCACTAATCATCCAACAAATTTACCTCACTAATCACCCAACAAATTTACCTCACTAATCACCAACAAATTTACCTCACTAATCATCCAACAAATTTACCTCACTAATCATCCAACAAATTTACCTCACTAATCATCCAACAAATGTATCTCACTAATCATCCAACAAATTTATCTCAAGAATCACCCAACAAATTTACCTCACTAATCATCCAACAAATTTACCTCACTAATCATCCAACAAATTTACCTCACTAATCATCCAACAAATTTACCTCACTAATCATCCAACAAATGTATCTCACTAATCATCCAACAAATTTATCTCAATAATCACCCAACAAATTTACCTCACTAATCATCCAACAAATTTATCTCACTAATCATCCAACAAATTTACCTCACTAATCATCCAACAAATTTACCTCACTAATCATCCAACAAATTTATCTCACTAATCATCCAACAAATTTACCTCACTAATCACCCAACAAATTTATCTCACTAATCATCCAACAAATTTACCTCACTAATCATCCAACAAATTTATCTCACTAATCACCCAACAAATTTATCTCACTAATCACCCAACAAATTTATCTCACTAATCATCCAACAAATTTATCTCACTAATCATCCAACAAATTTATCTCACTAATCATCCAACAAATTTATCTCACTAATCATCCAACAAATTTATCTCAATAATCATCCAACAAATTTACTTCACTAATCATCCAACAAATTTACCTCACTAATCATTCAACAAATTTACCTCACTAATCATCCAACAAATTTACCTCACTAATCACCCACCAAATTTACCTCACTAAACACCCAACAAATTTATCTCACTAATCATCCAACAAATTTACTTCACTAATCATCCAACAAATTTATCTCACTAATCATCCAACAAATTTACCTCACTAATCATCCAACAAATTTATCTCACTAATCATCAAACAAATTTACCTCACTAATCACCCAACAAATTTACCTCACTAATCACCCAACAAATTTACCTCACTAATCATCCAACAAATTTACCTCACTAATCATCCAACAAATTTACCTCACTAATCATCCAACAAATTTACCTAAATAATCATCCAACAAATTTACCTTACTAATCATCCAACAAATTTATCTCAATAATCATCCAACAACTTTACATAAATAATCATCCAACAAATTTACCTCACTAATCATCCAACAAATTTACCTAAATAATCATCCAACAAATTTATCTCACTAATCATCCAACAAATTTACCTAAATAATCATCCAACAAATTTACCTCACTAATCATCCAACAAATTTGCCTAAATAATCATCCAACAAATTTACCTCACTAATCATCCAACAAATTTACCTAAATAATCATCCAACAAATTTACCTTACTAATCACCCATACAAGTAAACATTTACACAAGTAAAGAAATTAGAATCAGAATAGCTAAAGCAGCAATGTCTTTTAGAAGCCTTGAAATGTTGTGGAAATCAAAATTCATCAGCACAAACACAAAACTTAGACTATTCAAATCAAATGTACTATGTACCCTTACGTATGCATGTGAGAGCTGGAAAACAACAAGAGACATAGAAACAAAGTTGAACGCATCCGAAAATAAAGATCTAAGGAAAATAATTGGTATAGCGTGGAACGAACTCAAAACAAACGAAGAAATTAGAGAAATCTCCAATCAACCACTATATCTTCAGTAATCGTGAAAAGACGATGGTCATATGTTGGACATGTGACGAGAAGAGATAATAACTGAATAGCAAAGCAAGCCCCCACGTGGGAAACAACAGGTAAGAGGAAATGAGACCGATTCATAGAGTTTCTGAGCAGAACATTGATTGGAGAGGCAAGAGCAGCAGGAATCGGCTCTCTCAATGAGATAGAATTGCTTGCACAGAACAGAAACAAATGGCGAGATTTGATAAAATATCTGGGTCTATGCCCTATGGGCCGGCTACGGCTCGAAAGGTCAATAGATAGATATAATCACCCAACAAATTTACCTCACTAATAATCCAACATATTTACCTCACTATTCATCCAATAAATTTACCTCACTATTCGTGTTTCCCTAATCTGATATTTGCGGTCACTTAAATATTTTGTTCATTATGAAAACAACATTTAATTCGTCAGAAAAAGTTTGCTAACCAATAGAAATATTTGCCCTCTTTATGTAGCACATTTCTTTCGTTTCCGTCTGTTAACTGATTAGATTTGTTGAACTATACACGTATTTAGCACACCCCTCCCCCTTTATGTAGCACATTTGTTTCGTTTCCGTCTGTTAACTGATTAGATTTGTTGAACTATACACGTTTTTAGCACACCCCTCTCCCTTTATGTAGCACATTTATTTCGATTCCACCTGTTAATTGATTAGATTTGTTGAACTATACACGTATTTAGCACACCCCTCCCCCCTTTATGTAGCACATTACTTCCGCTTCCGCCTGTTAACTGATTAGATTTGTTGAACTATACACGTATTTAGCACACCCCTCCCCCCTTTTTCAAACCATAATTCATTTGAGTGACTAAATAGAGTAATATTAGAATAAAGGCACATCAAAACAATTCTCAGTACCACCAGGAATAAGACAAGGGTGCGTTTGTCACTACTCATGTTTATCACTTACATTGACTAAATATGCAAGGATAGCAAATCACAGTGTGAAAATATAAATGAACTACTTTTTGCTGACGACCAGGCCATAATAGCTTTAGTAGGAAGAGAGCTTCAACAACATTTACTGTCCTTGAATAAAGAATGTAAAATGAATAACATGAAAATAAGCACTGAAAAAAAAAGTTATACCAATAGGAAGACAAAAGAAGATATTAAACACAGCTATGGAACATAAAGTTATTAAACAAGTAACAAACTTAAATATCTGGAAAAACAAATCTTCTTTGAGGATTATAAAAACGGTAAAGAAATAGACATCTGATGCATCAAAGGCAAAACAAATATTGGGATAGTTATCCCCTATACTTCAACACAAAGCAATACCTTATACCACCAAGAAACAATTTATACAGAGTATAATCATTCCAACATTGTGCTACCAATGCTACACATGGCCACTGACGTCTAAGCATAAAAGAAAGTTTGTCGCAACAGGGATGAGATGTTTGAGAAAAGTGCTTGGAGTGACTAGAAATGACTGAATCGAAGTGATATTATAAGAGAAAGAGTAGGCATTGAACTAGTCCTAAGCTACATACAGAAGCAACAAATAAACGGGTTTGTCCAGCTAGAAATAATGTCATGTAATACCTTACCATACAAAGCATATATTGATTGAGGAAAAGGGAGAAGAGCAAGAGGCAGACCCAGGTTAAGATGGACAGTCAATATTAAAGAAGTGCTACAACAACATCAATTGATAATGAGTGAGGCCGCCACAATGGCGAGAACCAGAACTTTGTATATCCCCCGACACCCGAACAGGTAGAAGAGGAAGTGAACAAAGAAAGCTAATATTCATTCCATAAACATATTCTCACTAACTTTATCTGTAAATATATCAGCCTGCCAAGAGGTTCAGTAGCACAGTGGTAACTCACAGGCATGACGATACAATGAGAGCGAGTTCAGTTAATGGTTGACTATCTCGATTGAAAAATATGAATGGGTAACTGGCTCGCTAAGATGTGGAGAAGTAATGACAGTGAGGAAAAGCATTGGCCCCCTCTTCTACAAATGCATTGTAGTACGGTGAAATGGTATTTTTCGTTCCCCACAGAACATGATAACGCAACACTACTTGTAAATAAACTCGTTTTATAATTGCAGTTAGTAAGTAAAAGTTAAGTACCCCCGTCACGCCGAGTGGCGTATTGTGGAATATGGTGCTAGTGACCATACATTTTACAGACCTTTGGCACATGATTTTTGGGGTAACGAGGTCGGTATAACGCCCGATAACTGCAGCAAGCTCACACTTAAACTTCATTCTTTATCTCCCAAAACTTTGAGGAGAAAGATTTTTTTTTACTCTTTTACACATTTTTGAAAACTTACCGTTCCTAAAAGTACAAGGTCCCTGAGGAACAAGCCCATCTGTGGAAGGATCGTTGGTTAGAGTGTAAAACGGGCGAACTTCATTCCTGAGGGCCGTCAGATATTCCGGGTCTCGACAATCGACAACAGAAGAGAAAGTTTGTTCCACGATTGCTGCAAATAAGACCAGTGCTCCAAAGGTTGCTTGAGTGACAAATGCGATCTGAAAAGGAAAAAGAAAATAACGTACACACATTTGATTGTAAGTGTGGGTATTCTGAGGAAATATACGCAATGAAATATGAGTGCAAAAAAAAAAAAAAATTAAGAAAAAAGAGGAACAAGGAAAATAATACGAAGATATAACTTCTATTTAGAAAAAAAAGAGAAAATGTTGTCATTGGAGATAACAAGAAATAAATAACTTATAAACAATAAACGTTACCCATACAGTAATTAAGAAACTTTACAATATTCTGTCGGAGACCAGGGTTCGAATGATGGGAGGTCAACAGATTTTCTTTTTTTATTGGTGGAATCTCTGACCCGACAGCTTCGGGACAAGTGGTCGGCAACTCCAATCATGGAATAAATGCCGTCAAGATAGGATTTTTTATATTAAAAAAAAATATTTTTGACTAATCTCTGTTCCAATAAATTATTGCAATAAAAGAGATTACTTAGTAAAGTAAATATTTCTATGTGCGTGCTCTAGATGTGCATATTATTATAAAGATTTAATTTTATCATTGACATTATGTTCCCAACCGACGGCTTCCGGGTTCACCCAGCCTTAAATGGGTACCGGATTTTTTTCTGGGAAAGTAAAGCGGCACAGGCGCAATACCGACCACATTACCCCAAAAATCATGTGCTGAAGGTCTGTAAAATTTATGGTCACTAACACCATATTCCCTATACGCCACTTGGCGTGACGGGGCTCTTTACTTACTTATTGTCATTATGTGACATACCGTTGGCTTAGGTGATCATGTCCTTCCACAATTTTCTTTCAACACTTTTAGGCAGTAATTATGTTGTTGACTGTAACCATGTTGACTGTTTTCTGCGCCACGACACCAAGCTATCTATATAGTACATTCTCTCTTTGTTGTCCGCGATCTATCTTTCCCTGTATTTTAGCAGGTGTAACCATGATTTAAAACTTTCTTCTTCTAATGATGTACCTGAAATAAATATTGATTGTTTATTTCTGCTTTTTAGGAGCTCCATTTTTGTGTTAGGCTCTTTGAAAATGTCATCATTGTTTCTTTTAGCTGTCCAGGGAACTCTCAACATTTCTCTGAGAAATCCCATCTCTGTGGTCGTCTTTTCATTTGTTTGTCTACTCTCCATGATTCGCTTCCATAGGTCACAATTGGCTCTATATAGAACCGATAAACTATTTTTCTCACTTCTATTGACATAAATTTGTTGCATAAGACGTTTTTCATTATCTGAAATGATATTTTAGCCTGAGCTATTCTGCTTTTTATTTATGTGGTGCATCTTTCATCTTAAGTTAATATTTGACGCTCTGCGCCTGCTTCAGTTTTCTCCAATTTACTTGTATGTTGGCTGCTGGTGATGATTGTTTCTTTGAAATAACTCATTACTTATGTTTTCTTACTATTCAGACTGACCTATCCTGTTGCTGTCTTTCACGATTATGTCTATTTTTTCTTGTAATTTATTCTATGTCTCTGTTATTTGCTATTTTATTTCATGTACCTGCTACCATTTTAAATTCTCAAAATGTCTTTTTTTGTTGTCGCTGACTGCGTCTTCTCTAATTCAATACATTGCGGCAGTACTTTCTAACTTTACTGGCATGCCATTAATGTAACAGTTATTTATTTAAAAGTAAAAAGTAAAGTACCCCCGTCACGCCAAGTGGCGTATAGGGAAATATGGTGTTAGTGACCCTATATTTTACAGACCTTCATCACATGATTTTTGGGGTAATGTGGTCGGTATTACGCCCGTGCTGCTTTACTTTCCCAGAAAAATCCGGTACCCATTTAACGCTGGGTGAACCCGGAAGCCGTCGGTTGGGATCGAACCCTACCCATTGCCGTTTGTAGTCCAGTTCACTAACCACTGAGCTATCGCGGTTCCGGTTAGTTATTTAGTTATAGTTATTCGAAGGCCCCGGTATCACTGCAAGCGAATTAAAATCCATAATTGCACAACCGCCCGTGCCAGTGGAATCATCAAAATTAACATCTCATCAAATATCCAAACAAAGAAAGGCAGATACAATCTCCATCATAGCAGCTACAGCACACGCTACAAAACATTATGTCAAGCGGCACCGAAAGTGAAGGCAGCTGAATTGTCATTCGTCATACGATATCATCATTCGTCATAAGCAATCTGAATATAGAAACACCACCCGGATGAAAAGCACATCTCATGGTGTACACTAAACTCAGTAGCTCCGGCAGCAAACCGGACTTGGAAAATAAGGAAAGTGCAACAAGGAACATTTTTCAGACAGTGCCTCAACGGTTCCTGTCGCGTATATGAATGTGGTTTCTTTTGTGTAGCCGCAATGCTGATGACAACGCCTCCCGTTTTGTTTCGTTTAGCATTTCATCAATTTGTTGTATTAATAAAGAAAAAAACTATTATGATTAGAATCACATCAATGTTGTTTCAATTGTTTTATGTTTCCTTATAGACAATAACAGTCTTAATAGCAGAGACAGAGAATGAACTACAAGAAATGATAGACATAATAGTAAAGAAAAGCAACAAGAAGGGTCTCAGTCTGAATAGTAAGAAAGCAGAAGTAATGGTTATATCGAAGAAACAATCATCACCATCATGCAGCATAAAAATAAATGAGACAAATCTGAAACAAGTGCAACGTTTCAAATACTTGGGCACAATAATAACATCAGATGGGAGGCCACAGAAATGGGATTTCTCAGAAGAATGTTGAAAGTTCCCTGGACAGCTAAAAAGACCAATGAGGAGGTTCTCAAAGAGACCAACACAGAAAGGGAGCTCTTAAAAAAACACCAGAAAGAAGCAATCAACATTTTTCGGGCACATCATGAGTAGAGGAAAGTTGGAATACTTGGTTACAACTGGCAAAATAAAAGGAAAGAGAGCTCGCGGACGACAAAGAGAGAAAATACCGGAAAAAGCTTGGTGTCATGGCATGGAAAACGTTATCAACAGAACTGATACGATGCACTGTAGACTGTAGATAGAAGATTGTGGAGGGACATGATCACCTACGCCAACCGGTATGGCACATGATGATGATGATAGACAATAAGCCTTTTTAAAGAAGGTATTTACTGTACACAGCAATAAGCTACTCTTTTCTTAGATACTCGTGGGAAATATGCAACATTTTAACAGCAAATTGGTATAAAGTTTAACATATATCCTTTCATTAAACTTGACTCACTATGGATTTAGAAGATTCAAACATAGGTAATATTTCTGCAACTAATAAAACATCAAATAATAAAACGCTGTACATAGAGCTACGATCTTTTACAAACTCGATATTACATTTCGTAAACTTTAAAATAATTATTTGTGAATTATGTATGTCAGTGTCATCATCATCATTGAGTGCCGTATCCGGTTCGAAGGTTGGCTACCATGGAGCGATATTCCACTCTGTCTCTTGTTTTGATATTGCAAGTTGTCATAGACTGACTTGCCTATCTTTTGATGTTACACTTCCATGTTAGTTTTGGTCTGCCTCTGCCTCTTTTCCCTTGTATTTTGTTTTGCAAGATTACTTTCAGTAGGCTGCTGTGTCTTTTAACTTGCCCCACAAATCTCACTTGTCTTGTTTGAATTGTGTTAGTAATTTTATTTTCATTTTTACTTGTTTTAAAACTTCACCATTTTTTTCCTTTTCTTTCCATCCAATTCTTCCCATTCTTCTATAAATCCACATTTCAAAGACTTCAATTTAATGCTCTGTTCTGTTTCTTGTCCAATGTCCATGTTTACGCACCGTTAAGGAATGTTGAAAAGATGTAACATTCTGCTATTCTTAGTTTTAGCCCTGGTGTTATTTTCCTTCACGCTAGTATATTTTTAATAACACTAAAATTGCTTTTTACCATTACTATTCATGCAAATTTATACATCATTTATCAGTGGTTATTACCAGAGACAGGTAGATACTCACCATGGTCATTAGCAATTATTAATGGTCGCAACAAAAATGACAAAACTAAAGTAAATTAGTTTTTTTAATGAGTGGTTTTAGCCTCTATATTTTGTCAATATTTTTCTTTTCCTGCAATAGCTTTGAAAATAAACAAGCTTATTTAATGAACAATTTATCTGGCTTTAAACATATGTATGTTGGAATGTATTTTATGCTCTACTGATCGTATTAAAGCTGTACTGAGTAAAGACAGATCCAAGTGTTTATATATGTACTAATTCTACCAGGAAATGTTAAAATCCAAGAAGCCAAAACTAGAGCATTTTTAAAAAATTATCTCACAATCGTTATTATAATTTGTATGTCAGGGATTCTCCTAGCGACAATGTGGTGCTTCCTGTAGGGTCCATAATTTAAGCCAATCAAACGCATCAGTTTTTAGAGACCCAGTTTCGAAAAGAGGCAAGATAATGGTAGTTCCCCGTTAAATTGTCACCAAGTTACTAATTGTGGACTGCATAACCAAGTGAAGTTGATAAATGAGATCATTGACTCATTTATCATTGTTGTTCGGTTTGATTAGGAAGCTGCGGTAGTGCAATAGCTAATGCAATGCTCAAGAGGTTGGGTTCGATCTTTGTCGACGTTTCACACAACCATAAATGAGTACCTGATATTTTTTTGGGAATGAAACAGTACTGGCGTAGTTCTGGCCACAATACCCAAACCTATGAAAATTGTCGAAAAATATGTATCATCATCAAGTACCATGACTGCTTACATAGGTGATAATGTCTCTCCACAACCTTCGATCTCGACAGTTATTTATTATTTCTCTTCTGCCAAGCCATTCTCTTATGCTGTCTGGTATATTTTCTCTTTTCTTCCCTCTATCTCTTTGTCCCTAAAGCTCCCTTTGTCCGTAAATAATTCAAATTGTTCATTCCTCATTGCATGCCCAAAAAAAAAATGATGATTGTGTCTTCCTTTTTTTTTGGAAATTAGCTTTCTGTTTCCTTTGGTCTCTTTCAGAACGTTTTCATTTCTCTTCTTAGCTGTCCCTGGCATTCTCAACGTTCTTCTGTAAAACCACACTTCTACATCCGCCAGTGATTTTCTTGTCTGCTGTCCATGATTTACATCCATATGTTAAGATAGACTCTACATAACACTTTAGAATTTTTTTTCTTGTTTCTATTGTCAAAAATTGATTAGAGGTATCTTACTTATTTTTTGGGAAAGCTGCTTTTGCCTGAGCCATTCTGCAGCTCACATCTGTTGTACATCTACCGTCTGAGGTTAACATTAAAATATGGATACATCATATTGTCTATACCGCATTCAAGGAGTGATGGGATTCTTTCTTTGTTTGTACTAATTGACTGATTCTGCAGCAGCGCATCGCTGTGTATCTGTCTAGTTTAGATGAACTTTTACAATGTTTTCGAATGCTCAATGATGGAACTGAACTAAAAGTTACCGACGACTCACAACTGACTGTTACATGCATGAAGGATCAACGAATCAGAATTGATAAAAACAAAATTCCTACTACAAAGTCTCATACTAAGATGTCATAGCGCACTGTTGACCTATCTTCTTCTTTCCTTCCTCATCTGCCTTTCAGCGTCGAGGGGAGATATAATTTGCGGTCTTTTACTCGTCTGTTCGCCTCTGCTGCTGTTATGTTTTCTAGTGCTTCTAATATTCCATCGACCCATCTTTTACGTGGTCGACCCTTGGGTCTGGTGTTCTCACAACGTTTGTTGAAGGCTCGTTGTGTTGTGTTTTGTTCTTTCTGCCTTGTCACGTGTTGACCTATAACAACTAGAGATCACAACTTAACGAACACCCTTTTTGACGGTGGACAGTAAAGGAAGTAATCGTAAGTAGTAAAATTTCGTGGCATGGCGCAGTGCCAAAAAATACGGTTCGATCCCACTTCTGACCATATATTGTTCTTTGTTTTTTTTCTGTTGTTGTTTATTTGTCATTTTTTCTGAGTTCTGTAAAACTTACCTCTTCCTCCCATGATTCGCTGAAGTAATTGTAGTACGAATTCAAACAAAACATAATTTTCTTATTCATTTGTCCACAAAATGAATTATAATTTTAAAAATAAATTAATTAACATAAACAACAATTCATGACATATTGATATGGTATTTGCTTGCTTGCGTTCGCCCGATGACTTAAGGAGTGTACCTCGTCATCATCCGCCCTTAAAAGGACGTTAAGTAGGCGTGTCTGCGTTGTGTTGTGGCTTACAGTATAACTGTTATATTTGCGCCTTTCGGCCCAACACATCCGACCTCAGCATGACATTTTTGAGTACCGGGTTGTCTTCCCTCTTCGATCCCTACTCGCTTGGCCAGACTAGACAGGTTAGTCTGTTACTAGAGGCACCACGGAGAGGTGGAGCAGGGTCTGGAATTTTCTGGTTCACCGATCCTGGCGCAAGCCATCAGCTGTGGATCGCTGACAACTTCCAGCTCTGGTGCTGGGAGACGCGCCTTCGCCTCCGATATGGTAATTATGTGCACATAACCACTGTTGAAACCTATAGTACGTATTAGACCTGAAGTGCGGGTAATTATGTACACATAACCATCGTTGAAACCTATAGTACGTATTAGACCTGAAGCGCGGGTAATTATGTGCACATAACCACCGTTGAAACCTATAGTACGTATTAGACCTAAAGTGCGGGTAATTATGTACACATAACCATCGTTGAAACCTATAGTACACATTAGATCTGAAGCGTGAATCTAAACTAAATTGTACCTACTCCACCTATTCGCGGTGTCTCTAGAAACGGACTGAACAGGTCCAATCTGATCAAGTGCTTAGGAATCAAGAGGGAAGATAGCTCGGTACTCAAAAATGCCATACATGAGGTAAAATTTTTTTGGACTGAAAGAAGCCAACATCAAAGATGAATGTAAACCACAATACAGCGCAAGTACGCTCAGTTAACGCCCTTTTAATAGGGAGCGATAAAGAGAAATGTCTTCTTGAGTCGTCGGGTAAACTCAAATAAGGAAAGGTACAATTTAAGGTACAATATAGAGAAAGTAAGCTATTATTTAGTTAAATTCACCGTTACCATAGCAACGAGAAAGCTACTTTTGATATGGCCTACCTACAGTTCTCATACACAAAGCAAGGTCGATAGATGTCGCTGTACGGCTGAAGTAGGTTTCGACATTGAAGTTTATCTATTAGTAATGACTCGAAATACTTGAACTATATCACGACGGGTTGTTTAGTTATCAGTTTTGTGTGTGTGTGTTTTTTTTTTTTTATTGTTCCTGATGAAGGCCTATTGAGCCGAAACGTTGTTTAGTCTGTGTCGTCCACATGTCACGTAAAGCTTCTTACATACCATTTTTTTATTTTTTAATTTTTCTTTATATCACGACTGACAGGATACGTTGACTGGTAGTATAAAGATATTTAAATTTACCTCATTAAGCTGGAATGGGATTGTATTAGGTTTTCAGATAAAATATTTGAGGAGTCATGGCCTCCGTTGCCCTTCTATGAATATCCGCTGCTGCATTTAAAGTGAATGTGTGAATCTAGCAGCAGCGTTGGCATTAACAAAAAATCACACATCATTTGGGGACGAGAATCCGCATGGGCAGTAGCGTATTATATAACCCACTCGGCTACAGTGCACTGAACACGCATAGCAAACCACCAATACACGCCTCTGGAATCATTTCTATTTTAATTATTTCTGATCATCATCATTGAGTGCCATCTACGCAATAAAGGTTGGCTACCATGGAGCGCCATTCTTTCCCTGTCTCTTGTTTTGATGGTGCAGGTTGTTATAGGTTGATTTGTCCATCTTTTGATGTTACTCATCCATGTTAGTCTTGGTCTGCTCTGATACTGATTTCTGATAAGCACACGATTGCGCGCGCGCGCACACACACACACACACACACATGCCCCACACATACGTGAACGGATCACTGACCAGTTATCAATTCAACAGCTGTATAATGGGTATCAGTTACCCGGATGCAAAGTTACTTGTACATGAAATGTGGGGGGTCCTATGCGAATGCGATTAGATGATGAGAGATGGCTTCCGCGATGTCAGTTTTGTAAGATAACATATTGATAACTAGATGTTTAGAAGAAGAAAAAAATAAGAGAAACGCTCATTCATAGAACGAACAGTGAAATGTAGAAAAGTGATGACAACTTGACAGTTCTTCAAATGATGGAAAGTTAGTAGATAACCGGTGATATAAGGAAGTACGTAATGTAGCAAGCCGGGAAGGAAATATTAAGGAAGTGTTGAGTCCTGCCACAACAATGGTGCCGACGATATCGTCCATAAATGTTCATTAATGTGCAACTGGCCATTGAGAAATGTGTACAGTTGTGTAGATGACAATGTGCCGGTCAAACACATACACTCTCCATATCACTGAAAGTGCTGAAGTACTTTTTTTTTCTACAATTACTTATCCTGATTATCATTGGACTCTTTCGACTGGAACTGCTTCTACAATAATTGTGTACAAACAAAATATACCCCGTGTTCTTCCGTGTTCACTGGACGTTTACGTCCTCTTGAAACCCTGGACGTTCTTGTCTGGAGGCCTACGTCTGACTTATAAATCACACAGACCCTGTTCGCACTGGAAATAATTGAATGAAGAAATGAGTAGAGGTAGGGAGGGAGGGAGAGAGAAGGGAGGGAGAAGAGAAGGTGGAAGAGAGGGAGAGAGGAGGGAGGAATAGAAGGAGGGAGAGAGGGAGGGAGGATGAGAGGGAAAGAGGAGGGAGTAAAAGAAGGAGAGAGAGAGGGGGGGAGGAAGAGAGTAAGGAGGAAGAGAGAGAGGGAGGGAGAGAGACATGGATCGAAGGAATGTAAAGAAATAGATTTGCACGAAGAAAAATGGCTGCTTATTTCATTTGCTTTTGATGCTGCTGTTGCTGTAGTGGTCGAGGACAAAAGGATGGTGTGTGTGTGTTATACGTTCAGTGAGTGGATGGGTTGGGAAGAGAGTGCGTGTGTGGTTTTTTTTTATTCTTTTATGTAGTGATTTTTTAAAGACAAGTGGAACAATATTAAAACAGATAAATGAATTTGAATATTTGGGAACTTTGTTAACCTCAAACGGAAGATGTACACAAGAGGTGAGATGCAGAATGACCCAGGCAAAAGCAGCTTTCCGAAATATGAGGAAGAAACTATGCAATCCATTTTTGACCATAGAAATAAGAAAAAAATTTCTTAAATGTTATGTAGAGTTAGTCTTAACTTATGGATGTGAATCATGGATAATAGGACAACAGACAAGAAAATCACTGGCGGATGTAGAAATGTGGTTTTACAGAAGAATGCTGAGAATACTATGGACAGCGAAGAAGAGTAATGAAAACGTTCTGAATGATGCCAAAGCAAAAAGAGAGCTAATTTCCAATATTAGGAAGAAACAATCATCATTTTTGGGAATGCAATGAGAAGAGAACAGCTGGAATATATTGTAACAACTGGAACAATTGAGAGACGAAGAGATAGAGGGAAGTAAAGAGAAAAAAAATACCAGACAGCTTAAGAGAATGGCTTGGCAGAGGGTCAACAACAGAAATGATAAATAAATGTCGAGATCGAAAGTTATGGAGAGACATGATCATCTACACCAGCAGGCCCGGTCCTTGATGATGATGATGAGTGATTTATTAGATAGAAGTTTTGTTTAGAACTCTCGATTGATTATCTGAATTCTTTCTTATGCTGAAATTATTATGACAAAACATTGCTGGCCCACAACCAACTGTAGAGAAGGCCTAAGTGTAACCCCACTAGCGTGACGCTTCTGCTCAAGATTCACCTTTCCGAGCTGTAAACCGCTGACACAATCCTACCCACAACAGCCGTTGTTCAGAAACTTAAAACGTCACCCTCGTTGAGTTGCGCTCAGGCCTTGATTATAGTGGGCAGTAGCTGGCATGTGTGTGTGTGTGGGTAAGTCAATGCATGAATGCGTTTTAATGTTAGCGGTAAGGGCAGTGATTCCCAAAATTGTACCAGTCATGACCCCTTCTATAATGGCAGAAGTACTGCAGACCCTTCTCCAGTAACATTTGCTTAAGGGGAAATGTTAAACAGGAGTGCTGGCTACATTTGGGGAAGCAGTGAATAAGTATCTCCTTCATCTTCTTTCTTTCTTTCCTTCTTTCCTTCCTTCCTTCCTTCCTTCCTTCCTTCCTTCCTTCCTTCCTTCCTTCCTTCCTTCCTTCCTTCCTTCCTTCCTTCCTTCCTTCCTTCCTTCCTTCCTTCCTTCCTTCCTTCCTTCCTTCCTTCCTTCCTTCCTTCCTTCCATCCATCCATCCATCCTTCCTTCCTTCCTTCCTTCCTTCCTTCCTTCCTTCCTTCCTTCCTTCCTTCCTTCCTTCCTTCCTTCCTTCCTTCCTTCCTTCCTTCCTTCCTTCCTTCCTTCCTTCCTTCCTTCCTTCCTTCCTTCCTTCCTTCCTTCCTTCCATCCTTCCTTCCTTCCATCCTTCCATCCTTCCATCCTTCCATCCTTCCATCCTTCCTTCCTTCCTTCCTTTCATCCTTCCTTCCTTCCTTCCTTCCTTCCTTCCTTCCTTCCTTCCTTCCTTCCTTCCTTCCTTCCTTCCTTCCTTCCATCCATCCATCCATCCATCCTTCCTTCCTTCCTTCCTTCCTTCCTTCCTTCCTTCCTTCCTTCCTTCCTTCCTTCCTTCCTTCCTTCCTTCCTTCCTTCCCTCCTTCCTTTCTTCCTTCCTTCCTTCCTTCCTTCCTTCCTTCCTTCCTTCCTTCCTTCCTTCCTTCCTTCCTTCCTTCCTTCCTTCCTTCCTTCCTTCCTTCCTTCCTTCCATCCTTCCTTCCTTCCATCCTTCCTTCCTTTCTGCCTTCCTTCCTTCCTTCCTTCCTTCCTTCCTTCCTTCCTTCCTTCCTTCCTTCCTTCATTTCTTTCTTTCTTTCATTGAACTCCATGTGAACATAGTTGAATATATATGAATCTCTGCTTCCACCTCTAGAATGAGTTCCACGAGAATAATTTGTTCCCCTCTGTAAACTCAGGGAGGGGGCCTCGGTGGTCTAGTTGGGAAAACCACCCGACTGGACTAGCGACGTTCGGACAACCCGTGTTTGATTCCCGCGGTGTTAGCAGTGTGAGTTGTACTCGTGGTTAGAAAAAAGAAAAAACCCTCACGGCCGACCCAGCTGTTGGCAGAATTGGGTACCAGGGTATTACCCTGGGAAGGTGAGGAGTATCGCCTCGCATCGTGAGTTTCAATGCTTGGTGATGATCTCCGAACACTTCTGGATAGGCAGCCGAGCACATATGGGCTAACTCGCGTGATAAGACGCCGGTTCAAGACTCATGCTTTACCTTTACCTTTACTCAGGGATATACTTATTGAGTTATTGAGTTATTGAGTTATTTGCGGGTCATCATCATCATTGCACTCCGAACATGTCCATAGGTGCTCAGATCCCCTCCTCAGCAATTCCCTCAGTGTCCAGCGACTGACGACTCCAGTTCTATGTTGGTTGATAAGTCTTCTTACACGGCCACTAAGTTTCTCATTTCTGTCTGTGCCCAACTTAACTCCCATTGATTTTAATTTGTCGAAAGCTCACAGTGTATCCGCGTAGTAAAAAAAGTAAAGTAAAGTACCCCCCGTCACGCCAAGTGGCGTATAGGGAAATATGGTGTTAGTGACCCTATATTTTACAGACCTTCAGCACATGATTTTTGGGGTAATGTGGTCGGTATTACGCCCGTGCTGCTTTTACTTTCCCAGAAAAAATCCGGTACCCATTTAAGGCTGGGTGAACCCGGAGCCGTCGGTTGGGATCGAACCCTACCCCTTGTCCGTAGTAGTCCAGTTCACTAACCACTGAGCTATCGCGGCTCCTACTAATTTTTAGGGAATTAGTAAAACCCAGGTGTCCTCGCCAGGATTACGAACCCCGGCTGTTGCCGTGGTAAGCCAACCGCCTATCGATTGCGCTAACCGGACACCCTGTATCCGCGTGCTGTGGAGATATTTACTGGAGTTGGCCAGTTTATAACGTGGAAACGGGTTCTGGACCGTGTTACTGAGTAAGTGCACGTGAGTCTCGACCATCCAAAGCATCAACGTTCAGCGACGTTCATCATGACGACGGTAAGTGTAAGTTTTCAGATGCAGCCCAAACGACATCATCGAAAAGGAAAACACGACGGGGCAAGAGAGGTGGCATTAAACTGTCAGGGATATACCTTTTCAGGGAATTCAAGGTCTCCGATAACCTTCTTCTTCCTATTGTCATCCACTTTATGTTCAAATTTCTTCGTCAACGCTGCAAAGTTTCTGAAACATTGGCAGCATTTTTCAATTTTATTTCTCTGATACCAGTTTTGAAACTTGAATACAAATGCATGAGAATTTTCCGTCTCGAATTAGAAAGTATGCCCCTTTTCACTAAAGTCTTACGGTCAGTTTATTTAGCTGGTGTGAGATGTTTGCTAAATAAGGATCTTTTTTTATTTCGAGTTTTGTCCTACAGCTCAAACACTGTTGATAGGTTATGACAATCAGAGTATAGAACAATGTTGACAAGCAAAATGTCTGTCAGAATTAACGTATTTGCTTTGCTTTTTAAAGAAACGTGTGTTTTAGGTTCTAGATTTGTAGAAATATACATTTTAAAAAAAATAGAGAATCAAGTATCGCTTAAAGAAGAGCTGAAACAGTCTTACTGCAAAGAAAGTAACGAAGGGATGAAGGAAGGAAGGAAGGAAGAATGGAAGGAAGGGAGGGAGGGAAAGAATGGATTAAGGAAGGAAGTAAGGAAGGGATGAAGGAAGGAAAGAAGGAAAGAAGGAAAGAAGGAAAGAAAGAAGGAAGAAAGGAAGAAAGGAAGAAAGGAAGGAAGGTAATGATTGAGGGAGTGAGAAATGAAGGTAAAGTGAGTGGTATGAAAGAAAGGAATTCTCTGTTGAGAAAAAATAGTATACAGACATGGATTGAAACTGTCACAAGCGAGCAGGGCTGGATAACGCCTAAACTAAATAAGCGTCACCTTACGGCCTCACAATCCGAAGGGGCCTCATATTTGTTTAAATTGTAATCTATGATAGAGACCTCTTGGTGTTAGATTGTTAACAGGGGGACTCAAAGTTTCACTTAGCTTAGCGCAGCTTAGGGCTCACAGAGTCTAAATCTAGTCTTAGAAGCAGAGTATTTATCAGTTCTGATTCACTAGTCCTGACGTCAACGGTCAACTGTGGGCTGCTGACGGCTTTAATTTGATTCATTGTGAGACCCAAAATAATTGCACACAATCTACATAACCCACAACTACTCTTGTCTCAGGCGGAGTCTTTAAACGAAGATAGATATTGAGTCAAAGTTCATCAAACCAAATTACCAATCACACTCACTAGGACACCCTGTCCTAGTTAGATACCTGGTGACATATGAACGGGGAAATACCATTATCGTGTTTCCTTTTGAAATTAGGTCTCTAAAAATTGATGCCGTTGATTGGATGATTAAAATGGCCAAAAGGAAGCACGGCATTGGTGCTAGGAGAATCCCCTCCAAAGGGTGGAAAAATGCGGATTAAAAAAAAATTGCTCTAAATTTGACTGCCAATTTGAGAACCTACCAGTATATAAGCCAGTTTAGCTAATGCAGGCAGATATCAGGTTACAAAGATCATTAGTAGAACATTATTAACGTAAAGTAAAAGATAAATCATTATCACAATAGCTAAAGTAACTTGTTTCTTACAAAACTAATTGAAAACAAATTCTAAAATCTAAAGAAATTTAAACTATCCATCGAAAATAATAATAATCACAATAATTTGCTTACATTTCGCCATTTGTCGACGAATCTAACAATGGTAAGTATTTGCAATGTCTGTGAGTGCATATGCGAGCGTATATGCGAGCGTGTTTCAATCTAATTGATAGCCATTGATTTATACAGCGTAAACTTACTTAGATTAATATATAACAAGTTATTTTAAATCTGAAAAAAAAGATAATTCAATAACTGTAGCACGAGGGTTTATTTGTCGCAGTAGATAAAAGTTGTGCTAATTTGAAAAAAAGACAGATATAAATAAACAATCATTATCGAGTACCGGGCCTACTGGCGTAGGTGATCATGTCTCTCCACAACTTTCGATCTCGACAGCTATTTATCATTTCTGTTGTTGATCTTCTGGCAAGCCATTCTCTTTAGCTGTCTGTTATTTTTTCTCTATGCTTCCCTCTATCTCTTCGTCCCTCAATTTTCCCAGTTGTTACAATATATTCCAGCTATTCTCTTGTCATTACGTGGCAAAAAAATGATAATTGTTTCCTCCTAAAATTGGAAATTAGCTCTCTTTTTGCTTTGGCCTCTTTCAGAACGTTTTCATTACTCTTCTTAGCTGTCCATGGTATTCTCAACATTCGTCTGTAAAACCACATTTCTACAGACTCCAGAGATTTTCTTGTCTGTTGTCCTATTGTCCATGATTCACATCCATATGTTAAGACTGGCTCTACAAAATATTTAAGAACAAACAAAAACAAAAGTTCTTGTAATTCAGTGACTTTATAGCAAGAACAACTGAAGGAAATACGGAACAGAAACTACACTCATCATTTACAGAAACAACCTTTGTATTGAGGGCACGCATTTAAAATTGGAATATTCATGCCACAATAGCTAAAAATATATATACATAAATTAGAGAAGAAGCAGTGAGCAAACAAAAGAGAAAATATTCAAAATTAAAGTACGAAAGATCATTAATAAAATAATATACATAACTTGAGCACGTATATTTACTTACATTAAATATTCTGCTTTATTGCAAACAATATTTTAAGATCGGAGCATTTGAAAGTTGTTGAGGTGCTGATGATACTGTACTACTAGCAAAAAATCATAAAGGTCTACAACAATTACTTAATGAAATAAATATGACAAGCAAAAAATATGGATTATATAAGAATATCAAAAAGACTAAAACTATGATCATAAATAAGTAAAGAGTCCCGTCACGTCAAGTGGCGCATAGGGGAATATGGTGTTAGTGACTATATATTTTACAGACCATCAGCACATGATTTTTGGGGTAATGTGGTCGGTATTACGCCCGTGCTGCTTTACCTTCCCAGAAAAAAATCCGGTACCCATTTAAGGCTGGGTGAACCCGGAAGCTGTCGGTTGGGGTCGAACCCTACCTCTTGACCTTTAAATTATGATCATAAACAAAGATAATACTCAAAACCTACTATTGGATATTAAATTTGAAGGAATAGACATTGAGACAGTTCATATTTACAATTACCTTAGACATACTATAACCAGTGATGGAAAATGAAAATTGAAGCCTTTAAACTGTGGATTAATAGAAGATTAGGAAAAAGTGAATGGAAAGAAAAGAAATCAAACGATGAAGTTTTAAAACAACTAAAATTTAGAAGAGAACTACAAAACACAATTAAAACAAGACGAGCAGGGATCGAAATAGGAAGACAACCCGGTACTCAAAAATGTCGTGCTGAAGTCGGATGTGTTGGACCGAGAGGCGAAAATATAACAGTTATACTGCAGACCATAACACAACGCAGACACGTCCACTTAACGTCCGTTTAAGGACGGATGACGAAGAGGAATTCTACAGTCTACAAATACTATAGAATACTTTAGTCATCGGGCGAACGCAAGCAAACAAGACAAATGAGATTCTTGGGGCATGTTAATAGACACAGTAGCCTACTAAAAGTAATCTTGAAAGGGAAAATACAAGGTAAAAGAGGTAGACCAAGACTAACATGGACGAGTAACACCAAAAGATGGACATGTCAGCCTATGACAACCTGCACCATCAAAGTAAGAGACAGAGCGGAATGGCGCTCCATGGTAGCCAACCTTCGATGCGGAGACGACATTAAGTGATGATGAAGTAATGTAAATGTATTTTGTTTATACTCGCGTACGTTATTTTGTTTGTTTTCATTTCTATGTGCAGTGCTTGCAGTTTTCTTTTTTCAGTTCAAAGTGATTGAGAGATGAAAGACTGTAAGAATCCCCACGCTTACACTCAATGTTTGTAAGTTTTTTTTTTATCTTTCCCTTTTCAGATCTCAATTGCCACCCAAGCTTGCATCGGAGCAATGGTCTTATTTGCAGCAGTCGTGGAACAAACATTATCTTCTGTTGTCGTTTGTCGAGCCCCGGAATATCTGACATCACTCAGGAACGAAGTTCGTCCGTTTTACACTCTTATCAACGATCCTTCCACAGATAACCTTGTTTCTCAGGGACCCAGTGCTTTTATGAATTGTAAGTTTCCATAAGCCGCTCTTTTTAAAAAGAAGATAAATTCTTCTCACGCCATAGTTTTAGGACATAGAAATGAAGCAAATCTGTAAACATAATAATGTCTTGCATGTCCAAATTTACAGAGAAGATAGACAATAGTGAGTGATATGGTATGAAGATTAGTTACCATGTTGAAAGATCTAAACCACTTTGATCTTGTTTCATTACATTTCATTGTAATAATTGTAAGCCACGTAAATGGTTCATGACCCAGTGTCCATGTTATACTTGCTAATATCAGTGTGTACTTATAGCAACCGTCGACATGATCTTTACAGGTAACCAAATAGGACAACCCAAATTATCAGTTCACACAACTGACTCGTGGCACTCTGGGATGTCAACATGTCCATGGGTCATGCATTTTAACGAGGATGTTGAAGGTTTAAGGTCAGTTTATTTATTATTCTTTCTAATCTTCGTACTATTCTTCGTTCGCTCTTAATATAAAGAACTATAACCAATCCCACAATTTATGGTAAGTCTGCACTTCTCGGCTCATCACATCCAATTTGGACAATTAGTCGCTTTAACACGATCATATTGAAATCATCTGTTGTGGAAAACTGTGGGATTTAGCGGGTCATTTCTTACTGGGACCCACAAAGAAAGCACTGAAATCTGCAGTTTACAGTTGTAAAGTAATACCAGGAAACAAGTATATTTATCAGCATCTGACCACAAAATAAGATCGGGTGTGATCTGTTATCATTTATGAAGTGTTTCATCAAGCCCGTTGATAATACCAAACAGGAAGATGTATTCTATAAATTAATAAACTCAAGGAAGAAATTATCATGGCATTATGGGATATGCTTTTTTTTCTGTATGCGACACACTCATAGCATATGAAGTTAATAGGTTAAACTGGTGTGTTCATTTTGGTATGTTATCTAATGTACATGATTACGGGTAAAGATAATGGTGATAAGCAGATATACTCGTAGTATGATCTTCAAGTCGGTTTTACAGGTCAGGTCAAGATGGCGTGTTGTGTTATAAAATGTGTCCCTTTCTTGCAGGTTTCCCTGTCGCATTGCCACAGCCAGACTTTTGTGGGATAGCACTGTCGATGTAGATACTCATTCTCGACGCTGTTTGAGAGTACCGGGGTAAGTCTAATCCTCGCTATACTAGGCCATGATCATCACTAAATATGCATAAAGTGAAACACATTTAAATAAATAAAACAATCTTCGCTTTTAAAGCAGGTCAACATGTGTACTTAACATAGTCTGTGAACTAAAGTAGGTCAACATGTGTACTGAACATAGTCTGTGAACTATAGTAGGTCAACATGTGTACTGAACATAGTCTGTGAACTATAGTAGGTCAACATGTGTACTGAACATAGTCTGTGAACTATAGCAGGTCAACATGTGTACTGAACATAGTTTGTGAACTATAGTAGGTCAACATGTGTACTGAACATAGTCTGTGAACTATAGCAGGTCAACATGTGTACTGAACATAGTCTGTGAACTATAGTAGGTTAACATGTGTACTGAACATAGTCTGTGAACTATAGCAGGTCAACATGTGTACTGAACATAGTCTGTGAATTATAGTAGGTCAACATGTGTACTGAACATAGTCTGTGAACTATAGTAGGTCAACATGTGCACTGAACATAGTCTGTGAACTATAATAGGTCAACATGTGTACTGAACATGGTTTATGAACTATAATAGGTCAACATGTGTACTGAACATAGTCTGTGAATTATAGTAGGTCAACATGTGTACTGAACATGGTTTATGAACTATAATAGGTCAACATGTGTACTGAACATAGTCTGTGAACTATAGTAGATCAAATAAAAAAAAACACTAACAGTTCAAATTTCAGGCTAGATTATAATCTGTTTAATTTGTTAATAATAATTAAAACGCAGATTGTTGTACTCTCGATTGATGCATTTCAATTGTTTATTGTTCCAAACATGTCATCAATATTCTCTTATATTAAACATTTCATGTTTGCAATTATTTGGTTGTGGTTGGAGGGGAATGCATATAGAAATAAAAATATAACAAAAAAATATAGAATTTAATTTAGTGTAAACCCCCCCCCCCCCCCCCCCCCCTAAATGTTGCAAAGTTTCTAAGAATCTGGTTTCGGTTTTAAAGCTAAAATTCCGCTCTGATGTTAAAACAATTAGTTGCTGAAGTGAAAAAAAAAAAAAAAGATAATTCAAATTAGCAGTTGAAAGTAGCTAGTTAAATGATCATGTTACATGTTTTGTCTCACTTTACAATCAAAAACTTGTAACATTTCACCCCAACAGGTCCAGACATCGACGTATCGACAACAAATTATGTAAAGAGCTTCAGCAGACAATTCCAGTAGTTGCCAAAACCGGATGTCGCAATGGGGTCTACGACTACGCCATCCAGAACATCAACATCACCGTTGGGTTCACCTGTGCCTTCGTACAATAACCAGCGACTGTTGCTGTTGTTATTTAAAATGTTCTTACCTCATTCAGTATGATTTTTGCTTACTTTATTAATTTTGTTTCGTTTATTTCAAATATATAGATATTATGACAAACCTCAAGTTATACTTTTATGCTCAACAATTCTATAGAGAGCATGCTGTAAACGTTAATGTTGTCAGTTGCTTCAGCCATTTACGATCTTGTTTGGCACGTGCTCTGGTTGGGGTCTTGAACTGGTTCAACCATTTACGATCTTGTGTGGCACGTGCTCTGGTTGGGATCTTGAATTCTGTTCCTTCTGAATGGTTTCTGCATGCATTTCCGATTTAGGAATCCCTCTTTCATCCAGCTTAAGGTAATGTCACATAGCTACATCTCCATATGACGTGGCTGTAGCCACATCCATCCAGAATCTTATAAACAAGCTAGTGGTAGCAAACATAAACATTGGTCCAACAACGGTGACCCTAAAGGTCGAGGGTTAGACACAAACAGTTAAAGCAAGTCCATTATTAAAAGAGATTGCAATCAATATAAAGGTATATCTCTTCTCAGCCACGTAGGAAAGCTATAAGGCCACAATTGTGGAAAAAAGGCTGAGACCAAAAATAGAACGATTCGAACGGTTCGAACTGAACGAAAAATAGAAACGGCGATTCTCAAATGGGGTTCCAAAATAAAACAGGATGTACTGGCGCTCTATTCACATTAAAACAGCTTGCACAAAAAATTACAGAACACAATCACAATTTGTATATAGCTTTCATAGACCAGGATAAAGCACTCTATAGAGTAAATAGAAAATAACTGTGAGAGATACTAACAATATACAGAGTAAGTCAACATCTAACCAACCTAATTAAAATTATCGACATCAACAGCTGCTGCACAGTCAAAAAAGCAGCAGGCTA
Organism: Megaustenia siamemsis; assembly: GCA_032433765.1. NCBI lineage: Eukaryota > Metazoa > Mollusca > Gastropoda > Stylommatophora > Ariophantidae > Megaustenia > Megaustenia siamemsis. The sequence goes on from JAVIAB010000008.1 coordinate 47,168,174, forward strand.
CACAGACCACTTCGAAGTTAGATCAGGCGTAAGGCAGGGATGCGTACTATCCTCCCTACTGTTTATTACATACATGGACTATACATGCAAGTTAGCCAACCTATCAAAGACAGAGGAGATCAACGAGCTTTAATTTGCAGACGATCAGGAACTAATACATGGACAAATAGAAGATCTACAAGAACACTTAAATAAACTCAACAGCTCAGGCACAAAATACAGCACGAAAATCAACACCAACAAAACAGAAGTCATGAATGTCGCCAAAAATAAACAGACCATCAACATAACTATAGAAGGCAGGCAACTAAAACAAGTAGAGGAATTCAAATGCCTAGGAAGTTTAGTGACAAACGATAATTCTCAAACGGCAGAGATAGAATCAAGATGCAACAATGCTTGTCAAATCATCGGACAGTTATCGCCACTATTGCCCAACAAGGAGATAACTCTGGAGGCAAACGGGCACTGTACAATACAATCTTCATCCCAACGTTGTACTACCAATGCCAGTCCTGAGCCCTAGATGCAAGTACGATAAGAAAAATAACCTCTACGGAGATAAAATGTGTTAGACGAATGACAGGAAACAGTCTGAGAGATAAGATCAGAAATGAAGAACTAAGAAAAAAAGCTAGGAGTAGCCCCAATGGAATATATAAAGAAACAACAAATAAAATGGTTTGGCTACGTGACAAGACAGAGTTATCAAAACACAACACAACGAGCCCTTAATAAACTTTGCGAGAATACCAGACCCAATGGCCGACCACGAAAAAGATGGATCGATAGAATATTAGAAACGCTAGGAAACATAACAGCAGCAGCAGATGCGAGCAGAAGAGCAAAAGACCGTAAATGATATCTCCCCTCGACGCTGAAAGGCAAATGGTAAAGGAAAAGAAGAAGAAGAAGTTTACTACAAGTACGCCTGTTACTCCAATGTCTCTGCTACTGATTTGCTTCTTCGTTAACCAAAAACACAGATCTTTACACAATGTTTTATATTATTTTGCCAGCTCTGCTCATATTTGATTTTGATATTATTATTTCACTACATACGCAAAAAAAAAATGTTCTTTTAAAAACAAAATAACTGATTGTGGCAATTAATTAGAGGTTCAATTACTTCAATCACATGTTATTTATTGTATTTGTAATCACTTGAAATAAAAACAAATGGTGTCAATGTTCATGATTAAAAATAAAAAGTTTGAGTATAAAGTTACAAAATATCATCATCATCGTGTGCCATACCGGTTGGCGTAGGTGATCATGCCCCTCCACAATCTTCTATCTACAGTGCATCGTATCAGTTCTGTTGTTGACTGTTTTCCATGCCATGACACCAAGCTATCCAGTATTTTCTTTCTTTGTCGCCCGCGATCTCTCTTTCCTTTTATTTCGCCAGTTGTAACCAAGCATTCCAACTTTCCTCTTCTCATGATGTGCCCGAAAAATGTTGATTGCTTCTTTCTGATGTTTTTTAAGAGCTCCCTTTTTGTGTTGGCCTCTTTGAGAGCTTCTTCATTGGTCTTTTTAGCTGTCCGGGGAACTTTCAACATTCTTCTGAGAAATCCCATCTCTGTGGCCTCTAATCGTCTTTTCATTTGTTTGTCTACTGTCCATGATTCGCTTCCATAGGTCACCATAGGTCACCCGGGACACCCCTGGGCAAGGTGGAGCTCCCGTTTAGCCCCCCTATCAGGGTTAGGTGAAGCCATTGGAGCAGGTGGTGGATGGTGTTGTGGGAGTAGCCGACAAGTAGTGCCGGTTATGGTCCTTACACCGCGATGGCAGGCAGAGGATCTCATGTATAGAGACAATGGCTGCGATCTCCGACTGGTACAGTCACTGCCAAGAAGGAAAGAAATGGCAAACTACCTTCTTAAATTGCCTGGACTAATCATACAAAATATAAGTATTTTAAATATAAAAAACAACTTATTATTTATTGTGGCAATTCTACTTTATTTTACACTACTGCTAGTGATAGTTTTAAGTTTTACTTGTGCATTACGTTTTCTATAACAATCTCACTTACACTTTACAGTGTTCGCTGTAATAATTTTACTAGTGACGTATACTGCCGGTTGTGACAATGTTACTTATCTGTATAATGTTGGCTATAACTATTTAAAACAAATACTACTGTGTGTTAATTAAGTACGTTACGGTAAATCGGTATGCTTGTACACGGGCACACAAATAATACAAGCAAATATTGAAACATAATACACGGTTTTTCACTCGTGATGTTATTGATGCGATTAATAACTTTGTAATTAAAAAAAATATTCAAAAAAGAAAATACGAATGTTGTCTTTTGATTGAATGAGCGAGAAGGAAAATAAGAAATGAGTTCTTGGAATATTAATTTGTTCAATGTACAGAGCAAAGATGAATGTGAGTGCATAGAGGTGGTGCTCTCCATCATCATCATCATCATCATTATTAAGTACCATGCCTGCTAGCGTAGATGATCATGTCTCTCCACAACTTTCGATCTCGACAGTTATTTATCATTTCTGTCATGTTGTTGACCTTCAGCCAAACCATTCTCTTAAGCTGTCTGGTATCTTTTCTCTTTGAGTCCCTTTATCTCTTCGTCCCTCAATTTTCCCAGTTGTCACAATATAATCCTGTTCCCTTTCCATTAGACGGCCAACAAATGATGATTGTTTCTTCCTAATTTTGGATATTCGCTCTCTTTTTGTTTTGGCCTCTTTCAGAAAGTTTTCATTATTCTTCTTAGCTGTCCATGATAATCTCAACATTCTTCTGTAAAACCACATTTCTACAACCTTCAATGATGTCCTTGTCTCTTGTCTTATTGCCCATGATATTTTATCCATATTTTAAGACTGGCTCCACATTACTTTTAAGAACTCTTTTTTTTGTTTCTATAGTCAAAAATGGATTGCATAGTATCTTCGTCATTTTGTCTCAAATTACAAACACAGATTTGTTAATTCGTTTATAAGACTCCAGGCATTGACTGTTTCTTTTCATGGCAGACTGAAAATTGAGTAGACAAAATACCCTCTCTACATGAACATTGTGACGCCATCTCTTTATACCTTTCAGCTCCCTGTGTAACATAGGTCTTCAACAAACACTTTTCAAGCCGTTCTGTTTCTTGCCACATTGTGACGTAGAACTGTAAAGTAAAACTGACAGATACGATAGAGGTCAACTCAGAATCTGAATATTCATTCAGAGAGTTAACTTTCTGCTCATCTAAAGTATAATCTTCCTTAATTAGATTAACTGTACATTGTTTGAGGCTGCAGAATTGATCAAACAGTTTTGACTCCTCAATTGTAGTTTCTTTCGTTTGTAGGTAATATAAAAAAAATGAATCAGACTGATTAAACTTATTGGTGTTACAATTTTCCATTTTCATCCATTGATAGAATTTCAGTTAAGTCCCTTTATGCAAATATCTATTGCAAACTCTTGTACTTGTAAAACTAGACAATTGGTTCTATGAAATATATTCATGTTCGCACTAATTCATTCACTTTGCGAAATTCTAATGCTTCTTTTATATTCATGTTCGCTCTAATTCACTCAATTTGTGAAATTCTAATGCTTCTTTTATAATCATGTTCGCGCTAATTCCCTCCTTCTTCTTCTAGCCTTCCTCCATTGCCGTTGGCGTCGAGGGGAGATACAATCTGCGATTCTTTGCTCTTCTGTTGGCCTCTTCTGGTGTTATCCTTCCTAGTGACTCTAGTATTCCCTTTATCCATCTCTTTCTCGGTCTTCCTCTTAATCTGGCGTTTTTGTAGCGTTTGTTTATGGCTCTTTGAGTCATTGTAAGTTCTTTTTGTCTTGTTATGTGGCCGAATCAATTCCCTAATTTTAAGAAATTCTAATGCTTCTCGTATATTCATGTTCGCTCTAATTCACTCAATTTGATACATTCTAATGCTTCTTTTATAATCATGTTCGCTCTAATTCACCCACTTTGAGAAATGCTAATGTTTTTCTTATATTCCTTTGTAAAAACTATTCAAATCTATTCCTTAGTGGAGTTAAAATAGAATCTTATTTTAATGACACGTTTTCCTTTTTAAATTTAAATACTTTTACTTAAACAATAAATGTACCAGAAAAAAAAAGAAATAACAGGGGGACAACTCTGCCAGCTATTCTTCAAAGAAGTTTCTTATGACTTTTTGAACATTTTTTTTTTTGTAATTCTGAAAGAAACGAACTTTCAATGTAGGATACATTTTTGGATCTTTGCAGTAACGGTGAAGGAGATTCAACCATCTTGTTTTAGTGTGACAATAAAACTGTATATTTGATTTCAACAAAATCATTAAAATGATTTCAACTCTTCTACTCTCACTGCATACAGTTGTATCAATATGTGCCTTGCAGAACTTACAAATCACCGTGTACATAGTTAACAATATAATAACAGAAAATATGCTTAGCTTCACTTTCGTTTCATTAAAATAAGGACCGCAGATAGGCTGATGGTTAAGTCGGTCCTATTATATGGCTGTGAAACATGGAGAACAACAAAATTGACAATCATGAAGATACAGACTTTCATTAATGGGTGCTTACACAGAATAAAAGGATGTAAATGGCAGGACAAGATTACTAACATAGAATTATGGAAATGTACCAATCAAATACCAGTGGATAAAGAGATACAGCGAAGACGATGGCGCTGGATAGGACACACACTACGGAAGCCAACTGAGAGTATTACACAACAGGCCCTTTTTTGGAATCCCCAGGGAAAAGACAAAGAGGAAGACCAAGGAATTCTTGGAGAAGACAGATAGAAGCAGAGATGAAGATGATGGGGAAGACATGGAATGATCTTACAAAAAATGGCAAAAAACAGATCGACTTGGAAAGTGTTTGTTGAAGACCTATGCTCCACAGGGAGCTGAAAGGTAGAAGAAGAAGAAGAGATAGGCTGATGGATAATCGAAAAATGTTTCCAGATTGAAACCACGGCACATTAGATTGATCTCGTACTCGAGGACATAGTGAACTAATGTGGTCCTTTATAATTTTGTGGATTCGACTATATGAACTAAATCTAGTGTGTGTAGTACACATTGCAACAAAGGGCAATGCGTCACGATTGCATATAAAAAGTGTACATCAATATACAAGGAAGACAATTTCTTATTTTCTACAACACTTGAGCGAACGTCGAAAAAAAAACAGCTAAAAAGCAACATGTCCTACAAAATCCGGACGTCTGAATGTGCTGCATGCCTAACCCTGAAGCTGGCAACTAACGCTAAGTCACTGCATCTTACATGTGACAAAACCTGTAATTTCTTTCTGAATACTTCTGTAATTGTGAATGGCTTTGTATAAGACAGTCGATTCACATAGAAGAGAGAGAGAGAGAGAGAGAGAGAGAGAGAGAGAGAAAGAGAGTAGCTAGTTTCTATTGAAGAGGCAGAGTACGAGCTGGAAAATCTCCTGCCGCCATTGAAGGGTCAACGACACAAACAATATCAAGACTTCACTTTACCTCGCAGAACTGCTCCCCATCCCTATCATAATAATAAAGAAAACGTTTGCTGATAATATATAGTGGTCGACGAGATGACAACCGCTGTAGCACCTGCAGTACCAGAATCTGTTGATGAAAAAGACCTCAAGAACTGGCAAACTCCGTCTTCTCCAACATTACACGGGAAATAAGAAAAGTCGTTCCATCCCGCCACATCATCTTCCTGATCCTTATCTGTAACCAAATAAACTATAACATATATTTTTTAATGAGAAAGAGAGTTCATCGGTGCTATATAGAACCAATTCTGACCTATGGAAGCGAATCATGGACAGTAGACAAACAAATGAAAAGACGATTAGAGGCCACAGAGATGGGATTTCTCAGAAGAATGTTGAAAGTTCCCTGGACAGCTAACAAGACCAATGAGGAAGTTCTCAAAGAGGCCAACACAAAAAGGGAGCTCTTAAAAAACATCAGAAAGAAGCAATCAACATTTTTCGGGCACATCATGAGAAGAGGAAAGTTGGAATACTTGGTTACAACTGGCAAAAAGGAAAAGGAAAGAGAGATCGCGGACGACAAAGAGAGAAAATACTGGATAGCTTGGTGTCATGGCATGGAAAACAGTCAACAACAGAACTCATACGATGCACTGTAGATAGAAGATTGTGGAGGGACATGATCACCTACGCCAACCGGTAAGGTACATGATGATGATGATGATATATTTTTTTGCGTTCGCCAGCATTCACCTCTGGCGAAGTTCCTAGAGACTAGGAACTGAATTTTACGTGTTAATCCGTTTTTCCCTGGCAGCCGTGTGCAGAGGTGTCCCTCGCCGTACAGGCAGATAACTCCGTCTTCGGAGGTACTCATATATTTTTTTCGTCGATGAGTAATTGAGGTTTCAAGCCGGTCCTCGCTGCTGAGACCCGGTTACCGCAGAGAGAAATCATAAATAAAAACCCCAACTGGTACCCCAGCCGGGATTGAGACCAACCAGTCCCCCGAAAACTATGATATAGAAACTTTATAAACTTCCTTTCTAGAAATGAACTTTCTTATCAGTAGCTTCTTATTTCATTCATATTCTTTTTTTTCTCAGATGGCTAAAACTGACATTTACTAGTCCATGTTTCTGATCTCTCACTTGTTATTTTTTTGCTGTCTGTTCATTTTTTTTTTTTTAACAACGAATTTTGCCACTTTCTCATTTTCCCTTGCAAACCTTTCGTTCTTTCAATTCAAAGGAAAGCAGTAATATTTTATTATTTGTACAACTTTTATTACAAATTCATTAATCACAACAGTAAAATCAGTTTCATTAGAGAAACAAGTTTGCTTTGTAATGATTGTATTTACTAGTGGCATGCTCTGTGTACGCATTTCATGTTGATTTATAATCGCATATTAAATTAACGCACTAACAATGTTAGTATTTGAAACATTCTCATTGGCTTTTCATTGAAGTGAGGGTTGTCAATCAAAACAATAAACATCAAATGGCAGGATATACTAATCAACTCAGATATCGTGAGGTGGTCTAAACTTTGGTCAAATGACGTATTTTGTGTTACAGTGAAAATAGTTTAACCAGTTTGTTTTGTATGCGTTTGCATGTGTGTGTGTGTGTGTGTGTGTGTGTGTGTGTGGGTGCGTATATGTGCGTGTGTTATTTTTGTTACATTTTATAGTCCAATCCACGAGTAGTTGCAAAATGTATTACTGTAGTTGTTGCTTACTCCAGCCTCTATATTGTGGGTTGCTGCATCATTGAATGATAGTTATTATCTAATTGCATAATCTAATTAAAAAGAGCCGTGACTTACAAATACAATGTTATATGACAAATTGTCATGCTGTGCATATTTTAGCGGAATGTTTGACGTTGTGATGTTTTATAATTAATGCAACCACAACTTTAAAGTGGGGTAGTTTTGATTGGTGCAAATTAATTGTTTTTTTTTTTTAAAAACGCATATACATATTTATATTTATAATTTATAAATCAACTTCTGCCATAGTCATAATTTTTGCAACATAGAAACATTATATTAAAAGTAATTTGTGTATATCAATTACTTATGCCAGTATGTTTTTGTGTTGTGTAAATGTAAATAAAGTCAAAACAGCATTAAGTGATAAAACAATAAGCAAAACTGTAACAATAAACATAAAAAAAAACAAGTCAAAATGTTAGAACCGTCGGTAAGTAAAACTGTAACAGCCATGACAATAAATTACAAGTAAAACCGTCGTAACAAGAAGTGTAAAAAAACAAGTTAAATTGCCATAATCAGAAGTGTAAAATGCAATTAAAAATGTTACCGGCAGTAGAGTACAACAAAAGTAAAATTGTTAAAACTAAAAATATAAGTAAGGCATGTAACAAACATGAATATACATAACAAGTAAAATTGTTACAGCTTAAAATATAAATAAGACATGTAACAAACATGAATATACATAACAAGTAAAATTGTTACAGCTAAAAATATAAGTAAGACATGTAACAAACATGAATATACATAACAAGTAAAATTGTTACAGCTAAAAATATAAGTAAAACATGTAACAAACATGAATATACATAACAAGTAAAATTGCCACCAGCAGCAGAACAAAACAATGACATTTTTTGTCGCAGCAGTATTAAAAAAAAAATACAAGTAAAACTATTAAAACCAATTTTATCTAGATGTGAAATATCAATTGTCAATGTTAATAACAAATTGTCGTTATTATTTGTGTTAAAGAAGAGTATTTTTGTAATAATAATAATAATAATAATAATAATAATAAAAATATTATTAATAATAAAGTTAAATCTGTACAGAGCTGAAAGAATAATATAAAATACAGTGTAAAGATCAGTATTTTTGTTGAACTGTGTAGCCAAACAATAAGAGAGATATCGGAGACACAGACGTGCATGTAACAATTAAAATGCTTTACTAAATTGTATAAACTGTGACCTTTTGGGAAGCCAGTTCTGGGCCAGTAGTGATGTTTGCAACCATTTCTTCATATCTTTCTGGGGCGCAGATTTGTGTGTGCTTAGATTTCAAGGCATGTCCATTTTTTCTTGTCTTTCCATTACTCTGTTTGAGTTCTCTCTCTTTATCTGCCACTGAATATGCACTCTTAAAAAAACATCAGAAAGATTCAATCAACATTTTTCGGGCACATCATGAGAAGAGGAAACTTGGAATGCTTGGTTATAACTAGCAAAGTAAAAGGAAAGAGAGATCGCGGACGACAACGAGAGAAAACACTGGATAGCTTGGTGTCATGGCATGGAAAACAGTCAACAACAGAACTGATACGATGCACTGTAGATAGAAGATTGTGGAGGGATATGATCACCTACGCCAACCGGTATGGCACATGATGATGATGATGATGATGATGATGATGATGATGATGATGAATATGCAATGAAATACTGATACGATCTTAATATATGGCTAAGTAGTAAAGTTGTATTCACATTAAAATTGGTCATTGCGTTGATCTAATTCGTGACCTTAAGAGGTTTAAATTTGATGAACAGTCTCTTTAAAAATGCCCAAGACATTCTTGCGGAATCTAGATTTTATTTTATGATTGTTTTTTTTGTTCATTTCTGGAGTTCTGCTTTAAAAGCCCATGTTGTTCATGCAGATAATAATATAGATGTTACCAGCGTGACAATGAACAACAATGTTCTAAATAATTATAAAGTAGTTAGTACACTTTAATATATTGTGTAATATAACAACCGTCTATCATTATTTTCATTTAAATCAAGAAAGAATATTACTATTGTAGAAGATGGGATCATGTTTAGAAATGAAAAAAGTCAAAAAAGTAAAGTGCCCCCGTCACGCCAAGTGGCGTATAGGGAATATGGTGTTAGTGACCATATATTTTATAGACCTTCGGCACATGATCTTTGGGGTAATGTGGTCGGTATTACGCCCGTTCCGCTTTACTTTCCCAGGAAAAAAAATCCGGTACCCATTTAAGGCTGGGTGAACCCGGAAGCCGTCGGTTGGGATCGAACCCTACCTCTTATCCTTTGTAGTCCAAGAAATAAACATAATTCAAGACATTTACCAGAACACATGCCCTACAAGATCATAAAACCGTTACTGTAACAATAACTATACATGTTTCTGGTATAATTGGGGTGTGTAAAAACATATAATTCAGGTTACGTTATGATATCTTTACATTTGGAATAAACGAAACAAATTTAATAAATTACCCAAAAATAATACTGAATGAGGTAAAAAAAAACACACAATTTACATAAAAACAATATGCCACACAAAATCGTAAATGATTAAAGAAGGTGACTACATTACCACTTAAAGCATGCTCTCTATCGAATCGTCGTACATAAATATATAACTTGAGGTTTGTCATAATATCTGTACATTTGAAATAAACGAAACAATGTTAATAAATTATTCAAAAATAATACTGAATGAGGTAAGAACATTTTAAATAAGAACAGCAACAGTCACTGGTTATTGTACGAAGGCACAGGTGAACCCAACGGTGATGTTGATGTTCTGGATGGCGTAGTCGTAGACCCCATTGCGACATCCGGTTTTGGCAACTACTGGAATTGTCTGCTGAAGCTCTTTACATAATTTGTTGTCGTTACGTCGATGTCTGGACCTGTTGGGGTGAAATTTTACAAGGTTTTGGTTGTAAAGTGAAACAAAATATGGAACCTGATATATTATGGGATTACTTTTAAATGGTGATCTTAACTATCGGTTCTTTCTGTGTTATTTCACAACTGATTGTTTTAACAACAGAGCGGAATTTTAGCTTTAAAACCGAAACCAGAATGTTAGAAACTTCAACATTACATGGGAGGCTACTCTAAATTAAATTCTTGCTCGTTTTAAATATTGAATTATTTTGGTTTTTTATATTATATTTTGATTTTTTGTTATTCTCTCCCCTCTCAACCTACCGAATAATTAAGCTAAAGGTTCCCTCCCCTACTTTGATAGGTGTATCGGGATTTCCCGTTACCAAGGCGCATTTTTGGGTGATGTGGTCAGTATCACGCCAGACCGCCTTTACATTTAATTCATTGAACTGGAATGTGATTGTGTTATTTATTATGATAAAATATATCAGGGGTCGTAGTCTCCGTTGTCTCATCTGAATATCCGCCTCTGATTTCTACTACTAATATTATATTATGAGAACAAACGTTACAAAAAAAGATTAATTTGCACTTTATGGTGTGATATTTTTCGTTTTCCACAACTAATATTTAGGTTTTTTTTTAAACCACTAATGTTTTGACATTTCAAAACACAATTTCATCTAATTAACTGCAATATCTAATACAGGTTATTTTTTTCCATAAATGAATAAAACATCTAAAGTATAGCGAACGCATTAAAAAAAAACAACAACAACCCCAAAATAACTGAAATGTCAGTGACAAACAAATGTGTCTTGTCGGCTGCAGGAGTCACTCTTTGGTTAATGCACGTCTGTCAGGGTCTTTCTTAGGCTAGATTTCCGTTTTGACAGGATCACTAACACTAATACCCAACGTTGTTCTACCAATGCCAGACCTGGACTCTAGATGCAAGAACAATAAGAAAAATAACCTCTACAGAGATGAAATGTGTTAGTCGAATGACAGGAAACAGTCTGAGAGATAAGATCAGAAATGAAGAACTGAGAAAAAAGCTAGGAATAGCCCTTCCATAGAATATATAAGGAAACAGCTGATAAAATGGTTTGGCCACGTGACAAGGCAGAAAGAACAAAACAAAACACAACGAGCCTTCAACAAACGTTATGAGAACACCAGACCCAAGGTCGACCACGAAAAAGATGGGTCGATGGAATATTAGAAGCACTAGGCAACATAACAGCAGCAGAGGCGAACAGAAGAGCAAAAGACCGCAAATTATATCTCCCCTCGACGCTGAAAAGCAAATGAGGAAGGAAAGAAGTAGAAGAAAACTAATATTAATTGAAGTAAACCTGATTACTCTGTCTTAGAAAATGTCTTCTTCATTTAACTACTATTTCTTCTATGAATATTACAAGCAGGAACTCTTTAATATTAAAGATATTGAAGACACTCACTGTGCTGACACCGATTACTCGCCCAAATGTGTATAAAAATGTGTGTTATGTTTAATCTCTCATCTGTTTGGTGTTGATGAAGATCAATGTGTTGATGAAGATCAATGTGTTGGTGAAGATCAATGTGTTGATGAATATCAATGTGTTGATGAAAATCAATGTGTTGGTGAAGATCAATGTGTTGGTAAAGATCAATGTGTTGATGAAGATCAATGTGTTGGTGAAGATCAATGTGTTGATGAAGATCAATGTGTTGATGAAGATCAATGTGTTGGTGAAGATCAATGTGTTGATGAAGATCAATGTGTTGATGAAGATCAATGTGTTGGTGAAGACTCAAGTTTGCATTGTTTCGTTTTCTACCCGTAAAGCTATAACGTACACTTTTATATTATTGTTTGTCTGGCTCGTTGAATGGGAGCCGCGATAGCTCAGTGGTTAGTAAACTGGACTACCACGGACAAGGGGTAGGGTTCGATCCCAACCGACGGCTTCCGGGTTCACCCAGCCTTAAATGGGTACCGGATTTTTTTCTGGGAAAGTAAAGCAGCACGGGTGTAATACTGACCACATTACCCCACAAATCATGTGCTGAAGGTCTGTAAAATATAGGGTCACTAACACCATATTTCCCTATACGCCACTTGGCGTGACGGGGGTACTTTACTTTACTGGCTCGTTGAATCAGCTTTACCGCAGCCTAGACTGACGTTATAATCTATATAATTTATGCTGAGGCATTTTTGTGTTGAAGTTTAATCTAAAGTAGTTCGCAGGCTTTGTTTATTATATACCCATATGTTTACATGCTAACGTAAATATGTGAAAGTTTAGAAAATCGATAAACGATTACTAAACAATGAGAAATGTTAGAGGAGAAACTGTAAGTATTTATTTTATGAGAAATTACTGGAAACATGGAATACACGACTAGAAATGGCAATGATAAATATTTGTGATTCAAGACGCCAAAAAATGGTTCTAGCATGTTGAATGTTATATGCTTGCTTGCTTGCTTACTTACTTGCTTGCCTGCTTGCTTGCCTTCGCCCGATGACTAAAGGATTACACCTCTTCATCATCCGCCCTTTAAAGGACGTTAAGTGTGCGTGTCTGCGTTGTGCTGTATAACTGTGATATTTGCGCCCTTCGGCCCAACACACCCGACTTCAGCATGGTGAATGTCGTATATTATTACTAGTATATAAAGCACGCAGTAAAGTAAAGTAAAGTAAAGTAAAGTAAAGTAAAGTAAAGTAAAGTAAAGTAAAGTAAAGTAAAGTAAAGTAAAGTATATTAAAGTGCCTCGTCACGCCAAATTACGTATAGGGAATATGGTGTTAGTGACCATAAATTGTACAGACCTTCGGCACATGATTTTTGGGGTAATGTGGTCGGTATTATGCCCGTGCCGCTTTACTTTCCCAGAAAAAAAAATCCGGTATCCATTAATGGCTGGGTGAACCCGGAAGCTGTCGGCTGGGATCGAACCCTACCTCTTGTCCTTTGTAGTCCAGTTCACTAACCACTGAGCTATCGCGGCTCCCAAAGCACGCAGTACTTAGTACATAATATGTAATAATGATGATGATGACTAAAGAATAAAGAGAATAGACTTACCCTGGTACTGTCAAACAACGACGTGAATGAGTGCCTGCATCACTGGTGCTATCCCCAACGAGTCTGGCTGTAGCAATTCGACAAGGGAATCTATTTAATAAAAAAAACAGTACATATTTTTAGAACACAACAGGTCATCATGACTTGACCTGTAAAATCTACATTATCAAATTAGAATAGGCTTGTAATATAGGACCTATTGAATGCTGGAGTACATTTTTAAATCACTATTCTAATCTTTACTACCACACATGACAGTGCAACGTAATGAACACGCTTGAGAAAAGTTGAAGCTACTAAAGCTGGATCATGCAGAATAGGCCGTAACTGACCACAAGACAACAAAAATTCTGGCAGTGCCACATATACAAATGATCTGTCATTAACATACATTTCGAAGAATGAATACATCCAAGTGCTAAGTGCAATTAATTCCCGAGTTGTGATCGTAACAATTAATTCCCGAGTTGTGATCGTAACAATTAATTCCCGAGTTGTGATCGTAACAATTAATTCCCGAGTTGTGATCGTTACAATTATTTCCCGAGTTGTGATCGTAACAATTAATTCCCGAGTTGTGATCGTTACAATTAATTCCCGAGTTGTGATCGTTACAATTAATTCCCGAGTTGTGATCGTAACAATTAATTCCCGAGTTGTGATCGTAACAATTAATTCCCGAGTTGTGATCGTAACAATTAATTCCCGAGTTGTGATCGTTACAATTAATTCCCGAGTTGTGATCGTTACAATTAATTCCCGAGTTGTGATCGTAACAATTAATTCCCGAGTTGTGATCGTAACAATTAATTCCCGAGTTGTGATCGTAACAATTAATTCCCGAGTTGTGATCGTTACAATTATTTCCCGAGTTGTGATCGTTACAATTATTTCCCGAGTTGTGATCGTAACAATTAATTCCCGAGTTGTGATCGTTACAATTATTTCCCGAGTTGTGATCGTTACAATTATTTCCCGAGTTGTGATCGTAACAATTAATTCCCGAGTTGTGATCGTTACAATTATTTCCCGAGTTGTGATCGTAACAATTAATTCCCGAGTTGTGATCGTTACAATTAATTCCCGAGTTGTGATCGTTACAATTATTTCCCGAGTTGTGGTCGTAACCCTATGCTATAGTCATGAGTACACCTGCGTGAAAGACAATGATACCTATTTTTGTTCGTTAGCTGAGTTGTCCGTGTGCTCAACATTTGGTTTATCGTGGCAAGGCGTTGTGCCAAGGAGTAAGTGTTCGATGCTGCTTCGGATCATTTATTGTTCTTTGTGTTTTTTCTGTTGCTGATTATTTGTGATTTTTCTATTACTGATTATTTGTGATTTTTCTATTGCTGATTATTTGTGATTTTTCTATTACTGATTATTTGTGATTTTTCTATTACTGATTATTTGTGATTTTTCTACTGCTGATTATTTGTGATTTTTCTATTGCTGATTATTTGTGATTTTTCTATTGCTGATTATTTGTGATTTTTCTATTGCTGATTATTTGTGATTTTTCTATTGCTGAATATTTGTGATTTTTCTATTACTGATTATTTGTGATTTTTCTATTGCTGATTATTTGTGATTTTTCTATTACTGATTATTTGTGATTTTTCTATTACTGATTATTTGTGATTTTTCTATTACTGATTTTTCTATTGCTGATTATTTGTGATTTTTTCCGAGTGCTGTAAACATACCTTCTCCTCTGAAATAATTCAAGGATATCATCAACCTTTTCCATTGATTAGCAGTCATTCTTTGGAACTCTGCCAAGACGAGGCTTGTCCATTACTCAATCTAGTCTTCGAGTTTTTTTTTTCTGTCTTCCGCATTTCACAGTTTGTTGCAGAATGGTCTTTGCTAGGCCAGATAATTGAGAAGCGTGGCCAAACCATTTCATTTTACGTTATTGAGTTATTTGCGGGTCATCATCATTGCACTCCGAACATGTCCATAGGTGCTCAGATCCCGTCCTCAGCAATTCCCTCAGTGTCCAGCGACTGACAACTCCAGTTCTATGTTGGTTGATAAGTCTTCTTACACGCCCACTAAGTTTCTCATTTCTGGCTGCGCCCATCTTGACTCCCATCTCTTTCATCCGAAGAAGTGACGTGGATCTGTGTTTGTCGAAGTCCTGTGCTCTTCTCACATCTCGGAGGGCATATTTTACGTTTCTTCACAGTAGTTAAAAGATCATCATGTACTCCAAATGCTTGTCGTATTCCTTTCCGAACATTTTCAATCGTTATACGGTCCATGTAAAAGATGCATAAAACCTTTGGAAAAAAATGTCATCTTAATAGTTTGTATTTTCTTCTGTAGCTCTACTGTCAGTGTCCATGTTTTGCAAGCGTATCGAATAATTGCTATAACAAAGTTGCACATCCGCCTGATTTTAGAGTCAAGAATGAGATTCTGGTAAAAGGTTTCAACCTCGCAACGATTGTTGTAGTTTGCGCTAATCTAGAATCTATTTCACGTTTCGAGCCTTTATCGCATAAATTGATGCTCATCATCATAAATTGATGCTAATTATTTAAATTTGTCGACTATTTCTAATTCCTGTCCATTTATTCACATTTTTTACAATACCCCTAGGCTATTGGTTTATCTTCATTGGAGTGTCTTCATCGTTAATCTCTACGTTAGATGACCAGCTGTTTTATTTAGTCGTTGAATCAGATCACTTAATTGTAAGTAACCATCTCAACAAGAAGCATCATATGTTGATTACAAATACACAATAAATAAACTGACCTTAAACCATCCATATCTTCGATAACATGCATAGCCCACGGACACGTGGACATCCCAGAGTGCCATGAGTCGGAAGTGTGAACTGGCAATTTGGGCTGTCCAATTTGGTTCCCTGTCAATATAAAGTCCATCAATAATTGCAACAAGAATAGAAAGAAATAAACCACTTGAGTGAATTACAAATATTCAAATGAAAAGTAATAAAATAAAACACAGTTTAAACACTGGTTTTCTAAAAGTAAGCCAATCTTCATAGACACATCAAAAATATCTCTCCCACTAGTTATATCATCTCTTTATATACACACTGTTTAAGACTTCATTGAGCTTCTATTATAATTAGTTTAACTTCTATATCATAACATAATTGAATGGAAGTTGTGTTTTTAAATATTCTTTAAAATAAAATGGTTATGGAAACTTACCATTCATAAATGTACACGGTCCCTGAGGAACAAGGTCATCTGTGGAAGGATCGTTGATTAGAGTGTAAAACTGACGAACTTCGTTCCTGAGGGCCGTCAGATATTCCGGGTCTTGACAAACGACAGCAGAAGAGAAAGTTTGTTCCACGATTGCTGAAAATAAGACCAGTGCTCCAATGGTAACCTGAGTGACAATTGAGATCTGAAAAAAAGAAAGAGAAAATGCCGTACACAAATTTGAATGCTAGCGTGAACTCTTATAGTAGACATATCACTGAGTAGACTGTTATCATTAGAAGATAAATTTGGAGGAAAAAATACGGACTTACTTTGAATTGAAAATAAAACAACAAACAGTGCACACAGAGATTTAAAAAAATAATATAAAAACATATATTGAAATTACGTCAATTGAAAAACTGAAATAATATGTTCCAATAAATGTTGATTGCAATGAAACAGGAAATGTAATGTTTGTAAATATGCGTGACCCAGTCTCATATATTGTTTCATTAATGTTATTTTATGTTAAAAGCTTGAAAAGTAAAATAGTTTCTCTTTTAATTGCCCACTGTTTCGTTTCTAATTTTTTTTTTCTTCCAGTTGTTGCGGAATGTTTTAACTACATTACCATACCCGCATAGAACGATCGGTTCTTTATGTATAGTGTATTTAACTTATTTTACATTTTTGTTTCTGATGTTCTTATTTATTTAGTCAATGAAACCGTCTCTATATAAAGAATTTGCTATAAAAGAAATATATTTTAAAATATATAATAAAATAGAATTTGTTCGAAGTATTTTTTGATGTTTTCTCGTCTGCTATTTCTGCTTCTTGTAAACGATTATTTAATTCGTGAACAGTTTTATTGTCTGGATACAAAGTGGACCAATATTTGTGCTATTTATCGTGAGTAACTTGACATAACAATATCGAGTAATGTAACGTGTTGAAATATATTTGTAAAAATGAGAAACATGAATTGTTACACACATTATTTGTTATGAGAAAATATTACTGAATCATGATTTACTTGAACCACGCTTGATCTTCTAAATTATGCCGAGGACTTAAGGTACCATAACAAAATCTGTGTTGGGGGCCTCGGTAGCCTGGTTGGGAAACCCACCCGACTGGACTACCGACGTTCGGACAACCCGTGTTGGGGGCCTCGGTAGCCTAGTTGGGAAACCCACCCGACTGGACTACCGACGTTCGGACAACCCGTGTTGGGGGCCTCGGTAGCCTAGTTGGGAAACCCACCCGACTGGACTACCGATGTTCGGACAACCCGTGTTGGGGGCCTCGGTAGCCTAGTTGGGAAACCCACCCGACTGGACTACCGACGTTCGGACAACCCGTGTTGGGGGCCTCGGTAGCCTAGTTGGGAAACCCACCCGACTGGACTACCGACGTTCGGACAACCCGTGTTGGGGGCCTCGGTAGCCTAGTTGGGAAACCCACCCGACTGGACTACCGACGTTCGGACAACCCGTGTTGGGGGCCTCGGTAGCCTAGTTGGGAAACCCACCCGACTGGACTACCGACGTTCGGACAACCCGTGTTCGATTCCCGTTGGGAGCAGTGTGAATTGTACTCGTGGTTGGAAAAAAATATACCCACACGGTCGACCCAGCCGTTGACAGAAATGGGTACCAGGGTATTACCCTGGGTGAGGAATGTTGCCTCGCATCTGAGTTTCGATGCTTGAGACGACACTATACAGAAATTTTCGAACATTTCTGGATAGGCGGCCGAACACATATGGGTGTAAACTCGCGTGCTAAGACGCCGGTTCAAGTCTCGTACTTTACCTTTACCTTAACAAAATCTGAGTCACGTTACTGTGCCTATTTTAAAGTAAATGACTTGAACGATTACTTGAATATCTGCGTTATTTCCCAAATTACAGCAACTTTTCATCTCTATGATAAACTGCTCATAATGCTCAGTGAAATCATACTTTGTACACATTTTAAATATAACCGTATGCACATTAAGCATTCAGAGATCTACACTATATAAGTCGATTGTTATCAATACATACACTCATAAACTATAAATACTCACCATGGTAAGATTAGTTATTGAGGAACGAAACAAAGTAAATTATAATTTCTTTCAGTTAATAGGTTGTCTCTTTATATTTTTTTGTTCTTTCAATGAGTGTGAACAGAAATAAGTAACTTCAGCTATTGAACTGATTCTTCGAAGTTTTATGTGGTTTTCGATGATCTTAGTAATCTAATGACTGCTCTAGGACTAGACTGGCTTTTATATACAAATGCTCAAACTCAAGAAGCCAAAATTAGAGCGATTTATTTTCCAAAAATTCGCATTGTTTTCTCAGGCGGCAATGCCGTGCTTCATTTTGTCCACTTTAATAGGCCAATTAAACGTATCCGTTTTTAAGAGACCTAATTTCAAAAAGAGACAAGACAATGGTATTTCCCTGTTTAAATGATACAAGGTTACTACTCATTCAGGACCGGGGTACCCTAGCGAGTGTGACTGATAACAGCCATCTATAGTTGTAACGTCAGCGGGCAGAGAGGGAAACCCAGAAAACCTGGATAATCGTGACGTCTTCAGATATAGTTGATTGACGTCATTCTTCCCATATCCGCCCCTGCTCACAAAGATTTAAATGTTACAAAACTGGGAGACTTCCTTTCTTTCTAAAGTGGTTAATGAACTAGGCTACTAATAGCAAGGGATCCGATTTGATCTCGATCGATGGCTTCCAGGTTCACCCAGCCTTATGTGGTTACCGGATTATTATCTGAGAAAGAATGTGGCACTGGCGTAATACCGACCACGTTACCTCAAAAATCACGTGCCGAAGGTATAAAAAAATATAGGCACCAACACCATATTTGCTATAAGCCACGTAGTGTGACGGAGCTCTTTTCTTTGTTTTTTTCTTTCTGCCCGCTGGCTTACTTCTATATATGGCTGTAGATTGATATACCGGTATAATTAACTTAGGTTCCATATTTATTTTTGTTTAAAGACATATTCTGTTAGCCTAGAACTTAGCGTGACACTCAGGGTGAAAAAAGAAGTAAAGAGCCCCGTCCCGCAAAGTGGCGTATAGGGAATATGGTGTTAGTGACCATAAATTTTACAGACCTTCGGCACATGATTTTTGGGGTAATGTGGTCGGTATTATGCCCGTGCCGATTTACTTTCCCAGGAAAAAAATCCGGTACCCATTAAGGCTGGGTGAACCCGGAAGCCGTCGGTTGGGATCGAACCCTACCTCTTGTGCTTTGTAGTCCAGTTCACTAACCACTGAGCTATCGAGGGTCCCCATATTCAGGGTGAGAGTGCCGTTATTTGCTATTGCTAGTTGGTAGTTTTCAAAGAATCCCCTCTCAGCTAGCAGGCCAAAGTAAATCTATAGTTGGCTGTGCTTGCACTAGCTCAAGCGAGCTGCAGGAGCAACACCCACTCACACACATGCACGCACACTCACTCACACACATACACGCACACTCACTCACACACATGCACTCACACTCACTCCCACACATGCACGCACACTCATTCACACACATGCACGCACACTCACTCACACACAGGCACGCACACTCACTCACACACATACACGCACACTCACTCCCACACATGCACGCACACTCACGCACACCCACTTCGAGACAGCTGATTGGCCACGTGCTGATTGCCAAGTTCAGCCATTGTTTACTGGTTATCTGTTTTCCCGGATATCATGTTTCCTGTTGTTTTGATGACGCAGGAGAAAACAGGGATGTCTCTTACGTCTGCGATTAAAATGGCTTCTACAATTTCCGTGACGTCTGTAAAGTAAAAGTCTCTGTGAGCCTCTATATTTTTTTTATAAACATGGAATGGCTTGCACGTGACGCAGTAACAATGAAGTAGATAAGGGGTAACAACTTGACAGTCCGATATCTCGTTTCCGGAAAGTTAAAAGATAATGGAGTATATAGGGAAGTATCATATAGGTCATGTTCGGATAAAAATAATCAATTAACTTCGAGTGTGACTATTTCTGCGTCGTGCTTATGAAGAGCCACTCGTGAATTGGGTGTCCCCATTCTACTAAATGTGTTACAAGAAAGAATTAATCGATAAGATATAGTTTTTGTGTGTGTGTTTTCTTCTTTATATTAATGAATGAAATTCATAATCATTTCCGATACAAACACTTCTACCTTATCATTTTATCATTATCCACACTCCACAATCCTCACTGTAAAGCTGAATCCCCACTGCTTCAATGACAGTAAATATTAGTCTACTCTTCCACTTTACTTCACCCCCCCCCCCATACGTGCTCCATAGAATATAAAAATATGACCGACGAAAAGACGATCGCCGTAGTTCTCGCAGTCGTTAGATATGTTGTATTTGAATATTTAGTATTGTATAGGCTGACCTATAGGTCAGAGAAAGGAAAGAGAGATCGCGGACAACAAAGAGAGAAAATACTGGATAGCTTGGTGTCATGGCATGGAAAACAGTCAACAACAGAACTGATACGATGCACTGTAGATAGAAGATTGTGGAGGGACATGATCACCTACGCCAACCGGTATGGCACGTGATGATGATGATAGGCTGACCACGGTCAACATTGGAGAAGTCCTTCGCGCAACGCAACCAGCGTGACGTGTTCAGCTTTGGGGGCAGGGACGGTTGTGGGTAGGCTTTTGTATCTCGCAAAGGTGAACCTTGACCGGTGATGTCACGCTAGTAGGGTTGTGCGCAAGTCTATGTTCGGCAGTCAAAGATCTTATTGTATTGTAACGCTGTTTTATCTGTATGAATATTTGTATATAAAAAGTAAGTAAAGAGCCTCGTCACGCCAAGTGGCGTATAGGGAATATGGTGTTAGTGACCATAAATTTTACAGACCTTCGGTACATGATTTTTGGGGTAATGAGGTCGGTATTACGCATGTACCGCTTTACGGCACGGGTGTAATACCGAGCATATTGATTTTTAAAAAATTATTTGATTATTTTTATCCGAACATGACCTATATGATTTATATACACTTTGCTCAGTATCTATATATACTTTGCCCAGAAAAAATCCGGTACCCATATAAGGATGGGTGAACCCGGTAGCCGTCGGTTGGGATCGAACCCTACCTCTTGTCCTTTGTAGTCCAGTTCACTAACCACTGAGCTATCGCGGCTCCCTTAATATGTGTATATATATATATATATATATATATATATATATACATTATATATATGTGTGTGTGTGTGTGTGTTTGTGTTGTGTGTGTGTGTGTGTGTGACCATGTGACTACGTAATTATTCATGAAGTTTGAAATGCCTTTAACTATTAGTACATCATCGTAAAGACAAATCAGTCAAACAAAAAGACAACAAAAAAAACCCACATTTATCTAAATCAAATTTTCCTATTGGAAGAAACATGTAAATTAAAGCTATTGGCTGGAAAGATGAATCAGATATAATCGTTTCGTGTGAAGTGTTGAGTAGTGATTACAAATATATCACAATGTTGGTATAACAGATGAGTGGGGATTGGTTAGCAGACATCGTGGTTTAGCGTAGCATACGAGGCCGCAAATAAAAAAAAATTGTTGACGTGTTTAATAAACATATGTATGTGTATGTTGATATGTATTAGTATGTGCACTTCTTCTTGCACGTGTACACATGTATACACGCATCTGTATGTGTGTATACATGTATTTATGGGCCCTTAGATACTTTCAGATATTGCCTGTGCCTTTGTAGTCGACGTACCTAGATAGCGTTCCCCCCACTCGTGTATTTTTAGAACCCTTCACCTCTGACCACAGGGTATAAATTACAGCTACACCCGTGAGAAATTCCTTTCATAGCCTGACCACTGTCCACGACACACAGGGAAGTCAACATATTTCGATTATTTTGTTTTTGATGTTTCATTACTAGTTAGCTATGTAGGATTAGTTTTATTTATTCACATATCTGTGTGTGTATGTTGTTTGTTTGTTCCTGCTGAAGGCCTATTGGCCGAAACGTCGTTCGAATCTGTGTCGTCTATTAATCACGTAAAGCTTCTAACATACCATTTTAAAATTTTTTTTTTAATAATTTTTTTTCAATTTTTCCTCGAATTCAGCTTTACTGCAGCTTCGCATTTTTATGCATTCATTTGCATTTCTTTGCCTTAACCTCTTACTAGTACAATACCGCTGCTACTTAATGTTTGTATTTCGTCCTAAGTGTTTACTTTAATATATATATATATATATATATATATATATATATATATATATATATCTTAGTTTAGACCTGCTATTTTTATATTATCTTTTAGTATTAGTACGTTTGCCATCTACAGCGTTGTTATCATTGCTGTGATCACCATCACACTCATACCACATTTCAGTTTCAGATCTTCCACTCTCGCTCGTTTCCCCAGTCCCTTCCCCTGCTCCTCTCTCCGACAGCATGCCCACACTTAAAAAGTTCTCGAACTCCATCCGCCGAGGCACTCTATCAGCCTTCCAACATTTACCTACAGACATCTCTTCTATATCCACTGAACTCGCCTTTACTACTTATAAGCTTACTAGATTCAGTTGCCATGTTAACTTTCTCAATAATTGTATACGATTTAAGATTCTCCCACATGGGTTCCGTTCTAAATTCACCCCTTTTGTCCACCAGCCTAACCCTAGTGAAATTAGGCGATTTGACAGTATTGAAAGACGCCTGGGTTTCCATCGTATGAGGCTCGTCCTAGCTAACCACACCAGGCTAGTCTCCCACCTGCGCACTCGACGCCTCCAACTGGTAGCGAGACTCAGGTGTTTAATTACCGGCAACGACAATGTTATCCGTCAGGTCATCCACGACTTCAATAGGCAACTCTACACTTTTATGTCCTCCCAGCACAAGAAGAAGATCTCCCACCTTCGCCCCGTCCCCCCCTCCCCCACACCCGCTACATCGGCCCCCGACTCTTTAGTTTTCTGCATACCCCCCGACCTCCACCTCTCACATGATGAGAGGTCTGTTCTCTCTAAAGGTTTAAAATTTATCCCGCGTCGTCCTTCCAGTGACCACTACAATCTTTGCAAGGACGTCCATGATTTCCATAGACGTATGCGCTTGAAGCACCGTTTCTCTGACACTACTGCTACTTCTTCCTCACCCACCCCTGTAGATGAGTTCTCTCGCTTCCATTCTCGCAAATCAGATTGGACCCCTCAACCCGGTGCATCACAGGCTTTGGATCACTACATTAATGTCACCTCACGTGAGATACAACAACTGTGCCCTAGAAAACTTCACCGCTCTAATCTATCTCCCTCTGAGCTTCGGGCCCTTTCTAATCTCCGCCGCCGGGAGGACATTGTTATCAAACCGGCAGACAAGGGGGGAGCGGTGGTAGTTTGGCGCAAAGACTTATATATTTCTGAGGGCAACAAACAGCTATCCAATACCACTTTTTATAAACCCCGCCCTGACGACGCCACTGTCCTCTACAATAAGCAGGTCAAATCTACCATCAAGGAACTGATCCGAACCAACCGGCTCCCTCCTAGCGCGTCCCGCCTCATTATTCATAATAGTGGTCTTGGGAAACCATCTTTCTACATGCTCCCCAAAATTCACAAAATCGACAATCCAGGACGCCCCATCGTGTCAGCGTGTGCTTGCCCGACTGAACACATATCTGACTATCTAGACAGTGTCTTCCAGCCTATGGTCGTTAGTCTTCCCTCATATGTCAAGGACACTAACCATGCATTGAGTATCTTCTCTTCCATCTCTCTCTCCCGAGGTCGCTCATACCGACTTTTTACCCTTGATGTTTGCTCTCTCTACACCTCTATTCCTCACTCCGACGGCCTCCTGGCCCTACGTTTCTTTCTTGACCAGAGACAACACCCCTCTGTTGATACTGCAACTCTTCTCCGCCTTACTGAGCTTGTACTCAACCTCAACACCTTTGAGTTTAATGGTAACTTCTATGACCAGGTCAGTGGAGTAGCCATGGGCACCAAGATGGGCCCTAGCTATGCTTGCCTATTCATGGGTTACCTGGAGTACCAAATTCTCAATTCTTATCAA
Source organism: Megaustenia siamemsis (assembly GCA_032433765.1). Classification (NCBI taxonomy): domain Eukaryota; kingdom Metazoa; phylum Mollusca; class Gastropoda; order Stylommatophora; family Ariophantidae; genus Megaustenia; species Megaustenia siamemsis. Next base: position 47,192,698 of record JAVIAB010000008.1, read on the forward strand.
GGTCCTCTCCCCATCATATACCTTCGGTACATTGATGACTGCTTCGGACTTACTGATCTACCTGAGGATGACCTCTCCAGGTTTATCGACTATATTGGTAGCTATCACAAAGCTATCAAGATCACATCTTGTATATCCACTTCCTCTGTCACCTTCCTAGATCTTATTGTTTCTTTCGGTACTTCTGGCCTCCACACCTCGGTTTTCTATAAACCCACAGACGCCCACTGCTACCTTCTCTATACCTCATCCCATTCACCTTCTTGTCGCGACTCTATTCCATTCTCACAGTTATTGCGTCTCCGTCGCATCTGCCAGGATGACCAAGATTTCCTCCGACAGGCTCACCTCATGTTAGGTTTCTTCAGCCGCCGGCTTTATCCAGACTCGATCCTCCAGTCTGCCCTCAAGCGGGTCCTCCTTATCTCTCGTCCCGAGGCACTCACCCCTTCCAACCGCCCCCCTTCTGAGAGAACTATACTCACCCTCACATATCATCCTCACAACTTAGCAGCTGTGAGGATACTCAACCGCTACCGTTCCATTCTCCTCTCTGATCCCACTACCCGTCTACTTTTTAGTGATCCCCCAATGATCGCCTTCAAGCGCGACAGGAATTTGGGTGACATTCTGGTTAGGAGCCGTCTCCCTCGCTCCGACCCTCAACACTTCGGTACGGCCCCTTGTGGTCGGAACTGTATCACCTGTGCCTATGTGCTCCCTACTGACTCGGTCTTATTCCCCAATGGACGGTTCGAGATCAAGCATGGCTTCACATGTGTGTCCCGCAACATCATTTATGCCATTATATGCCAACGATGCCACATGACCTATATAGGCGAGTCTGGTAGAAGATTAGCGGAAAGATTTTGTGAACATCTACGTGATGTCCAACAGAATACTGGCACTCCAGTGTCTTCCCATTTCAACTCCCCAGATCACAAGGGCAAAGACGACATCCGTGTCACTGGTATTGTCCTCTGTCACTCTGGCGACCGCAGCCGCTATACTTTGGAAAATCGCCTCATAGTCCAGTATGGTTCGCTGACCCCACGAGGCATGAATGTATCACACTCATACACATAGTTTCCTTTCGGCTGCTCCTCCCCTCTTGCATAGCCCTCTCTACCACCCATGTGGTGGCTCTTTAGTCTATCTACTATGCCACGCTATTCTTAGTTCTTCTCCACTAGTCCCCGTTGAGGCACTTCGGTGTTCTCCTATATACCTTTTTTCTGCGCTACTTAGCCCTCATATGTTTTTATTGCACCACACCCTCATACATCTCACTCTTTCCGCCTTTTGAGTACCTGTCATTCCACTGTTCTATTCTTTCTCCTTCGAGTTTGCACACTTACCCCGGTTTGAACCCTTCCACACATACGATTGTCCCCGTATGGACGTGCACATGCATGTATGTGTCCATAGGCACGGGTATTGGTATATATATGTATACGCATATACATGCATGTATATGTGCTCTTGCTTGTATGCATACACATGTATGTGTGTATATGTATGTGTATGTTGATATGTATTAGTATGTGCACTTCTTCTTGCACGTGTACACATGTATACACGCATCTGTATGTGTGTATACATGTATTTATGGGCCCTTAGATACTTTCAGATATTGCCTGTGCCTTTGTAGTCGACGTACCTAGATAGCGTTCCCCCCACTCGTGTATTTTTAGAACCCTTCACCTCTGACCACAGGGTATAAATTACAGCTACACCCGTGAGAAATTCCTTTCATAGCCTGACCACTGTCCACGACACACAGGGAAGTCAACATATTTCGATTATTTTGTTTTTGATGTTTCATTACTAGTTAGCTATGTAGGATTAGTTTTATTTATTCACATATCTGTGTGTGTATGTTGTTTGTTTGTTCCTGCTGAAGGCCTATTGGCCGAAACGTCGTTCGAATCTGTGTCGTCTATTAATCACGTAAAGCTTCTAACATACCATTTTTTAATTTTTTTTTTAATAATTTTTTTTTTCAATTTTTCCTTTAATAAACATATCATTGATCACTGACCTAGTTTATGGGGTTTCCCATAAGAACATTTATGAATGGGCTGTCTTTCATTCATCTACTGGCCCTACTACTGAGACTAGTTGGGGGAGCGCTAGTGGGAAACCTAAAGACAAGAGGAAGATTCCGTGGTAGTTTCCAAAGTAGATAACTAACCAGATGACCAGTTATCTATAACTGAATATGGAGAAAAAATCTCTCTCTCTTCCTCTCTTTTTTCTCTCCGCTATCTCCATTCCGCGGAAGGCACAGAAATCACAAAAAAAAAAAATATGAAATTAGAACTAGATATGCTAAGAGTAGATAAACAGATGAGTGATAAGTACAGAACGATAGTACAAAATAGATATAATGCTATTAAGAAAATACAGGATATCCAGGAACAGTGGGAAATGCTCAAATAATCGATTCAACAAACATCAAAAGAAGTAATACCAGTGACTAAAAGAATCAACAAAAAGAAATGGATGACAGAAGAAATATTACAACTAATGAACGAAAGAAGAAAACATAAGAAAAAAGAACGGACATACAAAATATTGCACAAAGAGATCCAAAACAAATGCAGAGAAGCAAAGGAAGGATAGTTAAAACAGAAATGTGAAGAAATAGAAAAACAACAAAAGAAAGACTCAAAATTTATGCACAATCAGTTAAATGAATTAACAGGAAGAAAAGAAGTCAAAGTTTCAGGATGTGTGAAATCAAAGGAAGGAAATATAATAATGGGACAGGAGAAGACAATGGAAAGATGGACAGAATATATCAGTCAACTCTATGATGATGAAAGACCAGAATTAAAAAAATTCAAATGAAGATACAGGACCACCAATAATGCAGAGTGAAGTGGAGGACGCAATTCAACACATGAAAAGAGGCAACTCTCCAGGTCCCGACAATAAAACAATCGAAGAGATAAATGCATTAGGAGAGCTGGGAGTACAAGTCTTAACACAACTACTCAATGACATATATAACACTGGACACATACCCGAAGATCTACTAAAATCTATTTTTGTAGCCATACTGAACAAGTCAGGCGCCACTGATTGTGAAGACCATCACACTATTAGTCTCATGAGTCATATGACTAAAATATTACTAAGAATCATCATGAGACGTGTAAGGAACAAAATAAAACCATTAATAAGTGAGGAACAATGTGGATTTGTGGAAGGAAAGGGCACCAATAATGCAAGATACATCTTAAGAACATTGATAGAAAGATCTATAGAGGTAAAGAAAGATCTATATATGTGCTTTATAGACTACATTAAAGCATTTGACAAAGTAAAGCATGTGGAAATAATCAATATGCTGGAGAAATTAAACTTTGATGGCAAGGATCTGCGAATCATAAAAAACATGTACTGGCAACAAACAGCAGACATACGAATTAACAACCAAACAGGACAATTTCAATTTATAAAACAAGGAGTCAGACAAGGCTGTGTTCTGTCGCCGGATTTGTTTCCACTTTACAGCGAACACATTATGAGATCAATAGTAGACAAAAAAGGAATTGAAGTCAACGGTCACAACATAAATAATTTACGATATGCGGATGACACAGTCTTAATAGCAGAGACAGAGAATGAACTACAAGAAATGATAGACATAATAGTAAAAGAAAGCAACAAGAAAGGTCTCAGTCTGAATAGTAAGAAAACAGAAGTAATGGTTATATCGAAGAAACAATCATCACCAGCATGCAGCATAAAAATAAACAAGAGAAATCTGAAACAAGTGCAACGTTTGAAATACTTGGGCACAGTGATAACATCAGATGGAAGATGCACCACAGAAATAAAAAGCAGAATAGCTCAGGCCAAAATAGCATTTCAGAAAATGAACAATATCTTATGCAACAAATCTATGTCTATAGAAATGAGAAAGAGAGTTCATCGATGCTATATAGAACCAATTCTGACCTATAGAAGCGAATCATGGACAATAGACACACAAATGAAAAGACGATTAGAGGCCACAGAGATGGGATTTCTCAGAAGAATGTTGAAAGTTCCTGGGCAGCGAAAAAGACCAATGAGGAAGTTCTCAAAGAGGTCAACACAAAAAGGAAGCTCTTAAAAAACATCAGAAAGAAACAATCAACATTTTTTGGGCACATCATGAGAAGAGGAAAGTTGGAATACTTGGTTACAACTGGTAAAATAAAAGGAAAGAGAAATCGCGGATGACAAAGAGAGAAAATACTGGATAGTTTGATGTCATGGCATGGAAAACAGCCAACAACAGAACTCATACGATGCACTGTGGATAGAAGATTGTGGAAGGACATGATCGCCAACGCCAACCGGTACGGCACATGATGATGATGATGATGATCTCCATTCCCCTTTAACTCTTTTCCTCTTTCTTTCTCCCTTTCTTCTGCACCACTCTCTCTCTCTCTCTCTCTCTCTCTCTCTTGCACCATTCTCTCTCTCTCTCTCTCTCTCTCTCTTGCACCATTCTTCTTTCTCCCCGCCTGTTTACTACCATCTCTTACCTGCCTCTGTCCCAGTTCCTTTCTCCGTCCTCTATTTTATTTCACACTCTCCCCCTCTTATTTCCTTATCACTCAATTCCCACTCTTTTCATTCTCTCAATCTCTCTCTTCATCTCTGTCTTCATCTCTCTCTATCCCACTCTCTCTCCTCCTCTCTCTGTCCCTTCCTCTCTCTGACCCACCCCTCTCTGCTTCTATCTCTCTCTCCCTTCCTATTTCTATATTTGCCTCTCTCTCTCTCTCTGTTGCCATCTCTTTCGCCATCCCTTCCTCTCACTTTTTTCTCTCTCTTTCCTTCATTTGTTCTCTTTCCTTCGTTCTATCCATCTTTCTCACTTCTTGTTGATTACAGAAACAGGATCATACCACGTGACTTCACCAAGAGATGGAGTTATCAAAAAATCAATGTTCCAATGGAAGCATTTGAATACACCATTGGTAAATGTACGAGACTTGGCATTTTCTAAAGGGGAACCCGTCACGACCGTGGTGTTATGTGTAGGAATGATTTCTTCTAGAACATTTTTGTTAACTCAAACCACATGTTGGGGCCTTAATAGCTCAGTGGTTAGTGAACTGGACTACAAAGGACAAGAGGTAGGGTTCGATCCCAACCTACGGCTTCCAGGTTCACAAAGCCTTTAATGGGTACCGGATTTTTTTCTGGGAAAGTAAAGCGGCACGGGCGTAATACCGACCACATTACCCTAAAAATCATGTGCCGAAGGTCTGTAAAATTTATGGTCACTAACACCATATTCCCTATACGTCACTTGGCGTGACGGGGGCTCTTTACTTTACTTTTTATAACCACATGTTTACATTTAGGGGAGGAAAGAGTTAATGTGGTCAGCATGAGGTCAGTGCCGTGTTTATTTCTCAGAAAAAATATCTCAGGTACAAATTTATGGCTGGTTCAACCTTAAATCGGGATCGAACTCGACCTTTTGACCTCGTCAGACGAGTTTACTGTTCTACAGGGGTGCCAGATACAAAGTGTAGACAACAGATCTGCACGATAATACACAAAAAGCATTTTAAAATTGCCCAAATAAAAATAGCTGATAAAATATGGCGAATCACTAAACGGAGAAGTAACCCGAAGTATTTTAAATATAAATATCAAATCTAAAAGAAATAAAACCGAGACGCTGGTTATTTTCAGCACAGCTGCTGTGTGGTATCTTGACCCCATATTAAGACAAAAGAGGAACAAGCATGTCGTTTTGAATGTGGGAAATAGCAGTGGAGATTTTGTTGTTGCCTCACAAGATATAATAACAAATATTGTCGATAAATAAAAAAAAAAGTAAAGTGCCCCCGTCACGCCAAGTGACGTATAGGGAATATGGTGTTAGTCACCATAAATTTTACAGACCTTCGGCACATGATTATTGGGGTAATGTGGTCGGTATTACGACCGTGCCGCTTTACTTTCCCAGAAAAAAATCCGGTACCCATTAAAGTCGGTTGGGATCGAACCCTTCTTTTTGTCCTTTGTAGTGCAGTTCGCTGACCACTGAGCTATCGTGTCTCCCGATATTGTCGATATCTATCTATCTATTGACCTTTCGAGCCGTAACCGGCCCATAGGGCGTAGACCAAGATACACCTTCTCCTATATGGATTTTTTTGTTCTAGCAGTTTTCTTTTAAAGATATTTTATCAAATCTCGCCATCTGTCTCTGTTCTGTGCAAGCAGTTCTATCTCATTGAGGGAGCCGACTCCTGCTGCTCTTGCCTCTCTCATCAATGTTCTTCTCAGTGTCTCCCTGGGTCTTCCTCTTTTTCTTTTACCTGTTGTTTCCCATATGAGGGCTTGCTTTGCTATTCGGTTATTATCTCTTCTCATCACATGTCCAACGTATGACCATCGTCTTTTCTTTATTACTGAAGATATTAGTGGTTGATTGGCGATTTCTCTAATTTCCTCATTTGTTTTGAATTCGTTCCATGCTATACCAAGTATTTTCCTTAGACATTTATTTTCAAATGCGTTCAACTTTGTTTCTATATCTCTTGTTGTTTTCCAGCTTTCACACGCATACGTAAGGGTTGATAGTACATTTGATTTGAATAGCCTAAGTTTTGTGTTTGTGCTGATAAGTTTTGATTTCCACAACTTTTCAAGGCTTCTGAAAGACATTGCTGCTTTAGCTATTCTGATTTTAATTTCTTTGCTCGTATCCCCTTCTCGATCAATGTGACTTCCAAGATAGATAAAGTGATCGATCTCTTCTACTGGTTTGTTTTCCATGTATATTTTGTCACCTGTTGGAATTAAACTAGTCATGACGACGATATTGTCGATAGTTGCCTATTAAATCGGTTCATGTTCATAGATGAAGAAGTGATGGCAGAGGAGGATGTGGCGCAGCAAGACTTGTATAAAAAGAGCTAAATTAAAATGTTTGTAGTGAGTGTGACTTTGTGAATTGAAATAGGTTATCGATTTTAAGAAATAAAACTAGAGGCCCGTACTACATTAGGAAGTTGATGTGGATGCACGAATCATCGGAATTATTTGTAACTCCTATCCTTTATTTGTGACTCCTATCCTTTATTTGTAACTCCTATCCTTTATTTGTAACGACATCTACAGACTCTAAAGACTGAAATCTTGCAAACGTCACAAAACAAGTGAATATCAGAAAGTTGCAACATCGTTCCGGGATACGACGATGATAATATTCTCAGTAAATGAAATTGTTTTTGGCTGATTGTAGAGTTATCTTTCTTTACTTCGTCGATAATGAATGAATTGTGGTTAGTGACCCTGCATGTGAAGGGAACCACGATAGCTCAGTGGTTAGTGACCCTGCATGTGAAGGGAACCACGATAGCTCAGTGGTTAGTTACCCTGCATGTGAAGGGAACCACGATAGCTCAGTGGTTAGTGACCCTGCATGTGAAGGGAACCACGATAGCTCAGTGGTTAGTGACCCTGCATGTGAAGGGAACCACGATAGCTCAGTGGTTAGTGACCCTGCATGTGAAGGGAACCACGATAGCTCAGTGGTTAGTGACCCTGCATGTGAAGGGAACCACGATAGCTCAGTGGTTAGTGACCCTGCATGTGAAGGGAACCACGATAGCTCAGTGGTTAGTGACCCTGCATGTGAAGGGAACTACGATAGCTCAGTGGTTAGTGAACTGGACTATAAAGGACAAGGGGCCGAGTTCGATCCTGACCGACGACTTTCGGCTTCACTCAGCCTTAAATGGGTACTGGATTTTTTTTGTGCGAAAGTAAAGCGGCACATGGTTAATACCGACCACATTACCCCAAAATTCACGTGCCGAAGGTCTGTAAAAATTATGGTCACTAACACCATATTCCCTATACGCTACTTGGCGTGACTGAGGCTCTTTACTTTTTTTTTTACTACCCTGCATGTGAAACCCATAATTTGCATCATAACGTTAAGATTAAAAAATTGGCGAGTTCTGGCGATCATTGAGTTCTTAAACTCTTTGTCCCTGATGTTGTCGATCAAATACATTGTTGACTTTTCAATGTAGTTAGGGTAAACTATCAAGAACAATATAATTGTCAATCTCCACCTATTGCTATTTTCCCCCATAGTCTCACACTTTCTTATTAAAGTATGCCTCGCACTTTCTTATTAAAGTATTCTTTCTCATCTCTGCCTGTTTTACGTCTAAAAAAGTAGCCCGATTTTTTTTTTTTTTTGGTCGCTGTGTTTGAGAGCTCCTCGGTTCTTCCAAACAGTTTGGTCTTGATGTACACTTCTGTTTTTCAGTGTTTCCTCCGCATAACTTATTAAGCCCATTTGATGAGGAGGACGAGGCAACAACAGTAAGTGACGGAATGGGGTGGTGTTGGAAGATGTTGGTTTGGACATCAACAATATAAAAAAAACGGCACGTTCTTAAAACACCGAGAACATATGTGAAAAGAGCTGGACAGCAAAATTCAAACAATAAAAATGAAATTAAGCGTTAAAACACTCAAGAGATTAGAGGTGAGCTTCGCCCCCACCGATTGCAAATGATAACAATTTCATTGACAGAATATGTCATGATATAAGCCTCTATGTAAAATAGGTGCAAATAGGTGCAAATAAAAAGTAAAAGTAAAGTAAAGTACCCCCCGTCACGCCAAGTGGCGTATAGGAAAATATGGTGTTAGTGACCCTATATTTTACAGACCTTCAGCACATGATTTTTGGGGTAATGTGGTCGGTATTACGCCCGTGCTGCTTTACTTTCCCAGAAAAAATCCGGTACCCATTTAAGGCTGGGTGAACCCGGAGCCGTCGGTTGGGATCGAACCCTATCCCTTGTCCGTAGTAGTCCAGTTCACTAACCACTGAGCTATCGCGGCTCCCACTAATTTTTAGGGAATTAGTAAAACCCAGGTGTCCTCGCCAGGGAACGAACCCCGGCTGTTGCCGTGGTAAGCCAACCGCCTATCGATTGCGCTAACCGGACACCCTAGGTGCAAATAGGTGCAAATAAATTCTCTAGAATAGGAATGGCAAAAAGTAATTTTAATGCCATGACAAATATACTAACAACAAAACAAATATCAGCAGGGCTGAAACTAAGAATGGCAAAATGTTACATCTTCTCAATATTCCTGTATGGTGCAGAAACATGGACATTAGACAAGAAAACAGAACAGAAAATTGAAGCCTTTGAAATGTGGATTTATAGAAGAATAGGTAGAATTGGATGGAAACAAAAGATAACAAACGATGAAGTTTTAAAATAACTGAAAATAAAAAGAGAACTACTAAATACAATTAAGACAAGACAAATTCAATTTTTGGGGCATGTTAAAAGACACAACAACGTATTAAAAGTAATATTGGAATGAAAAATACAAGGTAAAAGAGGCAGAGGCAGACCAAGACTAACATGGACGAGTAACATCAAAAGATGGTCAAGTCAATCTATGACAGCCTGCACCATCAAAGCAAGAAACAGAGTAGAATAGCGATCCATGGTAGCCAACCTTCGTTGCGGAGAAGGCACACGATGATGATGACGATGCAAAATAGTATCTGACAGCTGTTGACAGAGATGATACATAAAAGCACGGGCAATGTTTACCTATTGTAGACATAGGAATAAAATCCTTGTCAAACTGCGGCAACGCTGATGTAGATATAAATAATAAACTAAATTTTACATTTTTATGTCTACTCAAATATTATTGAAAGTGTTGTATTCTATCTCAGGTCAAGCATTTAGTTGTTAGCCCGTATATCTCCAGTATTTATTGTGTAACTACGTAACTTGACTCTCTCGAGTCGTAAAGTTAGAGCGTCGGTTGTGGAAGTGGCTGGTAATCGTTTAGGATCAATTGTTATGAGATGAACAATTCTATAGTTGTCTCTGTGATTGGTACTGCTAGTTAAGTGTTATGAGATGAACAATTCTATAGTTGTCTCTGTGATTGGTACTGCTGGTTAAGTGTTATGAGATGAACAATTCTATAGTTGTCTCTGTGATTGGTACTGCTAGTTAAGTGTTATGAGATGAACAATTATATAGTTATCTCTGTGATTGGTACTGCTGGTTACTTTAACAATTGTTATGAGATGAACGATTCTATATTTGTCTCTGTGATTGGTACTGCTGGTTACTTTAACAATTGTTATGAGATGAACAATTCTATAGTTGTCTCTGTGATTGGTACTGCTGGTTACTTTAACAAGTGTTATGAGATGAACAATTCTATATTTATCTCTGTGATTGGTACTGCTGGTTACTTTAACAAGTGTTATGAGATGAACAATTCTATATTTATCTCTGTGATTGGTACTGCTGGTTACTTTAACAAGTGTTATGAGATGAACGATTCTATATTTATCTCTGTGATTGGTGCTGCTGTTACTTTAACAATTTTCTTGACACCATGACCTCTCATCAAATCTTTTCAGCTTCCATTTATGATTTTTTTTTTCGAGGAAAACAGGTGGCCGAGTCGATAACACGTCGTGCTCCAAGTCAAGAGAACACAGATTCGAATCCCAGACGATTCAAAAGTTTGTTTTTTTTCCTATCTCGGGGTTGGGGGGGTGGAGGGGTGTAAAATAAAAACTCAGACCCAAATACCTAGTAGCGACTGCTCAGGGCATGCGGCAATTAATGATCTGTCTTATAAGTCACACCAGATATATTTATATTTATTTATGGCTTTTCTCACATAAGTCATCTCACAGGTTTATGATCTTTCATTCTCGTGCCTTATTTATTTAAGTACTACATTTGACCTCAGCACACACACACACAAAACAATATTCTTTTGCAATTACTACCACATTACTTCTGATTTCGTTTTCTCCGTTTATCACTAAACTATGTTAGTACCTCTACGGTCTAGTGCATATGTCGTCAGGACACATTTATTACTGATACTCCTTCCTTGGTTTTTAGTTTTCAGTGACCTTTCTGCAAAAGAACAAAATAAGATATGCTTTTGTAATTAACATGGATCTCATTAGACAAAGACGTCAGTTGTGAGGTTACATGTCGAGAACATGAAGTTCAATAATCTATTGGTCCTACTATAGGAACGGGATTAGTTTGGTGTGGGGAGATTTTGGGAAACCCTAACGACAAGAGGAAGATTCTGTTGTAGTTTCCAAAGTAGATGAATGACCAGATTTCCAGCTATCTATTACTGAATGTTGAACAGAAATATTTTGCTATATCTTCCTGTCTCTCTTCCTCCCTTTCAATCTATCTCTCTCCCTTTGTCTATATCTCCCTCCCTTTCTCTCATTTCTCTCCCTCGTACTTTTCCTTCCTCTCTTTCACGTTCTCTCGCTTCCTACCTAGCTCACCCTTCTTCTCTCTCCCTCGCTCTGTCTTTTCCTCTCTCTCTCTCTCTCTCTCTCTAGTTACATCTTTCTCTGTTTCTCTTTTACTATACCTCCATCTCTCCTTCTCTCTCTCTCCTTCCCTCTCGCTCTTCTTCCCCTCTCTCCCCTTCCCTCTCCTCCCTTCATCTCACTCTCTCCATCTCTCTCATCCATTCTCCCTCGCTCACTCTCTCTCACTCCCTCTATCTCACTCCCTCTCTCTCCCTCCTTTTCCCTCTCTCTCTCTCCCTCGTTCTCTCTCTTACACCCTCTCTCTCTACCTCGATCTCTCTCATTCCGTCTGTCTCACTCCCTCTCTCTCTCACTCCACTCCTCTCTCACTATCTCTCTCTTCTCTCTCTCTCTCTCTCTCTCTATATATATATATATATATATATATATATATATATATATATATATATATATCATCAACTGTTTGTATTCCCAGTTGCCGTATCCAGGAAAGCCGTCTTACCAGACTGACATGACTCTTTGTCCAAATCTGTGCCACGTTTATCTTCTCTTTGTCGGATTGTGCACCAGAAACCAGCTCCTCCTGCTTACATTTTTGTTTGAGTTATCTCCCTGGACTTTGCTTGACCAGGGAGCTCATTGGAGCCTTGGTAGCTGTGTGGTTAGTGTGCTAGCTTCCTGATCAGAAGAGTCCGGGTTCTATCTCCGGAAGTGGCGGATTTTTTTTCGGATCGACAATGCTTCGGAGTTCACCCAGCATCTAAATATGGATAACAAATAATATAAGAATTAAAAAAAATTGAAATGTAAACGAGATTTTATTTAAATCATCTGGTCGCACATCCTATGCAGAACGCTGCATTCACCACAGTCCGTCCGAAAAAAAATCTGTCTCTATCTAGATCTCCTACAGAACGTTGTAATCACCACAGTTCGTCTGAAAAAATCTGTCTCTAACCAGATCTCCTACAGAACGTCGCATTCACCACAGACCGTCTATCTATCTATTTTTCGTTCGCTCGAAGTATTGTCTATATCAGCAATGTCGTTTCCTGTATGAATTTTACTGTCTTTTGTAATTCTTGCAGTGGCCCATATAGTTTTGTCTGTAGTGTTGTATCTATGGGCCAATGGATTTTCCTGAGTCTACTATATTCAGTGCTGTCTTGAAGTATGTGTTCAGCAGTCTGGGGTGCCTGTCCACATGTACAAGTAGTTGATGTGCCGGTCTTGAATTTTGTATACATGTGACTATGGAGTCGATTGTGTCCTGTTCTTAGGCGTATAATGATAACTTGTTCATATCTATTCATATTATGAAATGCATCCTGATTTGGAGCTTGTGGTCCTCTGATTGATTTGATTATCTGTTTCTTATGATGGTATGTAACCGGTGTATCTAGTTGTGTGCCTGTTGAACCTTCCTTTGCCAACTGATCTGCTTTCTCATTTCCTGGTATTCCACAGTGAGACGGGATCCACTGCAGGGCAACCCTGTGGTGCTTGCAGAGTTCAGTCAATAAGGTCTGCAGATGTGGTAATTTTCTGGATTGTAGTGCCAGTAGTACTGATCTTGCATCTGTCAAACACACTACAGGCTGTGGGCTAAGATTACTGTTCAGCAGTTTTTCTATTGCCAACTTTATTGCTTGTATTTCTGCATCATAATTGTGACAATATTTCCCTGTTGCTATTTTATTCATATCCCTAGTGTTATTTGGGTACTCTATATATGCACCTGCTCCCCCATTCTTTACTGCATTCTGTGCTGATCCATCTGTGTACACACGGATCCATAGGTCTTGTGGGTATTCTTCATCCAGGAAATTGAGAGTTATTGTTTTTCGCTGTAGACTATTTTGTTCCTCTTTGTCAACTATCCCTTTCACTTCTGTCCGTATTTGAACTGATAATCCTGATTTATGTGTCCAGGGAGTCTGTTCAGGTATGGGCAGTAGGGGGTTAACAACTCTTGGCATGTCTGGTGTTTGTCTACTAATACGCTTGGCTTGGTGAATAAAACTGCTTCTCTTAAGTCGTCCCAATGCAAGATTTTGGAATCGGTCCTTCATTGGATGTCTCGGCATGCATACAAATTTGTCTGCCTGTATCAGCACCTTTGTGTCTCTCCGTTCTCTCAGTGCTGGTATCCTCCACAATTTCTCCATCTCCAATATTGGTGTTGATTTCATTGCTCCTGTGATGACCCTAAGTGCCTGGTTTTGTATTTTATCCAGTTCTTGCAATGTGGTGCTTGATGCTGAGCACCATGCGGATGATCCATATTCTAAATGTGGGTGTATACTCTGTTGGTAAACTTTACTGAGTATTTTCCCACTCGCACCCCATGTGGTTCCACACAACTTTCTTAGAATAGCCAATTTCCTCCTTGCTTTTTGGGTTGCCTTATTTATCTGCTGTTTCCAAGATAGTTTGTTATCAAATGTAACTCCGAGATATGTAGCTTGTATGTCTTCTTTCACAGGCTCATTGTTTATGTAGATGGCTCCTGCTTTTTGTTTTGGGGATAGTGTGAAAAGTGTAGTACTGCATTTGTCTGTATTGATGCTGATACACCATCTATTTGTCCATGAATTCAGTACATTCATAGCTCTTTGTAGCAATTTGGAGGCCACTGTTGCATACTCCTCTGTGCACCACATTACCAAGTCATCTGCATACATTGCCACTTTGATGCCATGTGGTAGTTCAGTAACTAGGTCATTGATGTAGATCAGAAAAAGTGTTGGAGATAGTACCCCTCCCTGTGGAACGTCCTGGCGCAATAAGACCTTCTTACTCTTAAGACCATCCAGTTGCACTCTGGCTCTCCTGTTATGCAGGTATGCTTTGACCCATTTGTACATCCTGCTATTTACTCCATAATTTCTCAGTTTCTTCAAAAGCCCTTCCTTCCATACCATATCAAATGCTTTCTTTAGGTCTATCCATGCTGCTAGTACCAGTTTCTTTTCTTGAAACGCATCTTCAATTTCCTGGGAAAGATAGGTTGCTTGATCTTCTGTAGAGTAACACTGTCTAAAGCCTGCTTGTTGTGGGACAAGGAGATTTTCACTTTCCAGGTACCACTGCAGTCTGAGATTGATTATACGTTCCATTGTTTTACACAAACAGCTTGTAAGGCTGATTGGTCTACAGCTGGATGTCGTTGAACCATCTTTTCCTGGCTTTAGTAATGGTATCATAATTGCTTCTCTCCATGCCTGTGGCACTCTACCTGTGATCCAGCAAATGTTGTAGATCTGCAGTAGTTTTGCTTTAGCTGCAGTTCACAAGTTCTTAATAATTTCATTGGACACTCCATCACTGCCTGGTGACTTTTTCATTTTTAATTTGGATATTGCCAGCTCTAGCTCTCTTTGTGTAATGAGTATTTCCATGACTTCATGTGTGGTCTCTTCTTGTCTTGCATTTTGTTGTTTTAAACGGGTCTCTTGTCGTTTCTCTAGGCTAATTTCAGACAGACCGTCTGAAAAAAATCTGTCTCTAACCAGATCTCTTACAGAACGCTGCATTCACCACAGTCCGTCTGAAAAAAATCTGTCTCTAGCCAGATCTCCTACAGAACGCTGCATTCACCACAGTCCGTTTGAAAAAAATCTGTCTCTAGCCAGATCTCCTACAGAACGCTGCTTTCACCACAGCCCGTCTGAAATAATTTGTCTCTAGCCAGATCTCCTACAGAACGTTGCATTCACCACAGTCCCTTTGAAAAAAATATGTCTCTAGCCAGATCTCCCACAGAACTTTGCATTCACCACAGCCTGTCTGAATGAATCTGTCTTTAGCCAGATCTTCCACAGAACGTTGCATTCACCACAGACCACATGAAAGAATCTCTGTCTCTAGCCAGATCTCCTATTTCGTCTGTAATTATGTTTAAGGTCTCCTTGATATGCTGAAAACGCCCTCTTCTTGGTCTGCCCCTGATACATCGCCCAGGAACCACGCCTTCCATATTTGTTCTTTCCAGCCAGCTGTGTCTTTGTTTTATTTAAAACGGAAAAAATAACATTTTCATTACAGCAGCCGGACAGCTGGAAGTAGGACAGAACTGGCACTGCCCGGTGCCCACGTTGTTGGTGTTGGTAGAATGATCTCCACTATACACTGAGTACTCTCGAGGACATCTGTAGAGAACCGTGGCCAAAATGCACGAACTCCGTAGCATGCTTGCTTGCGTTCGCCCGATGACTTAAGGAGTGTACCTCGTCATCATTCGCCCTTAAAAGGAAGTTAAGTAGGCGTGTCTGCGTTGTGTTGTGGTTTACAGTAAAACTGTGATATTTGCGCCTTTCGGCCCAACACATCCGACTTCAGCATGACATTTTTTGAGTACCGGGTTGTCTTCCCTCTTCGATCCCTACTCGCTTGGCCAGACTAGACAGGTTAGTCTGTTACTAGAGGCACCACGGAGGGGTGGATCAGGGTCTGGATGGTTCTGGTTCACCGATCCTGGCGCAAGCCATCAGCTGTGGATCGCTGATAACTTCCAGCTCTGGTGCTGGGAGGCGCGCCTTCGCCTCCACTCCGTAGCATGAACTAGTATCAATGATATGGGTAGGGTAGCTTTCTGCTAAAAATTTTTCTCGAGTAGAGGCCAAGTTTATGGCCTACTCGATTTTAACTGCCAAGGTTCTTTAACATAAGTGCACACGGGGATGCTTATTATTGCCGTTATCCGAGAGGGCTAGACCATAGCCATCTATAGATGGCAATGGCTAGACATTGGATCTCACTACCCAAGAGATCAGGGGAAAAGTAACGTCACGAAAAAAACAACGAATTAATGTTTTCTAAATCACCACCTCCTGGTTTTGAACCCATGCCATTCCACGCCAGACGCAGACGTTGTACCTCTAGACTACATAGCCCAACAACGATCAACCTCTGCAGTGCTAAACATTCAAAATATCCAACCACAGCGGGAACTACGTAGGCTGACAGCAGCCTCTCGGACTAATGTGGTGCGCATTATTTCTAATGAAACACGTATTGGAGGTGAAGTGAGGCAGATGGATCCAGTAATATCTACTTTTATTGAAGCAGGCATAACATGGAAAACAAGACAGAGAAATTGACATGAGAATACAAAAAGCAAATGCTGTCACATACAAGCTTTCACCATTGCTAAGATATCCAAGCATTTCTATAGCAGCTAAACAACAGATGATAATTAGCATTTTCATACCAACTTTGTGCTATGAAAGTCAAATATGGACCCTTTGAAAATCATATTTAAGAAAGATCAATACATGTGAGATGCGATACTTGAGAAAAGTAACAAACAACACAAGAAGAGATAGAGTACCAAATGAAACCATAAGAAAAATGGTAGGAATAAAACCCTGCCAAGAAAATATATAGAACAACAACTCAAATGGTTGGGCCACCTGGTCAGAATGAAGATTGGTCCTCACCAATCACCATCAAGGGCGTTCTTCTCGAGAATGCATGGAAAAAGACCAAGAGATGATGGATAGATGCAGTGATAGAGACATGTAACAACAAAGGAAAATCACTAATTCAGACAGTTCGAGCAGCTCAAGAACGACAAATTATATAATCATGACACCTTTTCGGTATCAGTGAGAAAGAGAAAAAAAAGAACAAGATTGATGCAGGGGATTATCAGCTTTACAACGGGGATTGGGGGGAGGGGAGGGGATGGGGTTGTAGATAATGATAAAATGATAGAGTAGAAGTGCGTGAAGCAGGGGAAATAGTTCAGTTTTACAACAGGGATTGTGGGCTGTAGATAATGATAAATGATGAAGTAGAAGTGCATGAAGCAGGGGAAATAGTTCAGTTTTACAACAGGGATTGTGGGCTGTCGATAATGATAAATGATGAAGTAGAAGTGCATGAAGCAGGGGAAATAGTTCAGTTTTACAACAGGGATTGTGGGCTGTCGATAATGATAAATGATGAAGTAGAAGTGCATGAAGCAGGGGAAATAGTTCAATTTTACAACAGGGATTGTAAAAAAAAAACTACCTTTACGACACATAGTACCATTGCTGGTGTATGTCGGGGAGGGGGGGGGGGCACAAGGATAGAACCCGAGGGATAAAGGTCGCTTGGTGAAGCAGTCGCCACGACGTGTGAGACTCAGGATTTTTATTTCACCCCCGATATAAAAAATCCTTTGTCTACCGCGGGCTTCGAACACCGTACGCCCTACTTTTCAGCCAGTGGAACATTGGTTTTAGCCGCACGGCCACACGATTGTGGGTTGTAGATAATGATAAAATGATGAAGTAGAAGTGCGTGAAGTAGGGATAATCATGAAAATTATGAACTTCAAAAACAAGAGAAAAAAAAAACCAAGATCTTATCGATGTTTCCTTTCCTGTTCGTTTTGCAGAATGGGGACAAACAATCCACATTTCGCTATTCATAGCAACAACTCAAAAATAGCCACACTTGATGGAGTCGAGTGTTCTATTCCGACATGACCCATTTCATATTTCCCTTATCCTCAATTATCTATGAATTGTCCAGATTTCCAGAAACGAGACACAGGACTGTCAAGTTGTCACCCCTTATCTACCTTGCAATTTATAGTCGCTGCGTCATGTACAAACAAAATATAGAGACCCACGGAGCTTTTTTTTCTGAACAGACGTCACGGAGTTCGTAAAAGCCATTCCTTCACGCAGACGTAACAGACCTCCCAGTTTTTTGGTGCGTCAGCAAAACAGGAAACATGACATCCGGTAAAACAAATACCCAGTAAACAATCGCTGAACTTGGAAATCAGCACGTGACCTATCGATTATGCCAAAAATGCACGTGGATGTGTTTTGCAATTGTTGATGCCGCTGCAACTTGCTTGGGGCCGTCCGAGATTGTTCAATCTTCCTTCCTGCCTTTCAAAGTCGTGTTGTGATATCAGCACTTTTCAGACCATACATCCGACACATGTATCAGTGTACACGGTTGTCTTCCCTTTTGCGCGCCACACACCCCCCCCCCCCTTTTTTCCAATCCCACCACTTTCTTGACCTAACTGGTTATTAGTCCGTTTCTTGTGTCACGACGTCAAAACAGGGGACTATACTGCACTAAGAACTTCAACAATTCTAGTTAATGATCAGCTATGGGTTGCTGATTGTTCTCATTTGATTCACTGTGAGGCGTTGTCAGTTCCAAATAACTGCACTCAACCTGAATAACATGCCACGGACAATTCTGAAAGAACAAGTCCTTGAAAAAAGACAAATATTCAGATAATCGTACCGCACTATCAATCACACTCGCTAAGGTACCCAGGTCCTAATTAGTAACCTGTTGCCGATTAAAAATAGAATTGCCATTATCTTGACTCAATTTGAAACTAGGTCTCTTATAAACGGATATGTTTAATTGGCCTATTAAAGTGGACAAAAGGAAGCACGGCATTGTTGCTAGGAGAATCCCTGTCTGAGAAAAAAATGCGGATTTTTGGAAAATAAATCGCTCTAATTTTGGCTCCTTGTGTTTGAGCATTTGCATATATAAGCCAGTCTAGTCCTAAAGCAGTCATTAGATTACTAAGATCATCGAAAATAACATAAAAACAAACAAAGAATTAATTCAATAGCTAAAGCAACTTAATTATTATCAAACTCATTGAAAGAATACAACATATAAAGAGACTAAACCTATTAACTGAAAGAAATAATAAACTACTTTTGTTTCGTTCCTCATTAACTAATCTTACCATGGTGAGTATCTGTAGTGTCAGTGAGTGTATGTATCGATCTCATTGGTATTAACCGATTTATATAGCGTAGACCTAATTGCTCAATATACAATAGGTTACTTAAAGTCCATGCACAAACTTATACCATTACTGTAAGGAATCATAGAGCTAGGAGCTGTTTGTGGCACAGATTAAAAGTTGCTCTGATTTGGAATATAAGGCAAATAATCACAAACAAAATATCGTTCATGAAATGTGTTTAAAACAAAAATACATAGTAATAGCACAGATTTTTCTGGATTGGCAGCAACTTTCCTTCAGCATAATTTAGACATGTCATAAGAGGCGACTAAAGAGATTGATCGATGGCTTGACAAGCTGTCATTGTAAAAAGTATTGTTATGGAAACAGAGCCATAGATTTTAGAAGCAGTGATCGCTGTAATATGTGCCATTTTGGCACGCAAGGTTTCTGTTTTTGAGATTGTGGTTCTGCCCTATGTGCCGTCTTCGGCTCGAAAGGACGATAGATAGATAGATAGATAGATAGATAGATAGATAGATAGATAGATAGATAGATAGATAGATAGATAGATAGATAGATAGATAGATAGATAGATAGATAGATAGATAGATAGATAGATAGATAGATAGATAGATAGATAGATAGATAGATAGATAGATAGATAGATAGATAGATAGATAGATAGATAGATAGATAGATAGATAGATAGATAGATAGATAGATAGATAGATAGATAGATAGATAGATAGATAGATAGATAGATAGATAGATAGATAGATAGATAGATAGATAGATAGATAGATAGATAGATAGATAGATATATTGATAGATAGATAGATAGATAGATAGATAGATAGATAGATAGATAGATAGATAGATAGATAGATAGATAGATAGATAGATAGATAGATAGATAGATAGATAGATAGATAGATAGATAGATAGATAGATAGATAGATAGATAGATAGATAGATAGATAGATAGATAGATAGATAGATAGATAGATAGATAGATAGATAGATAGATAGATAGATAATTTAGAAGATCAAGCGTGGTTAAAGTAAATTGTGATTCGGTAATATTTTGTTTTATCTTTTTAGTCTTAATAATTGTATGTAACAATTCATTTCTCACATTTGTATAAATCTCAAACCGTTACTTTATAAGACATTTGTATGACAAGTGTCTCATCGTAACAAACACATCTAGTGGCTCACTTTAAATAAATGACAAAATGTTGCTCAGAAATGAGTAATTGTTTAGTTACAGCAAGCAGAAATGGTAGACCAGAAAGCAAAATCAAGGTTAGAATTCAAATATTGCTTTTCTTTAGAATTGAATAAATAAATAACAGATTATTTATATTGAACTGTCTCACTCGCCATATAAACAAGAGCAACTAAAGACAATATATGAAAGAGGCTAAACTAATAAACATTAAAAAAAAATTTTAATAAACATAACTTAAAGAAAGAAACAGCATTACTGGTATGGCAATAAAGTAAGAACATCCCGGAATAGCGAAAAAAAAAATTATAAGAAATGAAGCAGCGAGCAACTTAAAGAGAAGATACTTTACAATTCAAAAATAGAGTATAGAAGATCATTGATAAAATAATATGGTTATAATTATTCGAAGATTCGGTATCACTGCAAATGAATGAAAATCCATAATTGCTCAATCGCCCATGTCAGTGGAATCACAAAAATTAACATCTCATCGAATATCCAAACAAATAAAGGTAGCTGCAGTCCCCATTATAGCAAACACAGCACTCGTCAAAAGACACAAGGCGTATCAGCACCTAAAGTGAATGCAGCTGAACTGTCACTCGTCATACGATATCATCATTCATTGTAAGCAATCGAGATATTGAAACACGACCTGGATGAAAAACACAGCTCACGATGTGCACAGAGCACTAAACTCAGTAGCTTCAACAGCAAGACGAAACAAATTATATATATACATAAAACTGGAGCACTTATATTTACTTACATTAAATATTTTGTTTTATTGCAACAAACATTTTTAGGTTTTGATCATTTTAGAGTTCTTCAACTGACGCAACCCTGTTGCATATATTTTATTTATTTGTTTTAGTCTCTATGTGCAGTGTTTCCATTTTAATGGAAAGTAATGATTTCTCTTCTAAGTTTAACTTCTAATGAGACAAGTCTACATACACAGTGAGTCGTCTCCTATAAGTCTCCACGTTTGCAATCAAATGTGTCTATGTTATTTTCTCTTTCCCATTTCAGATCTCAATTGTCACTCAAGCAACCATCGGAGCATTTGTCTTATTTGCAGCAATCGTGGAACAAACATTCTCTTCAGTTGTCGTTTGTCAAGACCCGGAATATCTGACGGCCCTCAGGAACGAAGTTCGTCCGTTTTACACTCTAATCAACGATCCTTCCACAGATGACCTTGTTTCTCAGGGACCCTGTACATTTATGAATGGTAAGTTTCCATAGCCGTTTTGTATATATATATATATATATATATATATATATATATATATATATATATATATATATATATATATATATATATATATATATAAACAACTATTATTCAGTTCTTTTAGGGCGCAGAAATGAAACTAATTATAATAAAAGCTCAATAAAGTCTTAAACCGTGTGTACATAAAGAGATGATATAACTAGTGGGAGAGATATTTCTGTCTATCTATGAAGATTGGCTTACTTTTAGAAAACCAGTGTTTAAACTGTTTTATTTTATTACTTTTCATTTGAATATTTGTAATTCACTCAAGTGGTTTATTTCTTTCTATTCTTGTTGTAATTATTGATGGACTTTATATTGACAGGCAACCAAATTGGACAGCCCAAATTGCCAGTTCACACTTCCGACTCATGGCACTCTGGGATGTCCACGTGTCCGTGGGCTATGCACGTTATCGAAGATACGGATGGTTTAAGGTCAGTTTATTTTTTGTGTGTTTATAATTTGCATACGATGTTCCTGTTGACAATGTTGCTTACACTTTTTTTATCTTGTTCAGCTTCTTGGAAATAATCGTGACAGACACCGTAGAAGACCGTGCTAGTACTGCCAACATTAGTGGCAAAAACAGAACAAGAACAAAGTGACCTGATCCAACGATTAAATAAACCAGAAGATGCACATGTCGTCGGAGATTAAAGTTGAAAACACAAAGCTGCTGACTAATAGCAATTAAATCATTGTTGCAAAAAATCAAAATAAATAGATAGGAACTAGAAACAGTTGAAAGAATTCAAATACTTAGGATGAATAATCGACTCGAAACCTGCCATTTGGACTAGATTCCCATAAACTACAGCAGCCGTTGTTAAAATCTATTTGGAAAGATAATAATAACTCTTGGCTCTAAAAGCAGGGTTTATGCGCACTTTTGTTATTTCAATATTTCTGCGCGGTTGGAAAACATGGACTCTTACTGCGGCATTAAAAACATAAACCTATGAGATGAAATGTTATCAAAGGGTTTTGGAGATCTCATGCTTGGATCGTATTACAAATGAAAAACTTCACAAAGGGATACGACAAGAAATCGGAGCACAAGATGATTTTTTTTGACTATTGTAAAGAAACGCAAAATGAAATGGTTTGGTTACGTATCTCAATCATCTGACCTGGCAGTGATCATTCTACAAGGAACTGTCAAATGGGGAAGAAGGATAGCTAGATAAAGAAAGAGATACGAAGATAATGGCTGAGTCTTCGCTTCGCATTCACAAAGAATGACTGCATTTTTTTTCTGCGTATGCCAGCTTTGATCTCTGACGAAGTCCCTAGAGGCTAGGAACTGAATTTTGCGCGTTAATCCTTTTTTTCACTGGCAGCCGTGGGTACAGGGGTCACACGTCGCACAGGCAAATAATTCCGTCTTCGGAGGTACTCATATTTTTTCCGTCGATGAATAAATGACGTTTCAAGTCATTTGTAGTCAAGATTATAATCGTGGTTTTATAACATTCTCCAGCTTTCTATCTGTCTTATACAGTGGCGTATACTGGCTTTGGGGTCTGGGCTACCGCTGACATAATAAATAAAAACGTACATTATATTCAGTAGGCTAACATAAAGTAATATTTTCTAATGACATCACTACATTTTAAATTACTTACTTATTTATGTTAATTATATCCGTCTTGTTTGGGACAAAAATGTCTCGATGACTTTGTCATTGAAAGTACTGTTGGGTTGGTTTCTACGTTTCTGTGGGAATGATTTCACAATAGACATTAATGCCAAACCAGATACGCGTTCTTGTGTCTGAGTTGAGCGACAATAAGATTTTATTCTCTTGAGAGCAGAAAAAGCTCTTTCTACAGATACTGATGTGCATAACGTAGTTATAAATAGCTAAGGGAATTCCGGTAATCAGACATAGTTTCACTTTCACTTTATGACGATTCTGATTGGCTAGAGCTAAAAATAACTCATGAAACCGCATTCATCTAGCGGTAACTTTGCCGTATTATTTTGACGGGAAATTTTTAATGTCAAGGTCGTTAATACTAGGTCCGGATAAAGGAAAAATGTACCGCTGGCTACTAGAGGTTTCAATGTAGAGTAGTTTCGGTTTCATTCACAAACGTTATAGTAGTCAGAGGAAAACCTTGCTTTAATAAATGAAAATCAAAGCAAATAAATCATATTGGCCTAAGAAATGTGTAATAGAATATTCGAAAATTTATAATATAATTATTTTAAAAATATAATAAATTATCATTTCCTTTTGTATTTCGTTAATATCTTCAGGCTACCGGCGGTAGCTGCGGTATCATAGAGAATACGCCACTGGTCTTATATGATTTTGACGTTTATTCCCATTTGAAAATGTACGTTATACAGGTCAAGTCAAGATGATCTGTTGTGTTTTAAACATCTGTACTATTTTTTAAAATATAGATTCCCCTGCCGCATTGCCACAGCCAGACTCGTTGGAGATAACACTGACGATGTAGATACACATTCACGTCGCTGTCTGAGAGTACCAGGGTAAGTCTGATATTCTTTCTATTCTGCAGCCATCACTATTATTATATAGTATGTGCACAGTACTGCTAGCGTTATATATCATTAATATATAACCTTCATCATGTTACTTTTCATAGCGTCTTAAATCACATATATTTATCTCTTTCATTTATATTGGCACATTCAATCTTTATATTAGCTACAAATGAAACAAATGCTTAAAGTTTCCCCTTTAACATTTCCCCTTGTGTTAAAGTAGTTTATCAATTTTGAAACTATCACATGTCGCTGTACCCTACCAGGCATGTTCGTAAGAGGCGAGAAAGGAGGATTGGGCATGGGACTGGCTATCCCATACTGTAATAAAATAAGCCGAAAAAAACTTCACAAACATGGACAAGTCAAAGAAAAGAATAAAAGTAAATCCGTCACCCAGGAAAGATAAAGGCTCTCTGTGTTAGAGACGTATGACGCAAGCCGGAGAAAGCCGTAAGGAGTCCAGGTTGCCGACTCACCTTTTGTCTACCAGGAGGAAAAGACAAAGAGGAAGACCAAGAAATTCTTCAAGAAGACAGACAGAAGCAGAGATGAAGATGAGGGGGAAGACATGGAATGATCTTAAAAGAATGGCAAGAAACAGAACGACTTGGAAAGTGTTTGTTGAAGACCTAAGCTCCACAGGGAGCTGAAAGGTAGAAGAAGAAGAAGAAGAAGAAGAGACATGTGAGTAGTGTCTTCTTTATGTAAAGCGTGTAAACATTGGCGTCAAAGGCCTTCCAACAAGCTCTCAAATATTTGGATTTCAAAGACACCCAGTAATCACACAAAACTCAAAATATTTAACTACTGTGTGATTCCAGTATTAACTTACCGGTACGAGAGCTGGAAATCAACAAAGACTCTAGACTAAAGACTAAACGTTTCGAGAAAAATGCCTTCGAAAACTGCTAAACATCCATCGGCCAGACTTCAAACCAATTACAGAAATAAGACATGAAACTAAACAGGACTCTATATCCAGTTACGTTAGAAAACGAGGCCGGAAATGCCTTGGCCACGTTCTCAGATTAAACGTCAGTAGGCTTGCTCACCAGGGCCTTTAATGGAGACCACAAGGTAAAAGAAAACGAGGAAGACCGAAATAAACCCTGCATAGAACCATCATCAAAGAGAGCGGAGCTATGGGTCTCAGAAACAAACAAGAACCAAAACAGGTCGATACTGACCGTCAGACATGGACAATTATCACTTTTTCCCTATGCGCTGTAAGGGCCCAGAATGATGTTCAGTCAATCAATCAATCAATAAATAAATCAATAAATCAATCAATATAAAAAAATAAATAAATAAATAAATCAACCAGCCAATCAATCAATCAATCAATCAATCGATCAACCAATCAATCAATCAGTCAGTCAATCAATCAATCAGTCAATCAATCAATCAATCAATCAATCAATCCATCAAATGTAACATACGGGTGTGTAACAAACAAAGTCTGTGACCAATTAAGGTAACATTTTAAAACAAAAGATTGCAAGTTTAAGTTTGAGACTAGATCATAAATTGTTAACTAAATCTAATATTTTGGCTTTCTTGAGACATCCCAATAGTTGATTGTTCAAACTGTTTCTTCATTACAATAAGTATAACTACAGGATGTGTCACTCACTACAGAACTCGCCATTTCTTTCAATGGTTATACCGCTAAACACTATCTCCTCTAGAGTATACCAACGCATTTTCCAGCTGTCCTGTGTGAGCTCACACGTACTTGGCAGTAACACTCCAGAACAACAACCATATTATGTAGGCACCCACCGGCAAATGACATGAATCCGCAGAGAGGCGCGTCAGGCAGGCGTGTTAGAGCAATTATTCACCACTCATACTCTACAGATAATTTCATGCAATGTTTAAGGAATAGAACTAGAAATACTACTTTAATTGTTAAGACAGTTGTGAAATGAGAAAAACTTTTAAATTCTAAATCTTAGTAGTGAAAAGTAACCAATTACATTATCATGTTCCATATTTTGTTTCACTTTACAACCAAAAACTTGTAACAATTCACCCCAACAGGTCCAGACATCGACGTAACGACAACAAATTATGTAAAGAGCTTCAGCAGACAATTCCAGTAGTTGCCAAAACCGGATGTCGCAATGGGGTCTACGACTACGCCATCCAGAACATCAACATCACCGTTGGGTTCACCTGTGCCTTCGTACAATAACCAGTGACTGTTGCTGTTCTTATTTAAAATGCTCTTACCTCATTCAGTATTATTTTTGCATAATTTATTAACATTGTTTCGTTTATTTCAAATGTACAGATATTATGACAAAACTCAAGTTATGTATTTATACACCACAATTTTGCTCGAAGATAAACATGAATAGTTATTGAAACGTTAACGCAGCATATATGACCTTGTATGACGCGTGTTCTAGTAGATGTCTCGAATTCTAGAATTTCATTTATAAACATGATCCCATCTTCTACGTTAGTAGAAGTCTTTCTTAATTTTACTGAAAATAATGCCAGACGGTTGTTATATTTAAACAACATATTAAAAAGTGTACTAACTACTACTTCTTAATTATTTAGAGCACTCTAGTTAATTGTTTCGCTTGTAACATCTATATTCTTATATGTTTGCATAACATGGACACTTGTAGCAGAACTCTAGAAATTAAAAGTAAAATCAATAAAGTCTAGATGCAACAAGAAAGTCTTGGGCATCACTAATGAGACTGTCAAATTGAAGCCAACTTAAGGTTAAGAAATAGGTCACAGTCGTTTACAAGGAAAAAACTATACGGTTTGGTCACATATCAAGATCATATAAATATTCCATTGCCCACCGAATGATCAAATAAAGAGGGACAAATGAAAAAGATAAATTTAAAACACTAGAAAAAAGATGGCCATGCATTGACATCAAATACGCAGACGCATAGATACGCCAGGTTTAGAAAGATAAAAGGAAGTGTTAACAAACATCAATACTGGCCTAGCAGCTGCGACCCTAAAAAATAATATCAATGGTTAGACACTAGCAATTAAAGTTAACAAGGAATACCATTATAAATTATAAGCACATATGTTCTTCCAGTGTCTCTGTTACTGTTTAGCTACATGGTTAAACAAAAATACTGATCTTTATACTTTATTCATTTATTTTTTTGCAGCTCTGTCTTCTTTTCTTTTCTCTTTTCACTGATACCTAAAAGATGCGAGGTTATATCATTTGTCGTTCTTGATCTGATCGAACTGTCTGAATTAGTGATTTTCCTTTGTTGTTTCATATCTCTGTCACTGCATCTATCCATCTTCTTCTGGGTCTTCCTCTTGGTCTTTTTCCATGCATTCTTGAGAAGAACGCCCTTGATGGTGATTGGTGAGGATTCATTCTGACCAAACCATTTAAGTTGTTGTTCTATATATTCTTGACAGGGTTTTGTTCCTACCATTTTTCTTATGGTTTCATTTGGTATTCTATCTTCTTGTGTTGTTTCTTACTACGAAATTACACACAAGAACACTTGAATTTCTTTTTACTGCGGACATTGAAATTCATTTATAACTTAAATTTGACTTCCATCGCAACTTTTGCAGATCTGTACAGACTAAATTTAATAATTATTATTATGTTACTATTTTCGCAAAAAAATACTCTTCTATAATATAACGACAATATGTTGTTAATGTTAACAACGAATGTTTTAGGTTTACATACTGT
The DNA here is from genome assembly GCA_032433765.1 of Megaustenia siamemsis. Taxonomy (NCBI): domain Eukaryota; kingdom Metazoa; phylum Mollusca; class Gastropoda; order Stylommatophora; family Ariophantidae; genus Megaustenia; species Megaustenia siamemsis. The sequence continues at coordinate 47,220,525 of JAVIAB010000008.1, forward strand.
TGGTGTTTACTGTTGGTGTTTACTGTTGGTGTGACAGTTCTACTTGTATTTTATTCTGCTACAAAGACAATTTAACTTTTTATGTATATTCATGTTTGTTACATGTCTTACTTATATTATATATTTTTAGTTGTAACAATTTTACATTTATTGCACACTACGGACGGTGATAATTTTACATGTATTTTATACTTCTAGTTATGGCAAAATAACTTACACTTTACACCTTTTGTTACGACAATTTTACGCGTAATTTATAATCCTGACTGTTACAGGTTTACTTACTGCTGGCTCTAACAATTTTTACTTGTTGTTTTGCTCTTGCAATTTTTGCTTATCTCTAAAGTTACTTGTTGCGACAATTTCACGTGTAATTTGTTAATGCTGATTCGACAAGTTTTAAATGAACACTAACACAAACTGACATTAATTACTGAAATGCACAAATTATTTTAAAATTAATGCTTCAATGTTACAAAAATTATGATTAAGACACAAGTTGATTTATAAATTATAAATATATGAAATATCTATTTACTAAAAAATAATAGCCGCGATAGCTCAGTGGTTAGTGAACTGGACTACAAAGGACAAGGGGTAGGGTTCGATCCCAACCGACGGCTTCCGGGTTCACCCAGCCTTAAATGGATACCGGATTTTTTTCTGGCAGTAAAGCAACACGGGCGTAATACCGACCACATTACCCCAAAAATCATGTGCTGAAGGTCTCTAAAATATAGGGTCACTAACACCATATTTCCCTATACCCCACTTGGCGTGACGGGGGTACTTTACTTTACTTTACTTACTAAAAAAAAATGAAAAGATATCACTCTAACTACCTCTCTTGAAAATTGTGATTCAATATTGATAAAATGTCCAATCCTAAAGTATTCCACTAGAATATGTTTTGCATGATTTCACAATTTGTTATGTGTCAGTGTATGTGTAAGTCATGATTACGTTTAATTAGATAATACAATTAGATAATAAATGTTATATAAATAGCGATAATTATATGATGCATCTGTCTTTAAAACGAAAGTGAGAGGGAAAGACAACTAGTTAATTATTTTGCAACTACTCATGGAATGAACTATAAACGGTAACGAAAATAACACACACATACACACAAACGCTCGCACGCACGCAATCAGGCACACACGCAACAAAACAGGTTTAACTGTTTTCACCGGAACACAAAATACGTCATTTGACAAAAGTTGTAGATCGTTACATGACATCTGAGTTGATTACTGTATCCTGCCATTTAACGTTTATTATTTTGATTGACAACCCTCATTTCAAAGAAACGCCAATGAGAATGTTTCAAATACTTACATTGTTATTGTGTTAATTTAATATGCGATTGTAAATTAATATGAAGCACACAAAGCATATATATATATATATATATATATATATATATATATATATATATATATATATATATATATATATATATATATATTACCAAGCAACAATTCTTTTATAACGAAACTGATTTTACTGTTGTGATTAATACATTTGTAATAAAATTGTACAAATAATAAAATATTACTGCTTTCCTTTGGATTGAACGAACGAAAGTATTGAAAGGGAAAATGAAAAGGTGGCAAAACTAGTTTTAAAAATGAACAGACGGCATATAGATAAAGGTGAGAGATCATAAATATGGAAGAGCAAAATTCACGTTTAGGAGCCGCGGTAGCTCAGTGAACTGGACTACAAAGAACAAGAGGTTGGGTTTGATCCTGATTGACGGCTTCCAGGTTCACCCAGCCTTAAATAGGTACCAGATTTTTTTTCTGGGAAAGTAAAGTGACACGGGCGTGATACCGACCACATTACTACCCATTAAAGGTCTGTAAAATTTATGGCCACTAACACCATATTCCCTATACGCTACTTGACGTGACGTTGCCCGTAACTTTTATTTACAAGTCACGTTCAACTCTCTGAAAAAAAAAATGAATCAAATAAGAATCTACTGATAGCTCAATTCTAGTAAGGAATTTTATACAGTTTCTATATCATAGTTTAATTGGTTACAGATAATGATCTGGAAGATGATGTGGCGGGATGCAGCAACTTTGCTTATTTCCGTGTCATGTTGGAGAAGACGGAGTTTGCCAATAGAAGTATTCTTCATCCACAGATCCTGTGTACTACGGTGTTTGTCATCTCGTCGGCCAGTCATCATATTTTTTTTTTAATTGGAATATGGTTTTGAAACAGTTCTGCGAGGTAAAGTGAGGTCTTGATGAGCTTTGGGTCGTTGACCCTTCAGTGGAGGCAGTAGATTGATTAGTAAGTACTTTATGCTTCTTCAGTATCCCCTATCTTCACTTTCTCTCGCTATCTCTCTCTCTATCTCTATTTCTCTAGCTCTATTTCTCTCTCTCTCTCTCTATCTCTATTTCTCTAGCTCTATTTCTCTCTCTCTCTCTCTCTCTCTCTCTCTCTCTATTTCTCTAGCTCTATTTCTCTCTCTCTCTCTCTATCTCTATTTCTCTAGCTCTATTTCTCTCTCTCTCTCTCTATCTCTATTTCTCTAGCTCTATTTCTCTCTCTCTCTCTCTGTCTCTATTTCTCTAGCTCTATTTCTCTCTCTCTCTCTCTGTCTCTATTTCTCTCTCTCTCTCTCTCTATCTCTATCTCTATTTCTCTAGCTCTATTTCTCTCTCTCTCTGTCTCTATTTCTCTCTCTCTATCTCTATCTCTATTTCTCTAGCTCTATTTCTCTCTCTCTCTCTCTCTGTCTCTATTTCTCTCTCTCTCTCTCTCTCTCTCTCTCTCTCTCTATCTCTATCTCTATTTCTCTAGCTCTATTTCTCTCTCTCTCTCTCTGTCTCTATTTCTCTCTATCTCTCTCTCTCTCTATCTCTATTTCTCTAGCTCTATTTCTCTCTCTCTCTCTCTATCTCTATCTCTATTTCTCTAGCTCTATTTCTCTCTCTCTCTCTGTCTCTATTTCTCTCTCTCTCTCTCTCTCTATCTCTATTTCTCTAGCTCTATTTCACTCTCTCTCTCTCTGTAGATCAACTACCTTATGCGGAGGCGAAGGCGCGCCTCCCAGCACCAGAGCTGAAAGTTGTCAGCGACCCACAGCTGATGCCTTGCGCCATGATCGGTGAACCAGAACCATCCAGACCCTGCTCCACCTCTCCGTGGTGCCTCTAGTAACAGTCTTACCTGTCTAGTCTGGCCAAGCGAGTAGGGATCGAAGAGGGAAGACACCCCGGTACTCAATAATGTCGTGCTGAAATCGGATGTGTTGGGCCGAAAGGCGCAAATGTCACAGTTATACTGCAAACCACAACACAACGTAGACACGCCCACTTAACGTCCTTTTAAGGGCGGATGACGTAGAGGTATAGTTCTTTAGTCATCGGACGAATGCAAGCAAGCAAGCAATCAAGCAAGCAATCAACTGCCTTATGCAAGAGATTTTCTAAGCACATTTTGAAACATGTGCAGTAAGAACAGAAGTTGAAATAATTGATGTGATTTTGTTAAAATCAAATATATAGTTTTATTGTCGCAGGAAACAAGAGAGAAGCTTTATATACCGGATAAGTTTGTTTGTTGTGAAATGTTTGCCGGTACCACGTTACATGTTCAAACTATTAATTTTGTTGTCTCTGGATGTATGTTAGTCTGTATGTATGTTAGACGATGTCTATCATGTCTCTAGATGTATGTTAGTGTGGGTATATGTTAGACGATGTCTATCATGTCTCTGGATGTATGTTTGTATGTATGTTAGACGATGTCTATCATGTCTCTGGATGTATGTTTGTATGTATGTTAGACGATGTCTATCATGTCTCTGGATGTATGTTTGTATGTATGTTAGACGATGTCTATCATGTCTCTGGATGTATGTATGTTAGACGTTGTCTATCGTGTCTCCGGATGTATGTTAGTCTGTATGTATGTTAGACGATGTCTATCATGTCTCTGGATGTATGTTAGTCTGTATGTATGTTAGACGGATATCTAACATGTCTCTGCATATATGTTAGTGTGGATGTATGTTAGACGATGTCTAACATGTCTATAGATGTATGTTACTCATAACTAATATTGCTCTCACTCTTTTCCTAATTTCTTAACTTCTCATTTCGTCTTTTTTTTGTATTAATATTTTTGTTTCTCGAAGTCTTTAGTAATGACACAATTGTTAAGTATAAATTGGAGCCACTTTAAACCAAGTAAATTTATAAGAGAATAAACGAAACAAGAGTACGTGTCAAAGCTGGGACTTCCGGTCAATATGGAAGATAGGCGGCAGGAATCGTTGAGGTACTGTCTGAAAAGTGTTCCTTGTTGCAGTTTCCTCATATTCCAAGTCCAGCTTGTTGCCAGAGCTACTGAGTTTAGTGCTCTGTGCACACCGTGAGCTGTGCTTTTCATCCGGATGGTGTTTCTATATTCCGATTGCTTACGATGAATGATGATATCGTATGACGAAGGAAAGCTCAGCTGCGTTTAGTTTCGGTGCCGCCTGGCCGTATGTCTTTTATCGTGTGCTGTAGCAGCTATTATGGAGACTGCAGCTGCCTTTTTTTGTTTGGATATTCGATGAGATGTTAATTCGGATGATTCCACTGGTATGGAAGGTTGAGCAATTGTGGATTTTAATCCGTTTGCAGTGATGCCGGGTCTTTCGAATAACTATACCGCATGAAGCTATATACGGAGAACCCGATAAAAGTACACCTATCTGTTACTCAAAATGGACGAACGAAGGTTTATCCATCAGGTCTTAATTAAATTTGAATTCGGGTGGCAAAATAAAACAAGGAAGACCAAAAGAAATTTTAAGAAAAACAATTAATACAGAGGTCTCAACTATGTGCTTGAGAACAAAACAAGACCTAGCAGTGTGGAATTAAGAAATTGTAATTTTTTTCTCTCATTTGCTGTTTATCTCCCTTAAATAGAGATTAAAAGAGGAACCGGCAGGTCGAACGGTAAAGAACAGCAACAACACATGTAGCCTGTTTTTGTTATCCCCCCCCCCCCCTCCCCGACAGAACTGGTGGTAACTGGCCTTTTACTTTTTTATTTTTTACTTTGTGGGCAGGACTACGACATTGTGGAATGTATTCTAAAAAATACTTGATCTACAGGAAAGTAAGAGAGAAGGATTATCATCGGCTTTACAGCAGCTTCGCATCTCTACGCATCTTGGTGCATCTTGATGCCTTTACTTCTTAGAGAGAAAGACGGTGTTTACCAAAACGTAAAATGTTATGGAGTACGAGCTAGACAAGACGGCGGCCTCCACTATTTGATCAACAGCTCAAAGCTGATGAAGACCTCACGTCACCTCTAACAATTGCTTCTATGAAACATTTTATAACTGTACAGCTTTGCTAGCTGCGAAAGAAAATTAGGAATATATTTCCAGCAATGGAGAAATGTGAAAAGACAAAAATTGCCAACAAAACCGACTGTAAACTTCCAATAGCACCGATGTGGAGACATCTGAGTGTGACGACGCGGACAGAAAATAAATTAATTGAAATATTGTTTATGCCCACATTGTGATATACGTGTCAGATATGGACAATTCTTGAAAGACACAAAAAAAAAATTGATTGAAATATTGTTTATGCTCACATTGTGATATAAGTGTCAGGTATGGACAATTATTGAAAGACACAAATAGAAAATAAATTAATTGAAATATTGTTTATGCCCACATTGTGCTATAAGTGTCAGGTATGGACAATTATTAGGGAGCCGCGATAGCTCAGTGGTTAGTCAACTGGACTACAAAGGACAAGAGGTTGGGTTCGATCCCAACCGACGGCTTCCGGGTTCACCCAGCCTTAAATGGGTACCGGATTTTTTTTCTGGGAAAGTAAAGCGGCACGGGCGTAATACCAACCACATTACCCCAAAAATCATGTGACCGAAGGTCTGTAAAAATTATGGTCACTAACACTATATTCCCTATACGCCACTTGTCGTGACGGGGGTACTTTACTCTTTAGTTTTTTTTATGGACAATTATTGAAAGACACAACAACAACAAATAACAACATGAGAAATGAAATATATGAGAGAAGCTGTAAACAAAATTAGAAGAAACAAGATTAGAAATTAGGTGATGAGAAAAATACTAGGTGTAACACCAGTTATTGATTAATAATATCGAGAAAAAAAGAATAAAATGGTTTGGGCATCAAATCAAAATGAAATCCAACGGATCTGCAGCTCGAGCATATTACATGAAAAGATTAAACTTTAGAGTAAAAGAGAAACACAGAAAGAGATGGATAGGTCGAGTCAAAGAGTAAAAAAAAGTAAAGCATCCCCGTCACGCCAAGTGGCGTATAGGGAATAAGGTGTTAGTGACTATACATTTTACAGATCTTCGGCACATTATTTTTGGGGTAATGTGGTCGGTATTACGCCCGTGCCGCTTTACTTTCCCAGAAAAAAAAAATCCGGTACCCATTAAAGGCTGGGTGAAGCGGAAGCCGTCGGTTGGGGTTGAACCCTACCTCTTGTGCTTTGTAGTCCAGTTCACTAACCACTGAGCTATCGCGGCTTCCCGAGTCAAAGAGACATTACGTTAATTCAGCATGACAAATCAAGTTACACAATTAGCAAAGGACAGAAAACTGCATATTTCTCCTCTCTGCAAATCTACACGGTACAAGCAATGTGGTACACGAAAATAAATAAATAAATAAATAAAGAAAGAAAGAAAGAAAGAAAGAAAGAAAGAAGCTCCCATGGATGAGATGAGCATCACAGTGATCCCCGCAGTGTTATTGTCTGTTGATAATGACTTTGTATTGCATGGTACCTATGATGGTCAGGTTTCAACTTCTCCACAATAACACGGAAAATAAGGAAAGCCGAAGCAGCATAAACGTCATCTTCCTGATCTTTATCTCCTTCTTCTTCGACCTTTCAGCTCCATGTAGAGCATAGGTCTTCAACAAACACTTTCCAAGTCGTTCTGTTTCTTGCCATTCTTTTAAGATCATTCCATGTGTTCCCCATCATCTTCATCTCTGTTTCTGTCTGTCTTCTAAAAAGAATTCATTGGTCTTCCTCTTTGTCTTTTCCCCTGGGGAATCCAAAAAAAATGGCCTGTTGTGTAATACTCTCAGTTGGCTTCCGTAGTGTATGTCCTATCCATCGTCTTCACTGTATCTCTTTATCCACTGGTGTTTGACTGGTACATTTCCATAATTCTATGTTAGTGATTTTGTCCTGCCACTTCCATCCTTTTATTCTGCATTAGCATCCATTATTGAAAGTCTGTATCTTCATGATCTTTATCTATAACCAAATAACTATGACACAACAAACGGTACAAACTTACTTAATTATTAGAGATGCAGCTTCATTGTCGATAGATTATCATTTGTTTCATTTTTCTTTATTTTTACTGATGGGAAATCATCACTCGGATTCTTCTATTTTTCTTATTTCACACCTTCGTCTTGACGCGGTCTGTTCATTTTATATTAAAAATGATTTCTCTAACCACTCATTTCTCATTTTTGCTTTCAATCTTCCGTTCATTCCAATGTGTATTTGTCAAAATGTATATTTTATTATTTGTATAATTTTTATTATAAAGTTATCAATCACAACAATAACATTAGTTTCATGAGAGAAAACTCGTTTTGCGTTTCAAGTTTGCATTTATTGGCAGTGTAATCCCGTGCAAATATTCCATGTTCATTTATTATTAAAAATTAAATTAAAAGACTGAAGTATTTATTTTAAATAGTTATAGCCAACATTATAAAGGACCCATACAAATTCTCATTACTGGCAGTATAAATCACGAGTAAAATTATCATAACCAGCAGTATAAAACACGAGCAAAATTATCATAACCAGCAGTATAAAACACAAGTAAAATTATCATAACCAACAGTATAACACACGAGCAAAATTATCATAACCAGCAGTATAAAACACAATTAAAATTATCATAACCAGCAGTATAAAACACGAGTAAAATTATCATAACCAACAGTGTAAAACACAAGTAAAATTATCATAACCAACAGTATAAAACACGAGTAAAATTATCATAACCAACAGTATAAAACACAAGTAAAATTATCATAACCAGCAGTATAAAACACAAGTAAAATTATCATAACCAACAATATAAAACACAAGTAAAATTATCATAACCAGCAGTATAAAACACGAGCAAAATTATCATAACCAGCAGTATAAAACACAAGTAAAATTATCATAACCAGCAGTATAAAACACGAGTAAAATTATCATAACCAACAGTGTAAAACACAAGTAAAATTATCATAACCAACAGTATAAAACACGAGTAAAATTATCATAACCAACAGTATAAAACACAAGTAAAATTATCATAACCAACAGTATAAAACACGAGTAAAATTATCATAACCAACAGTATAAAACACAAGTAAAATTATCATAACCAGCAGTATAAAACACAAGTAAAATTATCATAACCAACAGTATAAAACACAAGTAAAATTATCATAACCAGCAGTATAAAACACAAGTAAAATTATCATAACCAGCAGTATAAAACACAAGTAAAATTATCATAACCAACAGTATAAAACACAAGTAAAATTATCATAACCAGCAGTATAAAACACGAGTAAAGTTATCATAACCAGCAGTATAAAACACAAGTAAAATTATCATAACCAACAGTACAAAACACAAGTAAAATTATCCTAACCAGCAGTATAAAACACAAGTAAAATTATCATAACCAACAGTATAAAACACAAGTAAAATTATCATAACCAACAATATAAAACACGAGTAAAATTATCATAACCAGCAGTATAAAACACGAGTAAAATTATCATAACCAACAGTATAAAACACAAGTAAAATTATCATAACCAACAGTAGAAAACATGAGTAAAATTATCGTAACCAACGGTATAAAACACGAGTAAAATTATCATAACCATAGGTATAAAACAAGTAAATTTATCATAACCAACAGTATAAAACACGAGTAAAATTATCATAACCATAGGTATAAAACACAAGTAAATTTATCGTAACCAGCAGTATAAAACACGAGTAAAATTATCATAACCATAGGTATAAAACACAAGTAAATTTATCATAACCAACAGTATAAAACACGAGTAAAATTATCATAACCATAGGTATAAAACACAAGTAAATTTATCATAACCAACAGTATAAAACACAAGTAAATTTATCATAACCAACAGTATAAAACACAAGTAAAATTATCATAACCATAGGTATAAAACACAAGTAAATTTATCATAACCAACAGTATAAAACACGAGTAAAATTATCATAATCAACAGTATAAAACACTAGTAAAATTATCATAACCAACAGTATAAAACACGAGTAAAATTATCATAACCAACAGTATAAAACACGAGTAAAATTATCATAACCAACAGTATAAAATTCAAGTAAAATTATCATAACCAACAGTATAAATACAAGTAACATTATCATAACCAACAGTATAAATACAAGTAACATTATCATACCCAGCAGTATAAAATACAAGCAACATTGTTACAGGAAACTTTACACAGGAATGGAATTATTATAGCAAACATGATAAAGTTTCATGAAAATTATTCTATCTATCTATCTATTGTCCTTTCGAGCCGAAGACGGCACATAGGGCAGAACCACAATATCAAAAACGGAAACCTTGCGTGCCAAAGTGGCACAGATTGCAGAGATCACTGCTCTAAAATGTATGGCGCTGTTTCCATAACAATACTTTTTACAATGACAGCTTGTCAAGCCATCAATCAATCTCCTTAGTCGCCTCTTACGACATGCCTGGAAGGTCACAGTGTCACTATTCTTTACTTCCCTCATAATGAGGCCCCGGTAACACACAGAAAAAATTATTATAGCAAACACTATAAAGTTTCAGTAAAATTGTTATAGCAAACATAAAGTTTCAGTAATATTGTTATAGCAAACATAAAGTTTCAGTAATATTGTTATAGCAAACATGATAAAGCACAAGTAAATTTATCATTATACTATAATATACTAGCAACAAAACAAATATCAGCAGGGCTGAAACTAAGAATTGCAAAATGTTACATCTTCTCAATATTCCTGTATGGTGCAGAAACATGGACATTAGACAAGAAAACAGAACAGAAAATTGAAGCCTTTGAAATGTGGATTTATAGAAGAATAGGTAGAATTGGATGGAAACAAATGATAACAAACGATACAGTTTTAAAACAACTGGAAATAAAAAGAGAACTACTAAATACAATTAAGACAAGACAAATGAAATTTTTTGGGCATGTTAAAAGACACAACAGCCTACTAAAAGTAATATTGTAAGGAAAAATACAAGGTAAAAGAGACAGACCAAGACTAACATGGACGAGTAACATCAAAAGATGGACAAGTCAATATATGACAGCCTGCACCATCAAAGCAAGAAACAGAGTAGAATGGCGATCCATGGTAGCCAATCTTCGTTGCGGAGAAGGCACGCGATGATGATGATGAAATTTATCATTAAGTTGAACGCATTCGAAAATAAATGTCTAAGGAAAATACTTGGTATAGCGTGGAACGAATTCAAAACAAACGAGGAAATTAGAGAAATCGCTAATCAACCACTAATATCTTCAGTAATAAAGAAAAGATGATGGTCATATGTTGGACATGTGATGAGAAGAGATAATAACCGAATAGCAAAGCAAGCCCTCATGTGGGAAACAACAGGTAAGAGGAAGACCCAGGAAGACACTGAGAAGAACATTAATGAGAGAGGCAAGAGCAGCAGGAATCGGCTCCCTCAATGAGATAGAGCTGCTTTAACAGAACAGAGACAAATGGCGATTTCTTTGATAAAATATCTTTAAAAGAATTGAAAACTGATAGAACAAAAATTCAGATAAGAGAAGGAGTATCTTGGTCTACGCCCTATGGGCCGGCTATGGCTCGAGAGGTCAATAGATAGATAGATAGAAATTTATCGTCGACAAAGGTGTAAAATGAAATAGAATTTTCACAGAAAAAAATAGTGTCAGTATAAAAAATATCAAAAATGGTCAAATTGTGTAAATTAATGCTTGACTTAAATTGTTTGTTGTTATTAATGAACATTGACAGCATTTGTCTTTATTTTATGCAAATACAAACACAATAAATAACATTCGGTTAAAGTAATTTAAGCTCTAATTAATTGCCATTATTAGTTATTTTTTAAAACCATAATATATTTGTGTGGACGCAGTAAAATCATAATATTAAAATTACATCTGCACAGAGTTGGCAAAATAATATAAAATATTGTGTAAAGTATTGTATATTGTGTTGATAACATTGTACCCATACAGTATGAGAGACATTGAAGAAACAGATGTGCTTGTAATAAATGACTTCCTTTAACTGTTTGAGTTTAATCCTTCACATGCTGGGCCAGTGTTTATGTTTGTAAACCAATAGTTTCTTTAAAAATACAACTCTGGGTGAGTGTGGTGGCTACAACCACGTCAAATGGAGATGTTACTCTGCTACATTACCTTAAGCTGGATGAAGAGAGATTCCTAAAGCGGAAGTGCAGATGCCTCTTAGAATTTAAGGCCCCAACCAGAGCACGTGCCACACAAGATCGTAAATGGTTGAAGCAGTTCACGACACAAACCAGAGCACGTGCCACACAAGATCGTAAATGGTTGAAGCAGTTCAAGACCCCAACCAGAGCACGTGCCACACAAGATCGTAAATGGTTGAAGCAGTTCAAGACACCAACCAGAGCACGTGACACACAAGATCGTAAATGGTTGAAGCAGTTCAAGACACCAACCAGAACACGTGAGTAGTATATATCTAGTGAAAGGACCCCCAAAAGGTCTTCCAGCCGCACATAATTCCTTATATAAATAGTCTACCCGTACATGGAAGCACATTTTTTGGTGCGGTTTTTCCTTATATGAGACTCTTCATTTTTCCTTATATGAGAGTCTACCCGCCCATTTTGGTTCCGGTGACCTCCCGGTGACCTCTCGTTGACCTCTCGGGTGAGCGCTCGTGGTGACCTCCCGCGGCGGTGGTGAAGGGGTGGTGAAGGGGTGGTGGTGAAGGGGTGGTGAAGGGGCGGTGGTGGTATCATAAATCTATTATATTCTTTGTACTTTCAATGGTTCCGTAACTTTCATAAATCTATTCTTTCTTTATACTCTCATTCAATAAAAAAACAGTGACAAGTTTATTTATTGTTTTTAAAAACTTCCTTTAGAATTAAAGGTAACAACTTAGGCTGTTACACACGCTACACGACACTACGTTAATGAAGTAACTACACGCCAAACGAAAAACACCGCGTTAATTAAGCGAGATCAAAGAGTTCCCGGTAAACGGTCAGCAAGAGCAAAGGATAATGCTGTAGACCTACCGCGAGATCAAAGAGCTCGGTACACGCGCAGCCGCGAAGACGTGCAGCGAAGACGCGCAGCAAGGAGCCGCAAGATCAAAGAGCTCGGTAGACGCGAGGCGACCTCGCGCAGCGAGGGGGCCGCGTTTAACGTTAAGCGCGATCAAAGAATCCGCCTCCCGTGAGTACTTACTTCCCGTTAGACGGTAAGTGTTCATCAGGAGAGTCATTTAACAGGGGAATTTCACGATACCGATGTTTTAATGTGAGATGCTTGGGGGTAATTAATATCTTTGCGCCGTTTCGTGTTCAAAGACCGTGTTTCGCTGTGAAAAGTTTTGATTGAATGTTTGAGTGCCAGACTGACCAGGGCTACGTTAATGACTTTTTATCATCTGAAGATTAGAATACCACTTATCAGGGGAATTTTAGTGGGTGGTTGTTTTAATGTGGGATGTTTAGGGGGGAATTAATATGTTTGAAGTAGAGAGTACTTGATCGATCAAAGAGGTTAGAACTGTATATAAGTAGATCCAAGCAGCCAGGATTTTATTCTCTCTCTCTGAAGCAATTTCAACGAGTGTCTTGGCTGTAACTCAAGCAAGAGTGTGCTTGGCTGTGCAAGTAAATTTACTTTACAAATCGTAAGTAGAACCTTATTTCATAGATTCTATACTGTCATTTATTTTAATTTAACAAAATAATTTAAAATTAAATAAATTAAAACAACTCAAATAAAAAACAAACAAATATACTCTTTTTATAATGTTTATTTTCACAATGAAACATAAATTTATTTCAATACATCAACGTGGACAACACATGTTACACATTCAAATGTTTATAATTGAACAATGATGATTTCAATAGTACAAATATGATTTCAAATCATCTGAAAAAAGTACACAAATAACAACATAGTCATGTATAAGTAATAAAAAATGTCACTGTCCCACTGCAGAATTTATTAATTTTACTCGTCTCGGCTTCCTCGCTTTGTTGGAACTGTCTGTTTGGGCTAAATGGTTATCAAACACTGGTGAATACGAAGGTTGATTAGAGTTCAAAACACAGCTACCCTCCATTTTGACAAAGCCTTGATCAAAGACGGCGTAGGTAATTGGCGACTGAGTGGAAATTGAATCACTCGAGGCATACATATCTCTTGGTTCTTTCGGTTGCTCAACAAGAGGCGTAGTATAGTTGATGTTATCATAAGTTGCTAAAATGTCATCTCGCATATCAACTAGCGTGATAAATTCATCTCTCGAGAGTGTTATTCCAGTTCTGGTAGGAAACTTAAGAAGACTCTCACCACGATATGACCTTATGTTTATCAATGGTCTGTTATGAAAAGCAGAAACTGAGACTGCCTTAACACCATCTTTGGACAGTGGAATTATATTCTCATTTCTACGAGACATGAAAATACGTTGATCACATACATCAAATGAAGCTGGCATATTAACGCTAGCCGATTCCATGTTTGAATCACATGACTTGGTAGCAGAGCTCTGAGTTTCTGTATGTAGTAGAACTGAGAACGGCTGACCTTTATACCCTGTAACAAGTGGGGCGTGGCCAGCCTAATTATAGTAACCAATGGAATACGTTCTATTTATAGTAACTGATGCAATACGTCATCGGACGTGTTGAGACATGTTCAGAGAGCCGCCATCTTCGATGAGTCATGGGAAGTTTGTTCCACTCAGTCGATGGATCCAGGGCGTCATCAACCGATAAATGATACGGTCGTTAATATGTTGTTTCGTTGAAAATGGCATGAGAATTCTGTTAATGCTCGCACCACGACACTTTAAAATTATATAATAAACACAATATAGACCACACGTGTTGCTAAACAAGTCTTGTAACACTCGTGAGTTGTAGACGAATGGAACATGTGAATTCCTCTCGATAAAGTTTAAAATATCAATGTGCCTGGGAGGTAAACCGTAGGAATCAAAATACTCTATTTGGCCGAGGCCATTGTAAAAGATGGCCACCCAGTGTTCACCAGGTTTGTGGGCAGGGTCGGTGTTTACGACAAAGGCTGCAATCTTGGTTTGATCGATGATGGGTGATAAGTGGTTTCGTGGGATGACACTAACAAGGGCGCAACGTCGAACAAAAACATCGGACATCAAGAGACTGTAAATATCCCCCGTGTTCATTTTCTCAAATAGCGTAGTCTGTTAGAACCTGTCTTGTCTTGGACACTTCCAGTACTGAATCCAACTCGGCGTAGACAATAACTTGTAGGGGAGTTGTCGTGGGAGCGGCGAATTTGAGCTCTATCGACAAGGGTCCACTCGTGGCTAGCTCAAACTGGGTTCCATCTAGCAGACTGGGTGAGAGGTCAAAACCAAATAGACAAAAGCCATCCTTGAACTGATGATAATCAATACCATTGCCAGCATCTCTACCAATCAAACCCATGGCCAAATTTGTACCAAAAAAGGCTCGCGCATAGTGATTGTTTTCAAAATCCATAGCTAGGGGCTTTCCGGATACACATCTCCCGTCAACCATCAGGTTCATATAAGTCAAACCAAAGTGTTGAAAATTGAATGGGTTAATGTTATAAACTCCATTAAAACCACCGGCGGTAATCAGACCTATCACTATACGTGTTGGCGTTTGAGATAGGAATAAATTGTCTTGGTTGTGGGAATACATCCCACGAGCAATGGCAAATGTTTTCAGGGTAACCCGCTTGATTGGGTACCGTGCATTCCCACTTAAAAGCGCTTTTTCGTGGGCCAGAGAAATTGCTGGGTTTAGCTTGGCTTTCCTGACCACGAGGGCAGCATAAGTGATTACACTCTTATAACCCACAGACTTATCCTGAGCCATGATGTTGAACACGTCCTTAGAGGGTGTGAGTTTAATCTTTACATCCACTCTGTTTAACATGTAACGGTCCTGCACAAAGAGATCAGAATGCAAACGACCCATCATTTCAACCTCTTTACTATCCGAAGTCAAAGCACGTCGTATTTTAAATCCCTCGTTAGCCTGCATATCATCGTGGTGTCCTGATGTATCTTTGTAGAACAGAGCAGCCGTCAAGTGCCCCGTTTTCGCATCCTCCCCATAGTTTAGTAAAGTCTCGAACACTGCTCTAAATGGATAGGTATTCTCAGATGGTGTAATCAATGTATCATTCAGAGAAACATCGACTTGAGAAAATAGACTGTGAAGATAATTGTTGACTGGTCCTACCTCGGCATCCAATGGTAAACTTTCACCATTGGGGAGGGTGATCCTGGCCCGCAGATGTAAAAACGTGTTGAAAAGATCTAGATACTCTTCAGTGTTTCCAGAAATGAAAAACTCTATGGGAGCCCCATGTGCTAACGAGGCAAGAGGTCGAATTTCAGTAAATTGGCCCGAGTCTACAGCAGTCTGAGTTGGTGGAACGCTAAATAAATTCAAACCAGAATGAAGACATTCACATGACTTGGGGTGAATGAGAGACATCATTAATCAAATATATCCTTTGGTACCGACAGCTTAGTTCGCCTCTTGTTTGTGGAATGAAGGGGGAACAGTCTGGCTGATGGTTTTATTCTCTTCGTAACGGGTTGGCCAGGTGGGGCTGCCTTCCCGACTCGCTTTCTGATTCGTCGTCGTAAACCACTTCCTGATTGGTTGTTACCCGTCAGGTGGTCTACGGCCCCGTCTAATAACCGCATGCCGGCCTCCTTAGCTCGTGATTTGAAAGCATCGCCGATATTTCTGCCAGCTAAGGCGTCCTGCGCGACCTGCAGACCGGTCCCCACGCCTTCTCTGAGTAAGGCTTTACCCCCTGTTTTTAGCCAAGGTAAAATAGCCCTCCCGATTCCACCAAAGAAACTACCGATTCCTCGTCCTCGTTGATTTCGACCTCCTATAAACACAGGCATCCCATCACCCGCCTGACAGCAATAAAAGTCTTCGTATAACCTGGCATTGCGGTGAAAGGGTGTATGTCTCACCATTATACCAGCTCGAGATGTTTCTTCACGCGAAAGTGTACCGTTAGCACCGACGTCCCGCTGGTGAATGGAATGGTTTTTCCGTGTTCGTTGGCTAAAAGGATTTCCACGGTATCGAAGGAAAATCTACTCAGGGGTAGGTAGTGAGGCTTATCGTAGATCTGAAACACCGAGGTGTGATTTCTATTGAGAACAGGCACGCTCCTGAGGAGAGGTACCATCACATTCCCGACCGGTCTGGGGGAAACGAGATCGCAGTAGACGTAGACATTTTTTGCAACACTTTCCAAATCCATTACACCCACGCTGAAGATATCGGGAGCCGTGTCTGATATAGAGGTCGTGGGGAAGGCTAACATGTTTTTCAAAGTGTCGCTTATGGTAACACTGACTCCTTTTTCGTAAAGTTTCAAGATGGCTTTATTCACCTCTTTTGCGTAAATGAATCTCATTTTTTTCCCTTTCACATCCCCGTTCGACTCATCCTCCGCTTTTATGATCGACGCATTCAACGCGCCGATGAATGCATCGGGTTTCGTATATAACCCAGGCTCCAATGTCACGTTGAAATAAAATCTAGCGTCGCAAATATCGTCGTTAGCGAGAGATTCGTACCGAATCCAGACATCACCCTCTATTACATTGAAATAATTTAGCGGAAACTGTATCTCGACCAGCGCAATCTCATATTGTGTTGTAATATCAATGGTCTGAGGAAGTTTGACAAAAAAGTGGCCGGGATTATTTTCCTTAAAAATATCCATAGAAGCATTGCTGGGTAACGTGACATAAAAACTCATTTTCCTCTATTCACCTTCTCGTCTCCAACTTTGGATTCGGGAGCATGTAACCTAAACAACTGCTCAGTAGGGCTATCCACAGTTTTCCGTCCTTCGCGTCTGGCTTTTCAGTGGACAGATTGAACAGCGAGACCGCGACAACGGCATATATAACAAGCATTTGACACATAAAGACAATCTCTAAACGGGGGAATAATTTCCCAAATACTGGCCAGAGCGAGGTTCTCTCCCCACCAGAGCTCAGGGTTCGCAAAACAGGATCTTCAAACGATTCACCTTCTTCCACCATCTCTAGTTTTTGTATCTGACAATGTCCTTGGTCGGTATCCAACTGTTGAATGAGGAATCATAACCAAACCACTTGACTAAACTCTCTTTTCGTCCCAATGACGTGCGACGTTGGGTTATAACCCTCTCGACCCTGTACTCATTCTTGTCTCCAACCTTTTGAATTTCTTGTGTGTAAAATGACCCCTCTATTTCATCACCCTTATCGTCTTTCAGCACATATGTAACGGGTTTTGTTTCAGTTACTCGACTGATGGTAAAGAGTTCCTCCGTCCAAGCTGGGGCATAACCCTTTTTAAAATTAGCTCTGCCCAGGACCATTCTAACTCGATCACCAGCCTTATACAGGGGTCTTTCAAATTTCAAGTTGTGTTTGCTATACAACGTGTTCCACACTTGTTCTTGATTGTCTCTGCTAACGTCGACCGGTGCCATTTTTATACTTCTGTGGTACGAATGATTATAACTTCGAAGTAGGGCTGGTAGCACATGTACATAACAAAGTCGATTGGATTTCGTAAGAAATCTCCACATCCTTTGTTTCAGAGACCTGTTAAAACGTTCCACAACAGCAGCCTTAATATCTTCATTCTGGGTGGTGAAAAAGTGAATATTGTTGTCTTCGAGAAATTTCTGAAATGTTTTGTTCAGAAACTCTGACCCCTTGTCGGTTTGAAGACTCGCAGGTTTCCCATCGATAAATATTTTACCAACAGCCTCCACTAATGATTTCCCCGTTTTTGTTCGTATTGGGACGGCCCACGCTAATTTACTGAAAACATCCACACAAGAAAACAAATAGGAGTACCCATCATTGTGTTTTTTCAAATGTCTTAAATCGATTAAGTCTGCTTGGTATTGCTGTTGGGGTCCACTCGTTATAATGGGACGCCGTTCAAATTTATGTCGAATCGGTTTATGAAGGGTATAGGTATCCTGGTGACTCAACCAACGATTGATCTCTTTAATTCCTACTTTGGTGTTACGTTGCAAGGCTCTTGCACCACTATACGAACCTGGTTGATTAGGGTCATAGTAATAACGTCTCAATACTTTGACCACCTTTCCCATTTTGGTGTTGGGATTTTGGACTTTTTTCTTTTGAGGGCGACGATATTTGCGACGCTAGATTTTATTTCAACGTGACATTGGAGCCTGGGTTATATACGAAACCCGATGCATTCATCGGCGCGTTGAATGCGTCGATCATAAAAGCGGAGGATGAGTCGAACGGGGATGTGAAAGGGAAAAAAATGAGATTCATTTACGCAAAAGAGGTGAATAAAGCCATCTTGAAACTTTACGAAAAAGGAGTCAGTGTTACCATAAGCGACACTTTGAAAAACATGTTAGCCTTCCCCACGACCTCTATATCAGACACGGCTCCCGATATCTTCAGCGTGGGTGTAATGGATTTGGAAAGTGTTGCAAAAAATGTCTACGTCTACTGCGATCTCGTTTCCCCCAGACCGGTCGGGAATGTGATGGTACCTCTCCTCAGGAGCGTGCCTGTTCTCAATAGAAATCACACCTCGGTGTTTCAGATCTACGATAAGCCTCACTACCTACCCCTGAGTAGATTTTCCTTCGATACCGTGGAAATCCTTTTAGCCAACGAACACGGAAAAACCATTCCATTCACCAGCGGGACGTCGGTGCTAACGGTACACTTTCGCGTGAAGAAACATCTCGAGCTGGTATAATGGTGAGACATACACCCTTTCACCGCAATGCCAGGTTATACGAAGACTTTTATTGCTGTCAGGCGGGTGATGGGATGCCTGTGTTTATAGGAGGTCGAAATCAACGAGGACGAGGAATCGGTAGTTTCTTTGGTGGAATCGGGAGGGCTATTTTACTTTGGCTAAAAACAGGGGGTAAAGCCTTACTCAGAGAAGGCGTGGGGACCGGTCTGCAGGTCGCGCAGGACGCCTTAGCTGGCAGAAATATCGGCGATGCTTTCAAATCACGAGCTAAGGAGGCCGGCATGCGGTTATTAGACGGGGCCGTAGACCACCTGACGGGTAACAACCAATCAGGAAGTGGTTTACGACGACGAATCAGAAAGCGAGTCGGGAAGGCAGCCCCACCTGGCCAACCCGTTACGAAGAGAATAAAACCATCAGCCAGACTGTTCCCCCTTCATTCCACAAACAAGAGGCGAACTAAGCTGTCGGTACCAAAGGATATATTTGATTAATGATGTCTCTCATTCACCCCAAGTCATGTGAATGTCTTCATTCTGGTTTGAATTTATTTAGCGTTCCACCAACTCAGACTGCTGTAGACTCGGGCCAATTTACTGAAATTCGACCTCTTGCCTCGTTAGCACATGGGGCTCCCATAGAGTTTTTCATTTCTGGAAACACTGAAGAGTATCTAGATCTTTTCAACACGTTTTTACATCTGCGGGCCAGGATCACCCTCCCCAATGGTGAAAGTTTACCATTGGATGCCGAGGTAGGACCAGTCAACAATTATCTTCACAGTCTATTTTCTCAAGTCGATGTTTCTCTGAATGATACATTGATTACACCATCTGAGAATACCTATCCATTTAGAGCAGTGTTCGAGACTTTACTGAACTATGGGGAGGATGCGAAAACGGGGCACTTGACGGCTGCTCTGTTCTACAAAGATACATCAGGACACCACGATGATATGCAGGCTAACGAGGGATTTAAAATACGACGTGCTTTGACTTCGGATAGTAAAGAGGTTGAAATGATGGGTCGTTTGCATTCTGATCTCTTTGTGCAGGACCGTTACATGTTAAACAGAGTGGATGTAAAGATTAAACTCACACCCTCTAAGGACGTGTTCAACATCATGGCTCAGGATAAGTCTGTGGGTTATAAGAGTGTAATCACTTATGCTGCCCTCGTGGTCAGGAAAGCCAAGCTAAACCCAGCAATTTCTCTGGCCCACGAAAAAGCGCTTTTAAGTGGGAATGCACGGTACCCAATCAAGCGGGTTACCCTGAAAACATTTGCCATTGCTCGTGGGATGTATTCCCACAACCAAGACAATTTATTCCTATCTCAAACGCCAACACGTATAGTGATAGGTCTGATTACCGCCGGTGGTTTTAATGGAGTTTATAACATTAACCCATTCAATTTTCAACACTTTGGTTTGACTTATATGAACCTGATGGTTGACGGGAGATGTGTATCCGGAAAGCCCCTAGCTATGGATTTTGAAAACAATCACTATGCGCGAGCCTTTTTTGGTACAAATTTGGCCATGGGTTTGATTGGTAGAGATGCTGGCAATGGTATTGATTATCATCAGTTCAAGGATGGCTTTTGTCTATTTGGTTTTGACCTCTCACCCAGTCTGCTAGATGGAACCCAGTTTGAGCTAGCCACGAGTGGACCCTTGTCAATAGAGCTCAAATTCGCCGCTCCCACGACAACTCCCCTACAAGTTATTGTCTACGCCGAGTTGGATTCAGTACTGGAAGTGTCCAAGACAAGACAGGTTCTAACAGACTACGCTATTTGAGAAAATGAACACGGGGGATATTTACAGTCTCTTGATGTCCGATGTTTTTGTTCGACGTTGCGCCCTTGTTAGTGTCATCCCACGAAACCACTTACCACCCCTCATCGAGCAAACCAAGACGGCCGCCTTTGTCGTAAACACCGATCCTGCCCACAAACCTGGTGAACACTGGGTGGCCATCTTTTACAATGGCCTCGGCCAAATAGAGTATTTTGATTCCTACGGTTTACCTCCCAGGCACATTGATATTTTAAACTTTATCGAGAGGAATTCACATGTTCCATTCGTCTACAACTCACGAGTGTTACAAGACTTGTTTAGCAACACGTGTGGTCTATATTGTGTTTATTATATAATTTTAAAGTGTCGTGGTGCGAGCATTAACAGAATTCTCATGCCATTTTCAACGAAACAACATATTAACGACCGTATCATTTATCGGTTGATGACGCCCTGGATCCATCGACTGAGTGGAACAAACTTCCCATGACTCATCAAAGATGGCGGCTCTCTGAACATGTCTCAACACGTCCGATGACGTATTGCATCAGTTACTATAAATAGAACGTATTCCATTGGTTACTATAATTAGGCTGGCCACGCCCCACTTGTTACAGGGTATAAAAGTCAGCCGTTCTCAGTTCTACTACATACAGAAAGTCAGAGCCCTGCTACCAAGTCGTGTGATTCAAACATGGAATCGGCTAGCATTAATATGCCAGCTTCATTTGATGTATGTGATCAACGTATTTTCATGTCTCGTAGAAATGAGAATATAATTCCACTGTCCAAAGATGGTGTTAAGGCAGTCTCAGTTTCTGCTTTTCATAACAGACCATTGATAAACATAAGGTCATATCGTGGTGAGAGTCTTCTTAAGTTTCCTACCAGAACTGGAATAACTCTCTCGAGAGATGAATTTATCACGCTAGTTGATATGCGAGATGACATTTTAGCAACTTATGATAACATCAACTATACTACGCCTCTTGTTGAGCAACTGAAAGAACCAAGAGATATGTATGCCTCGAGTGATTCAATTTCCACTCAGTCGCCAATTACCTACGCCGTCTTTGATCAAGGCTTTGTCAAAATGGAGGGTGGCTGTGTTTTGAACTCTAATCAACCTTCGTATTCACCAGTGTTTGATAACCATTTAGCCCAAACAGACAGTTCCAACAAAGCGAGGAAGCCGAGACGAGTAAAATTAATAAATTCTGCAGTGGGACAGTGACATTTTTTATTACTTATACATGACTATGTTGTTATTTGTGTACTTTTTTTCAGATGATTTGAATTCATATTTGTACTATTGAAATCATCATTGTTCAATTATAAACATTTGAATGTGTAACATGTGTTGTCCACGTTGATGTATTGAAATAAATTTATGTTTCATTGTGAAAATAAACATTATAAAAAGAGCATATTTGAGTTGTTTTAATTTATTTAATTTTAAATTATTTTGTTAAATTAAAATAAATGACAGTATAGAATCTATGAAATAAGGTTCTACTTACGATTTGTAAAGAAAATTTACTTGTACAGCCAAGCACACTCTTGCTTGCGTTACAGCCAAGACACTCGTTGAAACTGCTTCAGAGAGTGAGAATAAAATCCTGGCTGCTTGGATCTACTTATATACAGTTCTAACCTCTTTGATCGATCAAGTACTCTCTACTTCAAACATATTAATTTCCCCCTAAACATCCCACATTAAAACAACCACCCACTAAAATTCCCCTGATAAGTGGTATTCTAATCTTCAGATGATAAAAAGTCCGTAGCCCTGGCCAGTCTGGCACTCAAACATTCAATCAAAACTTTTCACAGCGAAACACGGTCTTTGAACACGAACCAGCGCAAAGATATTAATTACCCCCAAGCGTCTCACATTAAAACATCGGTATCGTAAAATTCCCCTGTTAAATGTCTCTCCTGATGAACACTTACCGGCGACGGATATTTCACCACGGGAGGCGGATTCTTTGATGTTCATACGGGAGGCGGATTCTTTGATCGCGCTTAATGTTAAACGCGGCCCCCTCGCTGCGCGAAGTCTCCTCGCGTCTACCGTGAACTCTTTGATCTTGCGGCCCCTTGCGGCGCGCCTACCGGGAACTCTTTGATCTCTCGCTTAACGTTAAACACAGTGTTTCGTATTTGGCGTGTAGCGTGTGTAACGGCCTAAGCTGTTACCTTTAATTCTAAAGGAAGTTTTTTAAAAACAATAAATAAACTTGTCACTGTTTTTGTTGAATGAGAGTATAAAGAAAGAATAGATTTATGAAAGTTACGAAACTATTGAAAGTACAAAGAATATAATAGATTTATGATACCACCACCACCCCTTCACCACCCCTTCACCACCGCCGCGGGAGGTCACCACGAGCGCTCACCCGAGAGGTCAACGAGAGGTCACCGGGAGGTCACCGGAACAAAAATGGGCGGGTAGACTCTCATATAAGGAAAAATGAAGACTCTCATATAAGGAAAAACCGCACCAAAAAATGTGCTTCCATGTACGGGTAGACTATTTATATAAGGAATTATGTGCGGCTGGAAGGCTTTTGGGGGTCCTTTCACTAGATATATACTACTCACGTGACACACAAGATCGTAAATGGTTGAAGCAGTTCAAGACACCAACCAGAGCACGTGCCACACAAGATCGTAAATGGTTGAAGCAGTTCAAGACACCAACCAGAGCACGTGACACACAAGATCGTAAATGGTTGAAGCAGTTCAAGACACCAACCAGAGCACGTGACACACAAGATCGTAAATGGTTGAAGCAGTTCAAGACCCCAACCAGAGCACGTGACACACAAGATCGTAAATGGCTGAAGCAGTTCAAGACCCCAACCAGAGCACGTGACACACAAGATCGTAAATGGCTGAAGCAGTTCAAGACACCAACCAGAGCACGTGACACGCAAGATCGTAAATGGCTGAAGCAGTTCAAGACACCAACCAGAGCACGTGCCACACAAGATCGTAAATGGTTGAAGCAGTTCAAGACACCAACCAGAGCACGTGACACACAAGATCGTAAATGGTTAAAGCAGTTCAAGACACCAACCAGAGCACGTGACACACATGATCGTAAATGGCTGAAGCAGTTCAAGACACCAACCAGAGCACGTGACACACAAGATCGTAAATGGCTGAAGCAGTTCAAGACACCAACCAGAGCACGTGACACACATGATCGTAAATGGCTGAAGCAGTTCAAGACACCAACCAGAGCACGTGACACACAAGATCGTAAATGGCTGAAGCAGTTCAAGACACCAACCAGAGCACGTGACACACAAGATCGTAAATGGCTGAAACAGCTGACAACATTAACGTTTACAACATGCTCTCTATAGAATTGTTGAGCATAAAAGTATAACTTGAGGTTTGTCATAATATCTATACATTTGAAATAAACGAAACAAAATTAATAAATTATGCAAAATAATACTGAATGAGGTAAGAACATTTTAAATAAGAACAGCAACAGTCGCTGGTTATTGTACGAAGGCACAGGTGAACCCAACGGTGATGTTGATGTTCTGGATGGCGTAGTCGTAGACCCCATTGCGACATCCGGTTTTGGCAACTACTGGAATTGTCTGCTGAAGCTCTTTACATAATTTGTTGTCGTTACGTCGATGTCTGGACCTGTTGGGGTGAAATGTTACAAGTTTTGGTTGTAAAGTGAAACAAAACATGGAACATGATAATGTAATTGGTTACTTTTAACTACTGTCTTAACGATCAGTTCTTTCTGTGTTATTTCACAACTGAGTGTTTAACAACAGAGCGGAATTTTAGCTTTAAAACCGAAAACAGAATCCTAGAAAGTTTGCAATATTTATGGGGAAGATATTCTCTAAATTGCATGCTCCTCGTGGAGAATACTCTAAATTGCATGCTCCTCGTGGAGAATACTCTAAATTGCATGCTCCTCGTGGAGAATAATCTAAATTGCATGCTCCTCGTGGAGAATACTCTAAATTGCACGCTCCTCGTGGAGAATACTCTAAATTGCATGCTCCTCGTGGAGAATACTCTAAATTGCATGCTCCTCGTGGAGAATACTCTAAATTGCATGCTCCTCGTGGAGAATACTCTAAATTGCATGCTCCTCGTGGAGAATACTCTAAATTGCACGCTCCTCGTGGAGAATACTCTAAATTGCATGCTCCTCGTGGAAAATAATCTAAATTGCATGCTCCTCGCTTTTTAAAATTGACATTCTTTTCAATTAAATTTTGACTTCTTGATTTTTCCATCAAACAATTACACAAATGAAATGGATTATTATAACAGTTTTAAAGACATGGTTTTTGTCATCTAATCTGCAATTTAAACATAGTTTTTTTAAATATTAAAATTTGACCAGATATAGTTCACAGACTATAATCATTAGCCTATTGGTATATAAGGGGTAGTTTGACTTACCCCGGCACTCTCAAACAGCGACGAGAATGATTATCTGCATCGACAGTGCTATCCCCAACGAGTCTAGTCGTGGCAATCCGACAGGGAAACCTGTAAGAAAATGACACATTTTGTTAGATCATTAATTTGACCTGGACCCGTAAAACCTACTTGAAGATCGTACATATACGAATATATGTTCAGATCAAAATTATCCTCATCTTAACATTTATTAAATCACGGTGGATCGTTGGACGAGGGGGCCAATGCTTTTCCTCCCTGTCATTACTTTTCCATCATTACTGATCTCGGCAATATGTGCCATTTTGGCACGCAAGGTTTCTGTTTTTGAGATTGTGGTTCTGCCTTAGTTGCCGTCTTCGGCTCGAAAGGATAATAGATAGATTACTTTTCCACATCTTAGCGAGCCGTTTACTCATTCATATTTTTTCAATCGAGAGAGTCAACCAATAACTGAACTCGTGCTCATTGTATCGTCATGCCTGTGAGTTACCACTGTGCTACTGAATCTCTTGGCAGGCTGATATATTTACAGATAAAATTAGTGAGAATATGTTTATGGAATGAATATTAGCTTTCTTTGTTCACTTTCTCTTCTACACCTTCGAGTGTCGAATGAGACATAAAGTTCTGGTTCTCGTTATGTTGGCTGTTTCACTCATTGTCAATTGATGTTGCTCTGCCGCTTCTTTGATGTTGTCTGTCCATCTTACTCTGGGCCTGCCATTTGCTCTTCCGCCCTCTGCTTTTTAAATATATACTTTGTATGGTAATGAATCGTACGCCTCGCTTTCTAGATAGACAAGCCAGTTTATTTGTTGTTTCTGTATGTAGTATTAGGATTGATTCAATGCCTTTTCGGGCTCTTATAATATCATTTCTGATTTTTTCTTTTCTAGTCACTCCAAAAGCGTTTTTATCAACAACAACAACAACAACAACAACAACAACAACAACAACAACAACAACAACAACAACAACAACAACAACAAAGTCACAACTCAGCTCTGTGGTGACAAGTTTTCTTTTATGCTTAGATGTAAGTGACCATGTTTGGCATTGGTAGCACACTATTTGAAGGAATATACTCGGTATAAGATGTTTCTTGAACGTTAGATAACGTACCAAAATGGACACACCAGACTAACTGCATATGCTATGAGTGTGAAACATACAGAAAAGGCCATAATAAAACATTCACAAATAATTCCATAAATCGAAGTAATTGTCACATTTACAGATGCTTTGTCAATAACAGAAGCGTAGAAGAATGAATAAATTATAGGGCTATAAGTCATCATTCATCATTTTTTGGCCATGTAATGAGAAGAGAACAACTGGAATATATTGTAACAACTGGAAAAATTGAGGGATGAAGAGATAGAGGGAAGAAGGTCAACAATGGAAATGATAAATAACTGTCGAGATTGAAAGTTGTGGAGAGACATGATCACCTAAGCCAGCAAGCCCGGTACCTGATGATGATGATAAGTGGCCAAATAGATTCGTTATAAATATGAGCTTTAAGTGGCACAACGATAGTAACAATTAAGTAGTAGCTGGTGTAGTAATATTATGCTACTACATGTAATGAGGTGTGGAGATACTCACTAAAGAATGTGGAGGGACAGAATTTATGAAGAACCTACGAACTAGTCAAAAACTATTATGCTATCGGCTTTCAGATAAAAAACGGAGAGCACACGAAGGTCTTATTACATGTAATGAAGGCCACACATTGTCCAGATGCGATCAAGTGACGACAATCTCCCGACAAAGTACACAATAGACTGGGGTGTCATCTCTACCAAAAAATAAAGGATTGGGAAACAGATACAGGCACAAATGACATAAGTCATGTGACAACAGAACATTTCTTGTAAACCTGTCCAAAAGTACATCAAGGAAAGAATTGGGACTTGACAACATCCAGCAATATAGAAAGATCACACCCGATCTTATTTTGTGGTCAGATACTGATAAATATACTTGTTTCTTGGTGTTATTTTACAACTGTAAACTGCAGATTTCAATGCTTCCTTTTCTGGTTCCTGTAAGATGTGATCCAGCATATTCATAGTATGTTGCAACAGGCGATCGAGTTAACTCTTTCAGTACGGAAGCTTTCTATCAATGCCATGGAAGAGATTTCAGAGACTGCATTTTTCATCGTTTTAAGATCGTTGTAAAGCTCACATGTGGAGGTGCGCGTGGCCGTGCGGCTAAAACCACTGTTCCGCTGGCTGAATAACCGGCGTACGGTATTCGAAGCCCACAGTAGACAGGAAGGATTTTTTCTATCGGGGGTGAAATAAAAGTCCCGAGTCTCACACGTCGTGGAGTACTGCTTGACTAAGCGGCCTTTATCCCTCGGGTTTTATCGTTGCCCCCCGACATACACCAGCAATGGTACTATGTGTCGAAAGATAGGTTTTTTTTTAAAGAATCAATGTACATATTTAATTTATTTACCATATAAAATATTATATGCTAATTTTTAGATAATTGAACAAGGTATTATATTTCACCAATACCGCGATGATACAAGACTTGTAAAAAGAATATGGTTTGATGACGGTTCACATTAATCAAACTGAGAGTGACGCACAGTGCGGGGAAACGTATGGAAAGAGTTAAACTAATTGTCCAAACCGGATGTGTTGAGCTGAAAAGTGCAGACTTATTAGAAATTGTGAAAATGGGTTTCATACTTTATTTTATGGGCGAACGAAGAATAATACGAAGATTAGAAAGAATAATAAATAAACTGACCTTAAACCTTCAGCATCCTCGTTAAAATGCAAGACCCATGGACATGTTGACATCCCAGAGTGCCACGAGTCAGTTGTGTGAACTGATAATTTGGGTTGTCCTATTTGGTTACCTGTAAAGATCATGTCGATGGTTGCTATAAGTACACACTGATATCAGCAAGCATAACATGGACACTAGGCCATGAACCATTTACGTGGCTTACAATTATTACAATGAAATGTAATGAAACAAGACCAAAGTGGTTTAGATATTAACTTTCTACATGGTAACTATTTTTTAAACCAGAAATATATCCCTCGCTAATTGTATCTTCTCTCTAAATTTACACATTCAAGACATTACTGTGTTTACAGATTTGCTTAATTTCTGTTTTCTAACACTATGAATCGAGAAAGTTGTTTATCTTAATATTAACGATTTTGGAAGCTTACCATTCATAAAAGTACAGGGTCCCTGAGAAACAAGGTCATCTGTGGAAGGATCGTTGATTAGAGTGTAAAACGGACGAACTTCGTTCCTGAGCGCTGTCAGATATTCCGGGTCTTGACAAATGACAGCAGAAGAGATTGTTCGTTCCACGATTGCTGCAAATAAGACAAATGCTCGGATGTTTGCTTGAGTGACAAATGAGATCTGAAAAAGAAAAGAGAAAATGACGTACATACATTTGATTGTGGACGTGTAAACTCTTGCACAAGGCGTCTCACTGTGTAGACTCTGTCCGCTGGAAACTGAACTCAGAATAAAAAGTATCATTTTCAGATTAAAAAGAAAACAGCATACACTACACAGAGAGAAAAAAAACAAACAAACAAATAACATTTGAACAATATACAGTTGCGTTACATCAATTAGTGCATTATATAATGCTCCGTTCTATAAATGTTCTTGGCAAAAAAAGAAACAGAATGAATAATGTAAGTAAATATGCGTGCTCCAGATATGTCATCATCCTGATATCATTGTTCTTTTACATTCATTGAATAGTAAATTGTCATCTTTTAGTTGCTCACTGTTTTGTTTCCAATTCATTTTTTGTGTATGTGTCGCGGGATGCTCTATTTGCATACACATAAAACAATGGTTGTATCTTTAAGTTCTGTATATGTAGTTTCTGTTGCGTGTTTCATTCGGTTATTCTGGTTATAAAGTTCACTGATTTACATTAACTATTTTTTTGTTTATATCTGCCTTATTTTTCAATTTAGTTACTGAAGCAATTTTCTATAGTGTTGCGATCCTTTACTGTCGCGGAATGATATTTTGTACATTCTTGAAATAACTTTTTATTTAATCTTGTAAGTTTACGCTGTATGAATCAATGTCTATAAATTAGATTGATATACACTCACAGACATTGCAAATACTCACCATAGTTAGATTCGTTTTGTAACTGGCGAAATTTAAGGAAATTATTGTTATTATTATTTTCTATGGATTTATTATTTTCTATGGATAGTTTAAATTTCTTTAGATTTTAGAATTTGTTTTCAATTAGTTTGGAAAGAAACAAGTTACTTTAGCTATTGAGATAATGATTTGCTTGTTACTTTACGTTAATAATGATCTACTAAAGATCTTTGTAACCTGATGTCTGCATCATAACTAAACTTGCTTATATACTGGTAGGTGCTCAGGTGGAAAACTAAAATTAGAGCAATTTAATTTCCAAAAATCCGCATTTTTACCTCCTGTGGATGGGTAAGGATTCTCCTATCGGCATTGTCGTGCCTCCCTTCTGTCCACTTAATCACCCAATCAAACGCATCAGGTTTTAGAGACCTAATTTCAAAAGGAGGCATGATAAAGGTATTTCCCTGTTCAAAAGTCACCAGGCAACTAATTTAGGACCGGGTATCCTAGTGAGTGTAACTGACAGTTGGGACAATCTTTGCCTCAATATTAATCTTTGAAGACTAATTCTGGGTCAGTTTTGTTGCGGGTTTTTTAGGTTGAGTGTCGTTATTTTGCGATTGAAAAGTCTCACAGTAATTAAATTGAAAGTCAGTGTCAGCAACCCATAGCTGACTGCTGAAGTCAGGACAAATGAAATAGAACTGATCAAGATTCTAATCCACTTTTCTGTGGTGACTGTAGAAACAGATCAAGTCAGGAGAGTAGGGGTCGAAAAAGGAGCAACCCCGTCATCATCGATACCATATATAGGATGTGTCGGTCCGAAAATCACATTCTTTAAGGACGGAAAGGAAGCGGAATAATCTTGGACGAACACACAAACACACACAAACACATATTTAGACACAATCGATGGGTCACGAGCTGATTGCCAAGTTCAGCGATTGTTTACTGAGAAACCGGATGTCAAGTTTCATGTTGGGTTGATGACGCAGCAGAAAACTGGAAGGCCTCTTAGGTCTGCGATATGAGATGACGTCCACAATGTCCGTGATGTCAGCTACAGTAAAATGCTTTGTGAATATCTATATAGTTTTGTAAACGTGGAATAACTGCTTGCACGTGACGCAACAGCAATGACGTGCAGGGTAAATAAGGGGTGGTAACTTGACAATCCTTTGTCTCGTGTTTGGAAATCTGACAAGTTTTATAGTTACAGGAAGATATAGGGAAGTATCAAATAGGCCATGTCGGAAAAAAAAAAGAAACTCGATCGGCATTAAATGTGGCTTTTTTTGCATTGTGGCTATGAATAACTACATGTGAATTTTGAAAAAAAAAATAATTGACTATCCCCAAATCCACTATTTGATGTTACAAGACAAGATGGGAAAAGTCTAAAAGATCTTGTTTTGGAGGTCTTTGAGCTGATTTAATTAAATGAGTGAATTTCCTATTGTTAATAATTAAACCGGTTTCAAATACATCTACTTTATCATTAAATACATTCCAAAATCCTCATTGTGAAAGTGAATTTCCATTGTTTTGATTATAGTCAATATTGTTGGATTCTTCCGTCTCACGTTAACTATTGTGTGGAACCAATAGTGGGGTGTGGTATACACTCCAAGGTATGGTGACAGCTTTACAAAAAAAGGAATGCAACAAAATACTGACGTTTCGGCCTGCAGCCTTCTTCAGTAGACGGGGACAACGACAACAAACGGTGAGGCACAAATATCTATGGCTACATGTCGGATGATGAGGTTAGGGAGAGGTGGACAGAGGGATGAGAGATAAGATGGTGAGATGAAGAAGAGATGTATCACATGTGGGAGAATAGGTGAAGCGTAGAGAAATAAAATTGTAAATATGAGAAATGATGAAAAACGTCAGTTATGGGTTGTCAAACACTCTCAGACTAACTTCACACACCAAGCGTGCAGAAAAGGTTATGGCGAAAACTGGCTTCCATAAAAAAATGCTCTACCTTCTTTATGCAGTCACTAGTTCAGCCAGTCATCGACTACTGGCTGTGCCTTCCTACCCTATCTCACACTCAGCTAAATTGGAATGGTATAGAACGAGGCTATGCGAGCTGTGCCGGGTGTCTTTTTCTTCTTCTTTTCTTCCTTATCTGCCTTTCAGCGTCGAGGGCAGATATAATTTGCGGTCTTATGCTCTTCTGTTCGCCTCTGCTGCTGTTATGTTTCCTAGTGCTTCTAATATCCCATCGATCCATATTTTACGTGGTCGACCCTTGGGTCTGGTGTTCTCACAACGTTTGTTGAAGGCTCGTTGTGTTATGTTTTGTTCTTTCTGCCTTGTCACGTGGCTAAACAATTTTATCTGTTGTTTCCTTATATATTCTCTGGCGGGGGCTATTCCTAGCTTTTTTAAAAACAGTTTTTTCATTTCTGATCTTATCTCTCAGACTGTTTCCTGTCATTCGTCTAACACATTTAATCTCAGTAGAGGTTATTTGTCTTATTGTTCTTCAATCTAGGGTCCAGGTCTGGCATTGGTAGAACAACTTTGAGATGAAGTTTGTATTGTAAAGTGCTCGTTTTGCTTCCAGACTTATTTCCTTGTTGGACAATAGTGGTGATAACTGTGTCCAATGATTTGACAAGCTTTGTTGTATCTTGATTCTGTCTCTGCTGTTTGAGAATTAACGTTTGTCACTAAACTTCCTAGGTATTTGAATTCCTCAACTTGTTTTAGTTGCCTGCCTTCTGCCGGGTGTCAGTTGTTAATTATATAGCAAAATACATCCACTTCTATCAGAATTACAGTCAATGAATGGAAACCGCATTAAATGTGGGGGATAGTATCTTGCAGAGGCTGTGACCACACTTCAGGGCATATGCAACAAGGTGGACATACCTACTAGCAGGGATTGGATAGATTTGCATGATCATCATCACCAAGTACCGAGCTTACTGGCGTAGGTGATCATGTCTCTCCACAACTTTCGATCTCGGCAGCTATTTTATCATTTCTGTTATTGACCTTCTGCCAAGCTATTCTCTTAAGTTGTCTGTTATTTTTTCTCTTTGCCTCCCTCTATCTCTTCGTCCCTCAATTTTTTCAGTTGTTACAATATATTCCATTTGTTCTCTTCTCATTACATGGCCAACAAATGATGATTGTTTCTTCCTAATATTTTCTTGGCCTCATCACGTACTTTTCCAGAGAAAGCCATGGAGAAGAATTCGAACTTATGTCGGAGGAAAGATTTTAAAATAAGTAAATGGAATGTTAGGACTCTATATCAAGAAGGGAAATTGGAAAATTTGATTCAAGAAGCAGAATGAATAAATATAGATATTTTAGGCATATCAGAGACAAGATGGAAAGAATGTGGGTACATAGAGGATGAAAGATATACATTTATATACTCAGGAAACACAACAGTACATCAAAAAAGAGGGGGGGGGGGAGGATGTAGGAATACTGATAAAATGAGACCTACAAAAATATAACGGGTGTTTATAAAGTCTCACTACACTTGGTATCTAGGTCAATTTGAAAAAAAAATGTTTATGACGTCATCACAATATGTGCTCCCACTGTCAATGAAATTTGTTGAATAAGTTTATTGCTACTGGAAATGTGGAAGATGCTCCACGATCTGGTAGGCCTGCTGTGAATGATGAAATATGTTTAGATATCCAAGACAGAATCCTTAAAAGTCCAGACAAGTCATTAAGAAAACTGTCGCAACAAGTGAACTTACCATTGAGCACATATTGTGATGACGTCATAAACATTTTTTTCAAATTGACCTAGATACCAAGTGTAGTGAGACTTTATAAACACCCTATATAAGTAACCACTGGGCATACAATGATAGGATTATACTACTCAAGATGAAAGAAAAACCATTCGACATAGCAATAATACAGACATACGAACCTACTCAAGGCTACACAGATGAATAATAAGATCTAAATGAAGTTAAGAAGCAAGTGAAATCTTCAGACATCTTGATTGTAATGGGTGATATGAACGCTAAAGTAGGAAAAGATAGATATAAGACGATCATAGGAAATCATGGTTTAGGAAAAAGAAATGACAGAGGAGAAAGATTAATACAATTCTGTAAAGAAAACAGGCTGATAATATGTAACACCTACTTTGAGCAAGAGTGAAGGAAACTATCATCATCATCATGTACCCTGCCGGTTGGCGTAGGCGATCATGTCCCTCCACAATCTTCTATCTACAGTGCATCGTATCAGTTCTGTTGTTGACTGTTTTCCATGCCATGACACCAAGCTATCCAGTATTTTCTCTCTTTGTCGTCCGCGATCTCTCTTTCCTTTTATTTTGCCAGTTGTAACCAAGTATTCCAACTTTCCTCTTCTCATGATGTACCCGAAAAATGTTGATTGCTTCTTTCTGATGTTTTTTAAGAGCTCCAGAACTATTTCATGATGTAAGGGACAAGAAACCAATGATAAAATGTACATAAGGCGATAAAATCTTAAAGTCTGAGGTGGAAAAAGCTTTAAAAACAATAAAAAAGGGAAAGGCAGCAGGACCTGACAGCATACAGATAGAAATGCTACAGACACTTGAATATTTTTCAAATGAAGTGATTACAGACATATGCAACGACAAATACCACACAGGATACGTACCAAATGAACTAAAAACATCAACTTTCATTGCATTGCCTCTAAGGAATGGTGCAGTTGAATGCAGTGATTTTAGAACAATAAAACCTAAAGAGCCATGTTTTACAAAAATCTTGCTAAAACTTATGCAAGGAATGATTCAGAATAAAATCAATACTGAATTAGATGAGCAGCCATTTGGATTTAGGAAAAATAGTGGGACAAAAGAAGCCATATTCTGCACGAGAGCATTAATCGAACAGTACACAGAAGTAAAGAAACCAATATATGTCTGCTTCATAGACTACACCAAAGCTTTTGATAGAATACACCACAAACAACTTATAGAATGCCTAAAAGAGATACATCTAGATAACATGGACATACGACTAATATGTAATCTATAATGGGAGCAAATAGCAATAATAAAATTAACAAAGAGAACTCTACACCTATTGATATAAAAAGAGGAGTAAGACAAGGATGCATCCTATCACCAAGCTTGTTCAATCTATACACTGAGCAAATCTTTAAAAACATCACAGAGATGCCAGGCCTAAACATTAATTGAAAGATAATCAATAACCTAAGATATGCTGATGATACTGCACTACTAACAGAAAATTCCAAAGATCTACAATTACTTAATAAAACAAACATGACACGCAAAAAATACCTGGTGCATACATACTTCTCAGCGATGATTCAACTAACTGCTCCATCCACAACAGATACCTGGTCGCTGTCAGAAGGTTTTTGGTCAGTTTGGTTAGAAAGTTAGTTACCCGAGGGCCAAACACAACGACTAGCACGGGTCGCTTGCCATAATACATACATATATTCGGGGTGTTAGTAAAATCGATGTGTAGTGGAACCTACAAGTTGATCTCAAAGTTGAAGGAAATCTGTTCTCTGTTGAACATGCCGAAGATATTCACCAATATTTTTTCGCTAAACTTCTCACGGACACGCCAAAATAAGTCATGTTACTTCGTTGGCATATGATGGCATAAATAATGTTACGGGACACACATGTGAAAACATCATTGAGATTGTTGGGGTCATGTTAAAAGACACAACAGTCTACTAAAAGTAAGTTTGGAAAGGAAAATACAAGATAACAGAGATAGAGGCAGACCAAGACTAACATGGACGAGTAACATCAAAAGATGAATAAGTCAGCCTATGATATACTGCATTATAAAAGCAAGAGACAGAGGCAGACCAAGATTAACATGGACGAGTAACATCAAAAGATGGACAAGTCAGTCTATGCCAATCTGCACAATCAAAGCAAGAGACAGAGCGGAATGGCGCACCACGACAGCAAACCTTCGGTGAGGAGACAGCACTTTATGTTCATCATTATGATGTGTATGGAATATTTTTGTGAAATTGCGGAAAATTATAGTCTTCTTGTAGCTTTCAGCTCCAATGATAAGCATAGTTCTGCATCCAACATGTGCCATGAAAGCATGCCATCTTCCTTCACTGTTGTACCTCCAACATGTGTCTTGAAAGCATCACATCTTCCTTCACATGTGTACCGCCAACATGAACAGTGAAAGCCTACGCCCTCCGTACGTGCCCAGTAACAGACCCATCTGTGTCCCAGATTGGTGGAGTTAACGATTCCGTGAACTGCGGGTTTTCCCGACATAAAACAGAAATAAGTCGGGTCCAAGTTTTTTAGTGCGTCACAAATGACGTAACTAGGATTGTGTTGCCGTCTTGATAGTCCGTGCTGCTAGTACATTAAAGTTGTTGTTTCTCCAGTTGCAGGCCGCATGAATCACGGCAGGGACTCTACAGGGAGAAGGCATAGCAACCATTTCATGCCTTCAACATAGAATTTTGAACTAATGATCTCCTAAAAAATCTGTCATTATTATCTGCAACATGTACAGCGGCCAAAATAACATTGAAGGCTCGCTCGTCAATGATGGATTAATGGTTATCTCTTCACGTTTACGGTGATTGTGATGTAGCAGTTGAGGGGAATGAAATTTTTGGGGCATGTTAAAAGACACAACAGCCTAATAAAAGTAATATTGGAAGGGAAAATACATGGTAAAAGAGGCAGAGGCAGACCAATACTAACATGGACGAGTAACATCAAAAGATGGACAAGTCAACCTATGACAATCTGCACCACCAAAGCACGAGACAGAGTGGAATGACGCTCTATGGTAGCCAACCTTCGATGCGGAGACGGCACTCAATGATGATGAGTTGAGGGGAGACTGGCGGTTGCCGGCGCTGGCTAAACACGAGTCGCTGGGCAGAGCTCAAAGACCGTGTGAACGTCACCTTCCACTGTCATTCCTGATGCCCGGATGAACCTCTTGCTACAAGAGTGGATGGTCATCACCTGGGGGCCTCGGTAGCCTAGTTGGGAAAACCACCCACTAATCTACCGACGTTCGGACAACCCGTGTTCGATTCTCGCTGGGAGCAGCGAGAGTTGCACGCGTGGTTGGAAAAAAAAATACCCCCACGGTCGACCCAGCCGTTGGCAGAAATGGGTACTAGGGTATTACCCTGGGATTGTGCGGAATGTCGCCTCGCATCGTGTGTTACGATGCTTGAAGCGACACTATCCAGAAATCTCCGAACATTTCTGGATAGGCGGCCGAGCACATATAGGTGTAAACTCGCGTGCTAAAACGCCGGTTCAAGTCTCGTACTTTACCTTTACCTTTGTGGTCATCCTCTAGAAGATCCTCTCGCCAGGGTCGAATATAGTCTCCCGGAACATCTCGGTGGACAGAGGTTCTTGGAGACCGAGTTTGATCCTATTTTAAATTTGCTACTTTTTCTGGAGAATCTGATTTTAAACTAAAAAAAAATAGTTGCTCTAAGGGGAGGGAAAAAGTAAGAAAACAAAATATAAATAAAAAATTAATTTTTTAAAAACAATTAAACAAAATAAAAAAAAAATAAATAAAAAAAAACATTAATATAGCAATAACATATAAATAATTTTTTTTTTTTAATTAGCAAAAAAAATGTTATAAATTGTTTAGAATGTTTACCACAATTAGTCCAATGTAAAGGGTGATAAGGGAGCTGCGATAGCTCAGTGGTTAGTGAACTGGACTACAAAGGACAAGAGGTAGGGTTCGATCCCAACCGACGGCTACCGGTTCACCCAACCTTAATTGGGTACCGATTTTTTTTCTGGGGAAGTAAAGCGGCACGGGCGTAATACCAACCACCCTACCACAAAAATCATGTGCCGAAGGTCTGTAAAATGTATGGTCACTAACACCATATTCCCTATACGCCACTTGGCGTGACGGGGGTACGTTACGTTTTTACTTTTTAAAGGGTGATAAGATTGTATCGAATTGAGGAAATGTTTTATCTTCAAGTGTTTTCCTTTTATACAGGTCAGGTTAATAATTTATCAATAAATTGGAGGTTCCAATCAGCATTCTTCTTCAAGTTGAATCTCCTCTCCTCTCCATCTCCATCTCTCTCTCTCATTTTCCCTATTACACATTCAGCGTTTTATCAAAGTTACGTGATACAGAATATCTGAATAAATTTAAAGGGTAGCTTATAGTCACACAGAGTAAATAAAATCCCATGAATGCAATAACCTCTATTACTAAACAACACAATAAAAAGAATTAGTTCGTCGGTAAACGAAAGTAACACAGTGAACATACAAGAATATGAAATGTCATGGCCACAAAGATGCTACTTGTTGAGTTTCAGTATACAAGATTTAAAACTTGGAGTGCATTTTACTGTTACTGTTTCGTCAAATGAACAGCCAGTTCAACTTTTTAAACATTTTGTACACAACAACGGAATAATGTATATTTTTAAGTAGAAGAGACGTTTACCATATTGGCAA
Organism: Megaustenia siamemsis; assembly: GCA_032433765.1. Lineage (NCBI taxonomy): Eukaryota > Metazoa > Mollusca > Gastropoda > Stylommatophora > Ariophantidae > Megaustenia > Megaustenia siamemsis. Next base: position 47,258,582 of record JAVIAB010000008.1, read on the forward strand.
AATTGGTTAACGTTTGTGTCCCTAATGTATTTTAACAAATCCGGGACAAATTCGGGACAGTAACAAATCCAGGACAAAGGTTAAAAACAGTAAAAAATCGGGACTGTCCCGGAAAAATCGGGACGTCTGGTCACTTTATATATTGTCAGCAATGGCGAACAGTAAATACCAAATAATTTACACTAATACCGCCTAGAACAAAAACATACACAATAACACAATGATATTACAATAACAATGTTTTGGGAACATCTGAATGTGATCGTGCAAACAAGAGAGAAATTAACTGAAACATCATTTAGGCCAACATTGTCAGTGTCAGACATGGACAATTCTTGAACAACACATACGTAACATAACAACATACCAAATGAAGTGTTAAGGGAAAAAAAGTGTGAGTTATTGAGTTTTTTGCAGGTTATCATCAATGCACTCCGAATATGTTCATAGATGCTCAGATCAGCTTCTCAGCAAGTCTCGCAGTGTCCAGCGACTGGCGACTCCAGTTCTGTTTTGGTTGATTAGTCTTCTTACACGCCTACTAAGTTTCTCGTTTCCACTAAGTTTCACCACGCAGGACAGCACATTCTCTCCAGCTAAGTCATTTTAAATATACTTTTATAGATTCATTATTTACTTTTCACTTTTTAGTTTTCAGCTCCTCATCATTTCTTTATTTTTACGATTTTATATATCTCTTCACTTCACCAATCTTCCCATATGTGACACATCTCTTTTTCATCCCACCATCCTATCTCTCATCTCTCCGTCCACCTATCCCTAACTTTATCATCCGACATGTAGCTACAGATATCTGTGCCTCACAGTTTGTTGTCGTTGTCCCCGTATTCTGAAGAAGACTGCAGGCCGAAACGTTTGTATTTTGTTGTGTTCCCTGTTTGTAAAGCTGTCACCATACCTTGGAGTGTATACCACTCCCCACTACTGGCTCCTTTCTCGTTTCTCGCTGTGCCCATCAGAACTCCCATCTCTTTCATCCAAAGGAGCGACGTGGACTCATGGTTGTCGAAGTCCTGTTTCCTCTCCATTTCCCGGAGGGCAAAAGGTGTGACTAAAACTAGAAGAGATAAGGTTAGAAATGAAGCCTTGAAAAAAATGGTTGCTGTATCATCAGCTGTTGACTACGTTATACAACACAGAATCACCAGGTTTTGATCTTTGATCACATCCAACAAACCTGCAGCTAGAAAGTTTAATATGCAAATATCAGACTACAGAGCAGAAGGCAAACATGAAGAACTGGATATATGGAGTCTAAGCGACTTGAAGAAAATTCAACATGACAGCTCAGGTTACACAAATAGTGCAGGTCAGAAAATTACACACTCCTTCTCTCTACGATGATACATGTCCCAAGCAGTAGGAGATAAAGAAAGAAAGAAAGAAAGAAAGAAAGAAAGAAAGAAAGAAAGAAAGAAAGAAAGAAAGAAAGAAAGAAAGAAAGAAAGAAAGAAAGAAAGAAAGAAAGAAAGAAAGAAACCCTGTGGTTGAGATAAGGACATCAGTGGTTTCAGCATTGCCGATTTCTACCAATGAAGAACTATATAGTCTTGCTATGTCTCTGAGATGGACAAGTTTCAATTTCTCCAGCATAACACGTGAAAAAAGGAAAGCCGTTTAGCCTGCTACATTATCTGCTTGATCTTTATCTATAACCAAATAAATATAAAACAAAAAACGTTATAAACTTCCTTACCTACAAGAGATACATCTTTACTTCTCAATAAAGTGTGGTTTAATTTTCTTTATTTTTTAATTTTTAATTTTTTATTTACTTATTTATTTTTTTTTTGTTATAACAGATGGAAAGCGCCACCTATATTTTTTCTATATTTCTGATCTCTCACCTATATATTTACCCTCTGTTAATTTTTTTAATTAAAATTAATTTCCCAAGAACTCATTTCTTATTTTCTTTTTCAACCATTTCGTTCATTCAATCCAAAGACAACATTTATATTTTATTATTTGTTGAACTTTTTTATTACAAAGTTAATCACAGCTTCATTATCATAAGAGAATAAAAAATTGAATAGCATTTCAATATTTTCATTTCTTAGTTGTGTACTCCTGAGCAATTATTTGTATGTTGATTTACAATTATACAACATGGCCTTTGGCGTCTTGACAGACGGTTGGTAGTAAGCAATAAGTCAGTAGTTTGGTAAAAAGATTAATGTCTTTTACTGGATGCTGCTTTGCTGAACAAGTTCTCTCGTGGCTGAATCTGCCAATATTGCACAGGCAGATCCATCAGCGGAACGAACAATGTGTATTCGTGGTGTCTGACCTTGTATCCTTTCTCCTGAGCCTTTTGTTTTCTAAATTTGATATCAGGAATGCATCAAAAGCTGTTGTGCCATTTTTTAAATTTTTGTTCTCCATGTGCTACGATCTGCAGCCAGATTATTCCAGTTTCTTTCACTGATAAAGAATTCAATCAAGGAAGTCCTGCTAATATCGTTATATCTCAGCACTGGTCCGCCCTCCGGTCTCATTCCGGGTTATATATATATAGCGATATATACAAACACCAGTACAATTAGCGAACATTATATATAAACTTGTCATAACCAGCAGCATAAAATACAAGTAAACTTGTCATAATCAGCAGTATAAAATACAAGTAAACTTGTCATAATCAGCAGTATAAAATACAAGTAAACTTGTCATAATCAGCAGTATAAAATACAAGTAAACTTGTCATAACCAGCAGCATAAAATACAAGTAAACTTGTCATAACCAGCAGTATAAAATACAAGTAAACTTGTCATAACCAGCAGCATATAATACAAGTAAACTTGTCATAACCAGCAGTATAAAATACAAGTAAACTTGTCATAACCAGCAGTATAAAATACAAATAAACTTGTCATAATTAACAGTAAAAATACAAGTAAACTTGTCATAATTAGCAGTATAAAATACAAGTAAACTTGTCATAATTAGCAGTATAAAATACAAGTAAACTTGTCATAATTAGCTGTATAAAATATAAGTAT